>CM062807.1:1096594165-1097194165 GCA_031772625.1 Pinus tabuliformis
CACGGAGCCCTTCCAACTGTGCCTGTGCTGCGGGAAGGTCCGCAGCACACTGTTTTGTCGTCTGCTGGATTTGTTCTACTCTTTCAGCTAAATACTCACTGTCAGGGGCAAATCCCTGTCGTAAGGCATCCATCACCTTCATCGGTGTGAGCTTCGCTTTGATGTCAGCAGTGATTAGGAAGGCCTCATCAATCCAAGGCTAGACGCGCACTTTAAGTACTGCCTCTTTCTGTCGCGTGACATCCACCTACGCCTTCAATGCCTTCGCCCGCTGTAGCTTCGCGAGCCATTGGGTTAGGACAACTATCTGTGTTGTTCCATGCATAGTGTCATATTGCACTTGAAGCTCCCGCACCTCTATTTCTGAGCGTTATATGGTGGGGTCCTCTTGTAAGGAAGCGAGAACTGTGAATGATTCTTCCGAGATAGTCGTACAGGTCCGCACTGCCTGTCCTATTTCCTCCAGCCCTTTTTGGATAGTGCCAGTCTGCTATTCTCTATCTTCCAGGGGCGTGGATCACTGCGCCTTTAATTGCAGTTCGACAATCTAAAGGTTTAGGTCCAGTTGTATCCTCATTGCTTCCTCCTTTGCCTTGCGGAATCCACTGGCCAATTTGTGAATTCGCACTTCTACTAGTAGATCTGTTGGGACAGCCAATTCCGGGACAGTTTTATAAGCATCGTCCACCGTTTGCACCACTCCTTGAGTCTGCTCAATGAGTTCATCACGCTGCCAGCTAAGCTATTGCATGTTGATTTTTTGTTCGCTTAATACTTGTAGTGCATGACCTTCTCTGGTGCGGAGCTCGGCTATGACCTCATCCTATAACTGGTAAAGGGTTTCTCGCAGAAGGAGAACCAAGTTTAAACCCAACACCTTAATCCTGCCCACCATAGCTTAGTCAACTTCATTTTCTGTTGCTAACGTGCCCTCAGGGAATACGAAAGTGTTGATCATTCGGACACGCAACATTTGTTCTGTTGCTGATGTACCTGCTATGACATATGGGACCATCGTTCCTGTTTGCGGAGTTTGCACCTGTCGGCCCTGTAACTGCATTCGTAGCGTCCCCCACATAGTATTCCACTCCATAATCACCTCTTGGAGTGCGTCCTTAGTGGCATTGCAAACTGCTTTGCCAATGTCACAAAGATCACGTTCTGGAAGCATGACTGGGTCAATGGACATCTTGGATCCCTTAGTCTTCTTTCTGGGAACTGGTTTCTCAGGGACGCGTAGTCGTTTCAACTGTTGTGAGGTGGTTTCCGGATCTGCGTGCTCTTCGTCCAGGTCGATGTCTTCAGCCCCCTGCCCTGTGGACATTTCATGGCCCCCCTTGACCTCTGCTATTGTTATTTCCGCCGTCTGCGTTGCTGTTGCTACATCAGCCATCCTATGTTGTGCGGCTACTTCTGCTGCTGCTTATTCCTGGTGCCTCTTTTCGGCCAGCTGCGCGATGTGCAACTTGGCGTCCTTCTTCCTTTGTTGGCCTATGGCCTTCTCCATTCCTGCCAAGTCCAAGGCACACCACTCCAGAGGCCACATTTCCAATGTTGTGAAGATGGTGTCATCAGTAGCAATAAATGGAAGCTTTGTCCATCCCTTTGCTAGATCCTTCTGCGCCCAGACATAAATGTTGTGCATGTCCGCTTTAAACTCTGCAGAGTGGTGTACACTGTGGGAGACAACCGTGGTCTTCTATTGATCCACATTCAGATGCTTGCCTCCATCAGCACCCAAAAAACCTTGCTCATGTGAATTCGCTTTGCATCCTTCATGGCCCAGAGAGAAGCGTACTTCACAGCCCAGAGCAAAGCGTACTTTGCAACCTCAGGTAGGTCCTCGTCGATAGACAGGAACTCACTCTCTCCTGGTAGCTCACCTGCTACCAACAAGATGGATAAGAGCAACCATGCGTAGTGGAAGGTATTACCTTGCTCTTGGGCCTCCTTGCAGTTTATCAAAAATTCCTCACAGAGGAACTCAGCCCAGTTGAACTGGACGACCTCCACACACTGTTCAGCCAGCGCAACCACAGGTAGTGGAAGTTGACCTTCCCAGTACTTCGGCATTAATTTTCCAGCCAGGAGCTGGGTGGCTACGTTCACGCCTTTGTCCTTGATGTTTGCAATTGCATAGCCACGCTTCTTCCTTTCCAGGTTATATTTGGTTTTCATGGCTTCTGCAAGAGCCAAATCGCTGCTTTTACCAGCTATTTCCCTAGGGTCCCTTCCCTTATAGGGAAGCTGAGAAATATTGTGAATGAGTTCCACCATGATGGGAATAGGCTCCTCCAGCTATAGATACCCATCATGCACCAGGCACAACAACTACCTGATGACAAAAATGGTGATGGGCGCACGACGAAAGTGTGGTATCCATCGTAGATGAAGTGACCCAGCCTTCTCCACATCGTTCAACCATTTTCGTGGCTTCAACATGATCACTAGCCCCTCCAACTTCTGTCTCATCAAGCTTTCCATCTCTAAGTGCAGGAATTTCTCGCTGTTTGCGAGGTCCCAATGTTCGAATTTCAGAGTAGGCACCCAGCCGAGGGGTGGACCTTCAAATGTAATGTTGTCAGGGAGGAGCGGGGTCTGGAGCGTACTCTTCGTGGCCTCCAGGACTTTGCCGCCTTAACTTTCCCTTTCCGGGAAGGGACATACATGGGTTACCTTTTTGTGGAAGGCATTAGTAGGACATCCTCCTATACATCGTCTTGCACCTCTATTTGATCATTTATAGCCTATAAGTCCTCCTCCTCTTCATCTGATTCAATGGCGATGACTTTTCCTTTCTCTTCCATTGGCAACTTGCCAAACCATGGGTTTCTTGGGGATACGCAGACTGGTCCCAGAGTCTGCCTATCTTTCTTCGGCTGCTGCGTCCGTGGCGATTTTGGAACTTTTGGTGCCACTGCCACCTCTCCAGGCTCCTCATGCACCATATGGGGCTCTGTGACCTCACTAGTGGTATCTTTGGCGAATTGTACTCCTAGTCTGGTAGCAGTCATCGTGTCTACACTCAAAGGTGGTAAGAGCATTCGGCGCTCAATGCTATGTAATTGCTCAATTGTCAAACAACCAAGTGTTGTCTCATGGCTAGCCCTGGGGGTTTTATAGCATCTTTTGAATTTGAATTTGACCGTTCCCCCCACTTCTGAGTCATTAATGCCTTCTTGGCAGCAGATCATCCCAAATCTAGCTGTTAATTCATGTCTTAATTGCCCACCACCCACTCCTTTGTCTTAAATTGGACATCTTGTCATGAATAGTGACACCAACAATCACCTCCCAACCTACCTGCGCGGTAGCGTAGCCCCTTATGCGCGGGCGCGACCCCTGTGACATATTGATCCTGCGTGCAACATCCTTATCATGTTGTCCCCGCACAGACTTTTTATTGTCCCGCGTTGTCTTTCAACTGCTTGGAGCGCTGAGACTGTGCTTCCGACGGCTAGTTAGGTGGCTGCACCACCTATGCGAGACTGCAATTCACCTTCCAGCCTAGTCCATGGGCACTCCTCCATTACCCTCATGACAGTCAATGCAATGCTTTCTTCCTTATGCGTTGCGCTCCCCTAGTTACTTTGTTTGGTAAGGTGCGGTTGCAGCCATGGTAGCAAAGTCACAAATTCTCAGTGATAATCTTCTAATGCAAGAATTCGATTATTCGTATCTTGTCTTGTCATTCTTAGTCTATCGACAAGAAATGCTTGCGCGATTTTCTTTTCCAATTTTTTGATCTCAGCGTCCACTAACATGCTTCTCTTCCTCAATCGTAGCCGATATTCTTTGAGTTCCTGAAGTCAAAGGTTCCCTCGCCGAATGGCTTCTTGAGTTCGCATATGTTCATTCTTGCATAGCTACATAATCCCTTCATCCTGATCCTCACGTACTATCCCAACTGTGGGAGCTATTGTGTGATGATTTCTTTGCTCCAAAACTATGGTCTCGTCTCTGCTCTTCAGCTTTGGAATCATCTTCGTGCTCAGGTTTTTGCACATGGCCCTATAGGCCCATCGAACTGCTGGCACGCGCAAGTCCCAATCATTTTGTTGTGCTTGGTGAACCGTCTTCAGATCTCCACAGACCTTATTGAATGCTTCCACATGGAACGGTTATGATGCACGTCTCCTTTCCTGCTACTGCATCTTGTTCCTATTTTTGATGCTGAGTTTTTGGTGTACTTGTGTGGGCTGTACAGCACAGGTCTGTACCCATCGAGACAGGTGGGCGAGCAAGTTTCTCGATCCTTGCTGACCAACTTTTGTTTGAAGCTGGGGGCATCCAAATCATAGGTGCATCATCCTTATACACCCATGCTAGCCCTCAAAATTTCCTTGATGTGTACCCCACCATTGTGTGAGTGTTGTGCACAGTGCCCACTTCAACACATCGAACCGTTACTGTTTTGGCACTGCGCTTTCAAATTTTCTCAGAAATTCATCCACCGTTGTCAATCCATCATATGTCAGCAACTGTCTTACCTCTGTTGTCACGCAACCCAATGATATAACCATCATGTTTCAATTCAACATTGTCAAGTCGCGCAACTGATTCTGCCATTGTTCTACCTCTTCGTCTGAATCCAAAGTACAGGACCTTGCGCACTCCCACGAGAGTCTCCCATCTGCAGTTGGATTCACCCAATCCTGGTCTCACGGGGTTACCTTGTAAATACAATCCAGATCATCGTCGCTATCATCGTCATGCACAGGTTCCGTGTAGCGCGCTCTTTCGGCTGGGTCTAGAGGGACTACTACGCGTAGTGATTTTTTCTCGAAAATCATCTTACACTTCTTCAGGTTGATGACTCTGTTCATATCAGTGGCCCAGTCTATTCCTAACAGCACGCGATAGGGATTGTTGTCATTGACAATCTATATTACCTCAAAATCCACCTGAGCACTCGCGCCTTCAATATCAACTGTTACTCCTTGATACATAGCCATGGGAAGAATCTTCTATTGGTTTTCCATTCGTAACTGAATAGGGGGCCATTGTAACATGGGCCTGCCCATGTTTTCCAATGTTTGCTTCGGTAATACATTCGCATTCGAACTCAGATATAGGATTACCTGATCCATTTCATACTCACCAATCTGTGCAGTCAACCTCATTTCCCTTCGGATGAATAATGCATGCTTCCCCAATTTCCGGACTACGCGCGGTTCTCCTGACCTGCCACACCTGGTGATAAACTCATGTAGTCCTTTAACTGCCTTGCTGTCGCGCAGCAGTTTCATGTATGTCTCAAGAAAGGTAGTGAGCATTGAGGGATCCATTCCTGGCTCTGGTTGATCCTTACTACCTGAAGTGGAGGCCTCCGTTAAGCTCTTCTTAGCTTCCATGAATGTCTCCTTTGCGTGTTCTAAGTCAAGCTCAGGGTCCTTCGTAGGAGCCTTGCGAACCCACGCACCTTCCTCTGGTGGCTTCTCCATATCCTCCCCCGTTGTTGTACCGCTTCTGAGCATCATGTTTACATTCAGGTCCTCTTCGCGCGGCTTAGACCTCATCATTTGTATATTCTTAGTCGGAGGAGGCTGGAATACCCATTTTTCATGCATCCTTGTGATTAATGTAGGACATTCGATTGTTTCATGATCAAACTGAGCACAATACGAAGAGGATATCCTCGTCGGGTTGGTACAATCGCGGGCATAGTGCCCTAGTCCTCCGCAATTGTAACAAATTAATTATTCGCGACCCCTTCCTGGTGCTATTCCTCCTCGTTGCCGACCTTGCCCCTAAAATCCAGTGTGCACCATCCCTGCATCTGGGCCGAGGGCTCACCTTTCAGTCTGCATCCTATAGGCAGGGGTCCGATCCATCATTAGCTCGTAACTGTGGCAAGTGGACTCATTGTGGCCTGCCAACTTGTAGAAATTACAAAACAATTGCTGGGGTGTTTGTGTATACTTCTACAACAGATGACAATCCATGGTGTGTTTCCCTCCTATTTGACAAATCGTCCACCATAAAGTGGGTGCTGCACTCGGCCCTGCCTATGCCACCAGTGTCAATGGCATTTTCCCTCCTCTTGCCAAGTAGTTCGTGAACACTAGACAATGATCCTTGTCATGGCCTTGGCCTTTGCATTCTATGCACCATACCTCCTCATGTGCCTCCGGCCGCGATGCCCTGTCCTGCTTCAAACTTTGCATTTCCATGCATAGATTTTGTAGCCACGCATGGATTTGTTGAACTCCCAACCCAGGGTCTTGTATTGGGGTCTCATGTAATCTCATTTCTTTTTCCAATGCTTCGGCCTGGGTGGAAATTTTCTGTTGTGACAGCACCATCCTCAAGTGCAATGTTAGAGAGGCTACAAACCATGCACGATGCTGTCCATTTGTCAACGTCATATTGGCTTCGCGGATCGTACTCTTTAGCCGTTGATCCAGATCCCAGGGAGTCTTGCCCAGGGGCATTGTGATTTCTTTAAACTTGATGATTGATTGTGTTTCTAACTTTGGCCTGCTAAATTCCCTGCTCAGCGCAGTCTAGATCTCTGTTATCTCTCTATTTCGGTGGTCGTCAGAGTGCTTGATATACCATGTTAATGCACGATCCTGCAGTGCGCTCACTAATGTAGCCTTCTTAATATTGTCCTTTGTGATACCTTGTGCTTCTCATACCGCTCTTACCATGAACCAGAATTGGTCCAGATCTTCATTCTGTACCCCTCTGAATACTGGTGGTTTAATCACGCTTGCCATACTGAATCGTGGAGGTGGTAGAGGTGGAGTGGGTGGGGATGGAGGTGAAGTGGGTGGCAGTGTGGGTGGAGGTGGTAACCGCGAAATGCGATGTCTTATTAAACTGATCGTGCTTCTTGGAGAGAGCTTAGCGAACTCTTCCTCACTCTCTCATGAGCGTGAAATTAAGGGACTGTTTTCTAATTCTTTGCTACTTTTGTAGATATTTCCGCTCTGCGTAGTCCCAAACATTAATGTATTCACATGACCCCTTTTTCATACAATAGCATCATAATCCAAGTACTCAAAGATTTAATATACTTACCTCGCGGTCCTTTGAGAAAGCGTCATTCTGCCTCGTTGTAGCTCACGGTCATGTCTACCACAAATTCAGTGATAAATCCCCCTATTATCTGGTCGAGCCAATGGTCCACAGCTCGTGCGATCTTGTCCTCTGATGCTTCTAGTCTGCGCACTAATCCCCGAGTCCACACTACTGGTTTGTTGAGCCTACACCTTCCCTGGCTGTCGGCTAACCTTGCAATCCACTCATATAGCTCCGAGGAAAGGATGCAAGGAAAATATCATGGCTTTCCGTGTACACGTAATGCTCCAACCACTTTTCCTTAGATACTTGTGGAGTTCTATTTTCTTGTGTCGTGAACTTTTGAATCTTCTTGTCCAACCACTCTTCAATTTCCTTCTTTGTTGGGTTCTAGTGGCGCGATATCAGAGATCCCTTATGCAGATCCTGGTCCCAGTAATGGAACCATTTGTTGGCTTAGTGGTGGCTAACCCAGGTTCAAAAGTGATTTAGCCAAGCAAATCCTGGTACTACTGGCCCTTTTGGTAACAGTCTGCAGAGCGCGAGCTGAGGTCTCACCCAAAGTAGTATGGGAGGGTGCTAGAACTAGGTTTTCGCACCCTGGGGATGTCTGATATGAGGTGATTGGTATGCGATCCGACCTTCGCACTTATTGCATTACGCGCACCAGCAGGAACCCCGTGCCCTGTGAGACTGTCTTCGCGCAGTTCTAGCCGCAATGTAACTCGTGTTATTTACCCAAGTCTTCCTTAATTAGGCTCTGTTAGCTAATTACTTAGATTATGTTCATATACAAGCATTCATACAAGTATTTATCAATGGCGCGCAGTAAATAACATAGTAAAACTAATGCATAACATCAAAATACGGATTGAAGAACAGATGCATAGACTAATGTCTCTTTATTGAATTTCAATCCCAATTACAGACCTGACTTCACCCTACGCACTCAGCTGTAGGGGTCCGTGCACTCAGCTGCAGGCTCTACTAGGCCTCTGCGCACTTATCTGTAGAGCCTCCTACTACTACTATGACCCAGTACACTTCAGATCCAACTCTATGGTCTAACCATGCCTTCGCATTTCTATATATTATTGCTTATCTTTACGCTTAGAATCTCGCTCTATTTATACAATCCCATGGTCCGCGGACCATGGGGAGGCCGACACATCTTTACATTAAATTAAAGTATTTTAGGGTGGACAGCCCTATGACTCATCCTAGACTTCATGCTTTGCGCCCGCAATTCGCAGAGTCTTATAATGTACTTTGACCAAAACTTGGGCTTTGAGCCCCAAAAACATGCTATGGGGGATCCCATGCCCAACATTCACACATCAAAAGGATGAGTTTTCTATGAATGAGCAGTATTATGAAATAACCATGTTTCTCATTCCAAAATGTTTAGAAGACAATATTCTTCTCAAGACTGCAACAGCTATTCAGTCCAATAGAACCTGTGATATTTTAGAAATGAGATACAATGAAAGGGTGACCCTGTTTTTGATCTCACAAAAGTAATTGGAGACATGGATGACCTCGTTTTCACACTACTCACTATTGTCTTGTATTATAGACTCTCACACTGCATGTTCTTCTCATGTGATTTCAATTTGGAGCTGGCTGTCGCTATGTTTGGAGACCAAACATGAGTGTTTTGGCTTTGATATCACTTGATAGCCTTTACTCTACGTTGCTCTCCTGAGAACATACACAGTCATTTCCCCCTTCTTGCTCGAGGCCTGGCATTTGCACAGGCATTATGGAGTCCCTGGAACCCGCTCTTTATCAGAGACAATGCTAATGCATGGACTAATGATCATGGAAGGTTGATATTGTGCTTCTTGATTGGATAATGACCATACACTGGTGCTTAACAAGAGCCTACGTAGTACCTTCATTGAATTCCCTAAATGCTCTTATGTACTTACTGAGATGGAATTAAGGCACTGCTGAGATTAATCTCAAACCAACAAAACCTCATTTCAAAAGAGGCTCTGCAAAGAAATTACCCACAGATACCCAAAGGAGACTCGAAAAACCTCAAATTAATTCTTAATACAAGATTATGTACCAAAGAGACTTATGGAACTCCTGTCTAAACCCTTCCTTGAAATGTATTAGAGAGCTACTACTCAGTCCTACACACCTCACTTTTATGTACATTGATAGTGTTGATAAATATAATATCTCTTACAAACAAACAAAGAGAGATTGAATATCTGTGTAGTGATAAAAACTGAATATATAAACTATATATAAAATGGCTCTCCATGGTGACATACATGGAGAGTGTACAAACACTCATACAAGCCCTCTATTACATTGTGTTCAGAGCCTCAAATATATAGGCTTTCACACTAGTGGAATGGTTTCAACCGCTCCCTAGATTAGTCTCAATCCTTTCATCATCATAACAATAATCTAAGTTTAGCTTTCTCCATTACTTCCAACACTCCCCCTTAATGGAGAAAGGGTACTGAACAATAATATACGCTTGCTGGTCCAGTCTTAGCTAGGCTTACAATTAAAACATGAAAAAACTTGGTAACAGAGGTTTTCATTTTGGTCTTTTTGCTTGAGTGTCCATGGTTGTTCATCTTGAGTCGAGGCTTCATCTTCACTTTCCTCGACATGAGATAGTGATGTATCTTCACCTCATTTATTCCCCAGTGATGGAAAACTTGAATTCTTATTCTTTCCCTTCTCAAGATTATGACAAGCTCGAAAGGAGAATTTTTCCTCTCACTATTTCCAGTGTCAACCATCTGAATGTCAGCTATGATGTCTTCATCATTCATTGATGTAACGTTTGCACACACAAAAATATTAATGAGATCATCACAATTTAAATTCTCTCCAGCTTTGCCTTCTTCTACCACGTCTTTCCAATCAGCTTCATGTGTCTCTTCCAATTGATCTTCAACACTTTATTCCTCTTTACACCCTTTCTGAAGATTGCCTCATGTGTCTTCAATCTCAAGGTCTTGCACAATAGATTGTGCCTCTTGATTCTCATGGTTAGAACCACATAGTTTTTCTGAAATTTCTTCTCACTTGAACATACTACCCATGCTAATGCAAAATTCCCACATGAGAAAAGGATCATCATCAGAATTAAAAATATCTGAAAATATAGACATGTTGTTAATGTCCAGCTTTTCTCTCTTCGAGATTTCTTTTCAACTCCTTCTCTTCGTCAACAATGTTTTGTACAAGAATTGCAAGAATATTCTCCCACTTTTGTTCATTTATATCCATAAGACGTGGTTTCCATGTCAAATTCTTATTTGGCCTTATAGAAGGCTTCCTGCTACTATTCTTTCAATGTTGAACTCTGGTCACACCTACACATACAATACAACACACATGTTATGGAAAACACTTTCTCCGTCTTGACCTTCTGCAACATATGTATGGGTCTTCATCTAATCAAGAAAATGAGTTCTTCCTTCAATCCATTTGCCATATCCTACAAATTAATAGATGGCATTCTTGTCATCCTTCCAAATAACCATGGCTTGCTTTACATAAGCCTTCTCACCCATATATGGGCATGCTTCTCCTTGAGGCACTTCTATGTACCCTTTTTCATAATTGTCTTCATAATCCATCTTCTTTCCCTCGATTTCATGAGATAGTGATGTCTCCTCTTTGTGACTAACAAACTCTTGGTTGTCTTCTTATCCTTGGGATCTTTTGACCTCCTTTGGAATAGCTAAACTGAAATGTACTGAGGACTTCCTACCGGCTCTCCCTCATACTAAACCAACCCACAAATCTACGAAACATGCCATTTCCTCTATTTTTCTTAATTCAATTGGTCTTTAAAAATGATCCAATAAATACTTAGTAACATAAGCACCATAACCAATCAATTATAGCTCTCTTTTTTTGATTTCCACTGGTCTTTAAAAATGATCCAATAAATAATTAGTAACAGAAGCGGTATAACCAATCAATTATACCTATGAGTTTACTCTTCCTCTAACTTGGAGAGTGTAAGCACGAGCTTCTTCATGGTCTTCATCCACTCTATCCTCATGAGATAACTATGAATCTTCTTCCTTTGTGACAATTCCTTAAAGTTTTCCACCTTTTGAATCAACTTCCTCTTACTATTCACTATTAGCATAATTCATCTCTTGTTGAGGTTTTTCTTCCTCCATAATCTGAGGCACCTATTCAGCTCTAAGGTACTTAGTACTTGCAAGTTAAATATATGCAAGCAATTACCAAAAAGTATATTTATTTCTTGCCCCTCCTCTGATGTTGTTGACATTCTTTAACTGTGCAAAACTAAGCACATCATAATTTCATTATTCACATCATCCTCTCCTCGAACTTGTCCCTTTTCTTGTTCATAAAAGTTAGCATCCCCTCCTCCATACTCAACAAACCTGAGTTCTTCTATCACAAACAAATCATTCATGTTGTGCTTCAAATTCATTTGAAATAGAATCCACTTCATCTGCTTCTTCCTTTTTAGTATCCTACCATCCCTCTGGGATTTTTGGAGCAATCTTATATTCTTGTTCTCCCTCTTCACAATATGTCCATGCCTTTGATCTATAAGAGCCTTCAATGGTTTCTCATATTCCATGCTTACAAGGCCTTCATACACACATAATTTGTTAGATTTAAAAACACAAGGCTCTTTGGCCTCCTCTTCTGTCAGTTGCACCTCTTTCAGCTTTTGAATCCTTTCAAAACCTATGATACTTTCCACTAGTCTCCTCTCTTTGTCTTCAAGACGTGGTTTACAATAATTAACTTCTCCTTCCACAGGCTCAGCTATTGTAAGCTCTTTTAGTCCATCCATTTTTTGATAAATGTATTTATCCTCTACTTCCCTAACTCTCTAGTTTTTAGGGAATTCCTCTTAAAACTTTGATATCGGTAGATAATTTGAACCTCCTTATTAGATTTCGTCTCTAACCCTCTTCCCTCACTTGTATCAGCATGATTAACACATTGATTTATGCCTTCAACTGTGTCATCTAGTTTTCAAATTCCTTGTGGCTTAGTTTCCTCATGCCATTTGTATTGGCATCCTTCTCCCCTATGCTATGAATTTTACCTGGCACTTCATCATGACGAGCAATAGTCAACTTCTTCCTTCTCTGTTTATGCTCCCCCATATTCACCATGAAATGCAACCTAGCCCTGTAGCAAGCCTCGCCTTACTTGTTACATGAACACCCGACCTCCCCTTGGCTATTGGTGTCCCTCTTAGTTCTCTCCTCTAGAACCTCGTGAGCACTCCTTTCTCCTATCTAGCTATTTCTCCGCTTCTCACCTCTTGAGCACTGCTTTCTCCAATCTAACTATTTCTCCTCTCCTCACTTCTTGAGAGCTTCTCTTGTTCTCTTCTCCTTATGGACTTCCTTTGTCACCCTCTTCCTTCCAACCTCAGCTGGAATGTTTCTATATATATGAAGCTTCTCTATTGTAAGGGTGTTCTTCTACCACAATCTTTATGAACACAGCTGATTCTCTACTCAACCTAGATCACCTCCCTTTTGTGGGAAAAGCTTCTCATGCTCAATCTAATTTGCACAACACCTATAGTTATATATGTTTCTACACACACTCACGAATTCATTAGCGAAGAATAAATCATAAAACCGACTATACCTATCTGGCTCTCATCCTCTAACATTTCAATATCTTAGTTCTCCTAGTTATGCCTATGGATGGTGTTCTTCTATCTATTTCTAGCTCTATGATTGGCTGAACTTCTCCCTAGATTTTTATAATCCTATTTCATATTTTTTCTTAACTCTGATATCTCCTGGCCCTTTCAAAGTGTCTTTTACTGATGTATATTTTTTCTCGGCCACTGTGCTTTTGTTTCTGAACCCTGTATTTTCAAAATGGATCCCTTTGTCATATCAAAATAAAGAGAGAAACCATTACCTCTCTATTTCAGTGTCTTCTCCTATTCATTGGCTACAATATCCATTGACTCGATCTTTTTTCAACAAGGCCTCCACCAAGACGACCTCACTATGTAGTCTTCCTGAATTTATGACTCTCCTTTGGTTGGCTAGTTTTGTTTTGTTGTTCATTCCCTAAATTTTCAACAACTTTGATTTGTAGAGCTCTGATACCACATGATAGTAGGCCTCTATGATGGCCTGATTTCTCTTTCCCAAGATTCTCTTCCCTTGGGTGCTCACGAATATTCCCTCTTGCCTAGGATTCCTTTCCCTTGAGCATTAACAATTTTTCCAATGTAACTTCTAAAATTTGGTTTATTTCTCCCTTACCATTCACAAGCCTCCAGACTATGGTAGAAAATTTCAGTAAAATGAAGCCCCTCAGAAAATTTCATTCTCACTCTTATAGTCAAGAGGTTATTTTACCCCACCTTTTCTCCCTTCTTCAAAATAATGGAGCTTCTCCCTTGTCAATCGATCCAATCCTTCATTCTATTTTTGATTCCCTTCATTTTTCTTTATAAAGTATCCTATGGTATATGAATTTCGTTACTTTTTTATTCATGGGATTAGACACAAAGTCGTTTTATATTCCAACACTCCTAAATATCCTTGTGACTCATAGTGAATTGGCCTCCTCTAAAAATGCGATGATCTATCATTAAAGAATTTCCTCCATGCTTTGTATGACTGTTGAGGTGACCATGCCCAGAGTCTATGTTTGGATCCCTACTAAGGGTCAAATTTTTTTGTCTTTTTTTGCATCTACCCGTCTCCCTTTCTATACGCCTACCCTAACCTCTCCAAGGTCTGACTCGTTTACTGCACATTTCACAACTTTCCAAACCAATGTCTGTGACTCCTTGAAAGGCCAACTATTTTGAAGTGGCCTTAGCCTGACTATCTTGACAGAGGGTGGTGGTTGGCACTCTCTTAGATCTCTCCAAACGCAAATGAGCTAAAGGCTAGCTCTTGGTTTGGAAATTGTTGACTAGTTCTATAAATGACGTGGGCCAATATGGTTTTAAGTATAGACTTAGCCCACTCCTTTGAATATTTCCAATGAGCGAACGACCTTGTTTTTATGCTACTCACCATTTCCCTATATTGTAAACTCTCACATTGTGTGCTCTTCTCAAGTGAGTTCAATTTGGATTTGGTGCTCACTATATTTTGAGACAAAACATGAGTGTTATGGCTTTATTATCCCTCAATGATATGGTAACAAAAATGAGAAACAGGAAACAAAACAAGAAATGACAATGGGACGATAAACAGAATTCAGATGTTTCATATTCATGAAACGAGAAGAGAGAAAAAACAAGGAAAATATGAAAAAACATAAAACAAAGCATTCATCATCAGCCATGAGTCAGGCTTAAGCCATGATGCCATGAGTTTCGTAAGCTTAAAATAAAAATTTGAAGCACACTAAACTCTTTCATAAGGTCATGGAATGAATATTCTGTAAACAAATTTCCCATATTGTAGTACTACAACACTACATTTCTAACAAATTTTGAGTCCTCCATTCATATAGTAAAATTTTTTAAAGATAAGAACAGGAGCACTCACAAGTTTCTTCCAGATTTTTCATTTTGGAATTTACATAGTTGGACTGACTTGTAAAAGAACATGAAAAGAGGGTCCATGCATGCTCAACATGTGATTTGGAAGTCGTTTTCTCAATATGCTTTTCCCAATAATGTTATGAAACCAGCTCACAAAAAGATAGAAAAGATAGATCAACGCCTTAGAAATCAGCCATTTCATGCCAGCAACCTCCTTTACATTACACAAATGAACAATTCTTGAATGATACAAATGACAAGATGTCCTTTCTATATATAGGAGTCTAAGGGGTTATAATATAATCAGAGCCAACATAACAATAATAATGTAAGGGAAAAATAATAACAATAGTGGGATTCTATGGGTCACAATAATAACAATATGGGGACTACATGGGCACAACAATATAATAAGGGGGTTTCACTAATAATGATAAGGGGTTACACTAGTAGTATAGGGACCTAACATGCCCCTCTCCTTCAAAAAGTGTTTTCCTCAACACTTGAGTAGTTCTGGATGCTTCTGTATAAAATTCTTGTCCTCCCATGTGGAATCTTCAGCGGGTAAGTGCTTCCACTTGATGAGATACTCTGACATTGATTGATTTCATAGTTGTCGGGTTCTTGTTTCTGTAACTTCTCTAGGTTGCAATATGATTTTTCCTTCCTCATCAAGTTCTGGCAATATTCTTTGAACTAGGATCTTCTCATTATGTAAGGTCGCCATTTCTTAAGTGCATGTAGTCTTGCCAACATTTCCTTCTCATAAATAGCTTTGTGTCAATACTTTCCTTTGATTGGACAACTTTCGAAAGAAATGGGTCTTTTTTCTTGCATTAAAACATCACCAATTCCATTTCTTGATGCATCATATTCCAAAGTAAAGTTTTTTTTGAAGTTTGGCGTAGCTAAGACCGGTGCTTGGCACATTGCCTCTTTCAAATGTTCAAAGGCCCTCGTTACTTTTGGAGTCGATCAAAATGCATCTTTCAACAATAATGTTGTTTCGGAATGTCTTTAGTCTTCATTCTTATTTGATGATATCCTAAACGAAGAACCAACTTGGTGAGGTAAAGTAATCCAACTTGATTGAGGACACTAGTAGTATAGCGACCTAACAAATAAAAACAAAAATCTGCTAGAAAAGGAGTCGGGCAAGTTTGTGCATCGTATCTGTCGAGGACTTCCTCTGGCAATAAAAGTAGTGGGAAGGACCATTAGTTGGAAGGGAAATGACCGGAAGTACTCAAAAAAAGCAATGGAGACAGGTGTTGCAAAAGATCTCAAACGTCGAAAGTGTCTATGATTGTATACTCAAATTAGGTCTCAAAAATTTCCTTAACAACCATCATGTTGTTTAACCATTGGTTTTCATGCCCACCGCATAGCTCGAAAAGGAAACATACCGCGAAATGGAGGAGAAACAAAGGAGAAAATGATCCATTTGTTAAAAAATGAGAGTCTCACCCATAAAAATGACAACGGGCATAGAGAACAACATTTTCCATTTTGTTTTGTTTCTACTATTTTTTTCCTAGGAACGGTGGCTCTAGTCCCATTTCTGGTAACAAAGACTCAATGCCCTTTATTTTATTTCTCTCTCTAGAGAGCATACCCAATCCTTTTTGTATTCCAACATGAGGTGTTATGTTTGCACATGCATTGTCTCGTCCCTGGAACCCATTTTTTTGAGACAATGTTAATGCGTGGACCAATGATCACAGAACCCTAAGTAATCTTTCCCTTCTTAATCTGATAATGATCATACATAAGTGTTTAACGAGAGACTATGTATTCCTTTCATCCAATTCCCTTTCTCTCATGTATTTACTGATATGGAATTAAAGGCTTATTTAACCTAATCTCAAAATGGCAAAGCCTCGTTTAAAAAAAGTCCGTGCAAATAAATTATGCACAGATGCCCAGAGGTAACTCAGAAAAACTCAAAATTGTTTCTTAAAATAGGAATATGTAGAAAGAGATTTATGGACCTCCTATTCGAACTCTTTCTCGAAATTCACTAGGGAATTACATCTCTATCCTACACACCTCACCTTTACGTACACTACTACTACTTAGAAATATCTCTTACAGACAAAGAGAGATTGGACATCTATCCAAAAGACCAAAAATACCTAACAACTAATGAAACACCTGTTATTTTTACATAATCCCACATGGGAAAATATACTAACAACCAAATATTATAGAATTTATACACTTGGCCTTAGATCAAATTCTCCTAATTTCCAACTTATACAAAAATAACACAGCGGGAAATAAGCTAACCTTTAGATTTTACATGACCCTTTGGGTCTTAAACAAAATGGTGTGTTCCTAGGGTAATGTTCATGCATCATTATATAACTTGTTTATACTATATCGAAACAAATTTAGGAAAATGTTATGGAAGAGGCTAGAAAAGCTAATGATTCCTTTAAATTTGAGGGTGGTTTTGACATTAGTGCCAAGCTTATCACCACTAGTGATTGGTGAGACAATCCTAAATGTGATATTGTAGACAAGAAAGGGTGCTTATTATCCTTACCTATTTTATCATATACATTGATAAGATAGAAAGAGTGTGTGTACGATGCATTTTGTATTTGTTATGAAACCATCACACAATAAGATAGAAAAGAGAGATAAAAACCTTAGAATTCAGCCTCTTCAAGGGGGAAACCTCGTGTACATTACAAAAATGAACAATTTTTGGATGATACAAATGACAAGACCACCTTTCTATATATAGGAGTCTAAGCGGTCATAATATAATTAGAGCCGACATAATAATAATAATGTAAGGGCACAATAATAACAATAGTGGGATTCTATGGGGCACAATAATAAAAATATGGGGACTACGTGGGCACAACAATATAATAAGGGTGTTGTACTAATAACAATAACGGGTTACACTAGTAGTATAGGGGACCTAACATGCCCCTCTCCTTCAAAAAATGTTGTCCTCAATGCTTGAGTAGTTCTTAATGCTTCTTTATAAAATTCTTGTCCTCCCTTGTGGAATATTCTGCGGGTAAGTTCTTCCACTTGATGAGATACTTTGAAATTGATCGATTTAATAGCTGTCGGGTTCTTGTTTCTATGATTGCTCCAGGTTCCAATATGATTTTTCCTTCCTCGTCAAGTTCTGGCAATATTGTTTGAACTAGGATCTTCTGAAACTTTTGAATGAGTGGCCACACTTCTTCGTCCTTCTTCCATTCATCCCTTTCTTCATTTATCCAATCTGGTCAGATAATAAAAATAGCACAAAAAAATGCTTCCACATCCTCATCCTTTCTTGAGAGTGCATCTGCAACAACATTTTGCTTCCCTTTATTGTATATGATTTCAAAGTCATAACCCATCATATTTGTGATGCATTTTTTCTATTCTTCTAAAGATAATATTTGTTCTAAAAAGTATTTAAGACTATCATGATCAATTTTTACCTTGAAGTGTTGTCCCATGCTGTAAGTTCACCATTTCTTAAGTGCATGTAGTATTGCCAACATTTCCTTCTCATAAATAGCTTGCTTCAGATCTAGCCATAAAAATACCCAATCACCTACATCAAAACTTCTTTCACTACGATGTTGATCTGCCTATTGTTTCATTCGATTCTACACCAAAGTGGCATTATCCCTTAAAAGTTGGAGAACTTGTTTTTGATGCTGTTATCACCCCAAGAAACTCTCCTAGGTTGTATATCAGAGATGCTCGGGAACAATACAAACTCAAGAAAAATGTTGGAAAATGGTGGATGAATGGAAGAAATGATGCATATTCAAGCTAGATAACCACTTCCACTATGCTTAACCCCAGACATGGGTGAACACCCCCAGACTACAAGGCTTTAGACCACCAATTACTCACAGTTTAAGGAAAATGTGATGATGGAGAATACTGGTCACACCAGCAGATGCACAGGATCCTATGATGGCTAGCTGCAACCAGTTAAAAGGTCTGTAAATCTATTTCCTAATGTACATATAGGTTGACAGCTCTCTGGCATTAAAACAACAGAAGCTTGCATACACATTCAATAATACTAACTAGATTCTAACACAGAGGTGGGATGACAACCCCTCTAATGTTAAACATCAAGAGCACATGAAAAATGCATAACAGGCATAGCCTGGAAGAAAGAAGAAGTAGAAAGTGAGCAATTAACAACAAGAGAAGCTTGCATTAGCTGAAAATGAAGACCAGAAGCTGCAGGTATCACAGTAGTTACAGTCTCCAGAAGTTGAACTTTACATCAAAAATAACATTCATCAACCCTCAACACATCTTGTTTTTGGGTATATATGGAGTTTTTTTACAAAATTGCTCGGCTATTCTGTGCGTGGAGGAGTCATAATGGACCACCTACCACATTAAGTCTCAGGTATGGGGCTCTACTGCAAACTGACTATTTTAATGAACAAAATGACCTTTCTGCTACTCGGCCATCCTTCTCTGAGCAGATGGAGTATAATGTTGAAGAGGTTCCATAACTGATTAACGCTTTGATCTGCTCGAGGACATCCTTTTCATCCTTCGGGTGTACACTATGTTGAATGCAGTTGTTGAGGATTCAATGCGCAAAGTGCTGGTGGGAAGCTGATCACTGTTATCCTTCATCCCTTGGAAGCATGGCAGAGGCAGTGGGCGTAGGCGGCATGGAGGAAGATAAATACCAGCCGTTGGATCATGCAGATGAATGCCTGCAAATGGATCAGAGGGAGCTATCAGGAAGATGGGCAGAGATAGATGTGGGCCATCGGATCATGGTGGGAATGATCGGATGGCTATCAGGAGCGGGAGCTGCGCAAATGTTAACAAGCGGGGGGTCGTACGGGATGGCAGTTAGCGGTTCACTCGAACCACTTATGGAGATGTGGTGGTATTCGTATGCAAGCGTGTGATCAAATACAACAATGATGCATGGCAGATGTGATGGGCGTGAAACCATTCTCCCCACGGGTTATCGCATGCGGGGCTTGTGTGATGAGGATCAGCGAATGCCGTCGGATCATATGGCAGGCACGATCGGACAACGGGGGGTCTAACGTATATGTTTATTAGTTGATGTGACAGGTGAGGGCCCCAGCGGTAGCACTTTTTATTATATGTGCGCGGTTATGTGAATATAATCATATGGGCCTTGAAAATAAGCGCTGAAGGGTTTGACCAAATAAAAGGACTTATGCGGGGTTTTGGGAGAAAAACAGGGATGAAGGAGTTTAAAGGAGAATAAGGAGGGTTAAGGGGAAGAAGGAAACAGAGGTGCGGGGAGTTATGAGAACATGAGCAGAGTGAAGGGGAAAGGGCGGGCTGGCCACTGCAGCTCCTGTTTTATCAAAGAAAACCCGATCCAGCATGCATTTTGATCTTTAAATACTGAGATCAATAGCAGAGCTAACAGATACTCGATGTGATCTTTCACTACTTGAATCTTTTTCTTATTGATATGTCCTTCTATCTTGAGAGTTTGAGGAGTGGTAATTTCTTCCAATGCATTACAAGATATGGTTGGATTCATTTCTTGTTGCTCGATGTGATCTTTCACTTCTTGAACACTTTTCTTCTTGATATGTCCTTATGTCTTCATAGTTTGAGGAGTGGTAATTCCGGCCAATGCATTACAAGATATGGTCAGATTCATTTCTTCTTTATCGATGTGATCTTTCACTTCTTGAACCTTTTTCTTCTTGATATTTCGTTCTATCTTGAGAGTTTTAGGAGCGGTAATTCTTGCCAATGCTTTAGAATATATGGTTAGATTCATTTATCCTTTCTTTGGGGTTGGTTCCTAGTGTATATCATCTTATTTTGATGTTTCTTGATCCTTTTCTTCCTCCTCTTCATATTCTATGTAAAATAATTTCTTCTCGGCACACTTATGACCTTTAGTGTATTTTCTATCACAATTGTAACAAAGCCCTTTTTCTCTTTTTTCTTCCAATTGTTGTGGTGTAAAACTTGTAGGTTGTGGAAGGCTAGGAGAAAAAAAACTTCCATAATTATAGTCGTGAGTGGTGGGTTTCCTTGTTTCCATAATTTCTCTTTCAATTTGTCTTGCCAACTTGAATGCATTCTCTAATGAATCAGGTTCCCAGAGACGAACCTCATGTTGAAGGATATCCTTTAAAGTCCCTATGAAGACATCAATCCTTTGCTTCTCTGGAATTTCATTTACCCTTATATTCAATTTTTGAAAGTCCTCAATGTGCTCTGCCATTGAACACTTTTGTTTGAGATTTATCAATTGGCTAAAGAAGGTGTTTCTCTTTGTATCCTCATAATGTGCTATCATTTACTTCGTGAAAATTGACCACATGGCAAGTGGTTTATGAGAACACATCCCTTCATACCATAAAAATTGATTCGGTTCTAAATATAAAGATGCAATGCGTACCTTTTGTAACAGTTGCACCTCACGTAGATCTAAATATTGCTCCATCCGTAGTATCCAATTTAACGGATCCTTACCATCAAACTTCCTCATATCACCTTTTCTTTATTTTAGGACCTCGATATTGAAACGAATGTAACTCTATAGTTTTAGATCTCCAAGCTCTGAAATTGTGTCCTGCAGTATCCCTCTGAGTCCTCTTTCTAACCACACAAGTCTAATCAAGATTGGATTCTGCAAGGAAGAGTTATGTCAAATCGCCCATGATGACCTGATTATAGACTGGTTTAGTAGAGCAAATTTGTACGAAGTTCAACGTGTCACTATTTCAACCTTAGGACCTTACATCGATACATGGAAAACTATAGTCCATCCTATTTTTGTAACTTCTGACGAAATTTCAATATGATGCTCAAAGAAGAAGTTGTTACGATTTTCCCAAGGTCATGTATTTGGTATGTAATTCGAGAGCCTGGAGAAACCATAACTGTCTTGGACTGTATCTCTAAAAATATAACAAAAGAAGCTCTAAAATTCGGGGCAGAGTTTCACCACATTTTCTGATCAAATGGGTTTTAATTTCAAAGTCTGAAACGTTGTAGAAAAACAATTATAACAAAAATGCCACATTGACCTGTTTGAGATGAAATTATGGAGCTTGCAAAAACCCTAAATTCCTCAGATCATATCTCTGAAACTATAGTGAGACAAGATCTGAAGTTCGGACTCGAGGTTCAGCGACATGTCTTCTTAAATGGGTGTTTTTTATATGTTCTGAAACATCGTAGAAGAAACCTTATAGCAAAAACTCCAGGATGACCTATTTGAAGCAGCAAAATTGTAGAATCCAAAGCTCTGATACCAAATGTTGTGAAACCAGCTCACAAGAAGATAGAAAAGAGAGATAAATGCCTTATAATTCAGCCTCTTCGAGGGGGAAACCTCCTTTACATTACACAAATGAACAATTCTTGGATGATACAAATGACAAGGCCTCCTTTCTATATATAGGAGTCTAATGGGTCATAATATAATCAGAGCCGACATAGCAATAATAATGTAAGGGCACAATAATAACAATAGTGGGCTTCTATGGGGCATAATAATAACAATATGGGACTACATGGGCACAACAATATAATAAGGGGGTTGTACTAATAACAATAATGGGTTACATTAGTAGTATAGGGACCTAATAGTATTGGCCCCACACTTAGTGGAGTGGTTATAACACTTCTCCTTTATTTTGTTGATATTGTTCTTTTGGTAGGAACTATTATGATGTTGGAAAACAACTTTGAATCCTTTCAAGATTTATAATCCACAATGGATATAGTTTTAAATACTAACAATACTGGAGCCATGATAATTAAATCGAAAATGACCACCCGCGATAATTTCAGCTATGAAAACAACTCTTTGGAGGAAGTTCCTTCATACAAATATTTGAGAATTGAAATCCATCATAAGCTCAATTAGAATTATAGCATTGAGAAAAGGATAAATGAGGTCAGAAATTCTATGTTGACCTTGAAAATAATTGTAAGTAGTGAGATATTTTGATTTCGGATAAAAGGAAGCTTTTCTTTTTTACTCTTGTCACTCAAGTATTATTTTATATGGATGTTGGGTTTGGGTTTGTAGTACATTCAGAGAGTCATGGAGGAATATTGAACAAATCCAAAAGTAATTTATAACCTACAACCTCAATATTAAAGGAAACACTCCTTTCTCCATCGTTATGACAAAGAAAGTGTTTTCCCCATTGAAAGAATGGTTATGACTAGGTATCTTATGTATAAGTTGAAATTATAAAACATGGATGCCAAGAGGTTTCCTAAGATTGATTCTAACTCTAGCCAAAATCCCCACCTTAGACTCAAGGTTCCCCCCATCAAAAGCATGGCTACGTCTAAGTATCTTATGTATAGGAAGATGTTATACATCACACATGTTAAGATTTTTCCTAAAATTTCTTCTAACTTTAGCCAAAACCCCCACCTTTGACTCAAGTTAGGGTGGGATAAGGATGTCCAATAGTAGATAGACTAGCCGAGAAAAAATGATGAGATGACCATGCAAAGTTTAGATAATATTAAAAATATTACGACTTGCTAATTTAAGAGGAAATTGTGTGGAGATAAAGAGCACAAGGGAGAAAGGAAAATACTATATTATAATGAGGTCATTGATGCGTATCTCAAAAACCAAAATTGACTTTGTCTTGAATAGTGTTAAGAAGAAAATGAACATTTCCAATATTATACCTAATTACCATGAGCTTCATAGAAGAATTGGGCATTGGTCAATTTCCAAAACACCATGGGATAAAATAGTTTGTTACCTATGCAATCCTAAGAGGGTTGAAGATGAAAAGCACTTTTTCATACATTTTCCATCTTATGTTAATATTCAATCTAATTTTCCCAATGTTTGTTACACTACTACCATTCTTGACCTTTATAGTCAAGAAAACTATCTTAGTATGGGAGCACTTTGCTCACTTATTTTGGGCTATAGAACTAAGATGTCAAAGAATTCTATTTTGATCTATTACCTTCTTAAGATCGAGTAGATCATATCGGTGAACTTAGTCATCATCATCATCATCATCATATTATATATAGGATCTAGTGGACCTTCGTTTTACTTTCTATAAGCAGGTAAGGGGGTGATGAAAATTATATTTCATATGGCTTTTGATCCACACACATCTTACAGTCTTTACCTTACATCTTCCTACTATGCTTACGTGGAAATTTAAGTGACAATATCATTGAAGGATATATATATAATTTTAAAATAGATAATAATATTTTGTGTTTAGAAAAGTAAATAAAAAAGATTACAATATTTATATTTTTTAATATAATTGTAAATCTCACATAAAATTTTGCTATTTTATATAAACAAAATAAAATAGGATTATTTAAATATTTTTATCATTAATTAAAAGAAATCTAAATTGTATTCTTATGCCCATGCATATTTCTAACTTAACTACAATAATTTCAAAGAAAACCAATAAATATTCATCATTCTTTTCAATTCGACTAATTGGAGGCATGATTAATATAATCTTCACAAAGTTTAGTCTCACAAGTATGAGAGAGATGTGTGACTTCATTTATGAGATTAAATTTTCCTTGTCTCTATAGTCCAAAGTCCAATACTGATGCATGTTCCATTGGTGCACAATGTGGGATTGATATGTGTCCCTTTTAAAATAAAAATAAAATACTCTCTAAATTGAAAAGCAATGTGGCTTACAATAATAATAAAAAATAGTTAAATTGAATTAAAAGTATGATAAAACTCCAATAACCCAATTATTATAATTGAGTATGTTAAATAACATAGTTTTATGTAAATTTTATAATGATATAAAGTAGTTAAAAATAAAAAGAAATCTTATATTTTAATTTTTGAGTGTGTGAAGAAGATGTATAAATTTTTATACTTTACAAAAATATTTCAATGCATGATTTACATAAGTTATTTGAATATACAGGTTAATTAAATAAAGTATTTAAATATCCATGTGAATTAATTTATTTCAACATTACTTGTGTTTAGTATGAGTTTTTGAAAACTTTTCTGGTTAGTTTTTCCTGTCTAATTTCTCTAAAATCTGGCAGGAATTGATTGAAATCACAAGTTTGATGGGTAAGACTTGCACAATGCAAGTGCCCTAGGGGTTTTTCACAGTGGTTAATCCATATATACAGTGAAAAGATGAGTTTAAATAGCACAAATCAAGATTTCACCTCAATTTTTTCCACCGGATTCCGACACCAGAAAATCCAAAAAGTCGCACTAAAGACAGCTCCATTTCAATATTGTGCTTGTTATATATATAGAGAAAAATATTTACTATAATAAAATATTTTAATATAAATAATGGAGATATTAAAATAAAAAAAACTTAAATATTTCCTAATAAGAGCAATAAAACATAAATGTACAATTCATTTAATTCTTAAGAAGAAATTAATATGTGTCATTTAAAATAATAATAATAATTTCAATGTGCATTATATATATGTGTGTGTTTTCAAAAAGGGATATATATATATATATATATATATATATATATATATATATATATATATATATATATATATATATATATATATATATATAACATAATTTATATAATTAAAACATTTAAAGTAGTCTTATTATTCTATATTCTTCTCATCTTTAATGTGTGTGCATAACAAGAATATATATTCATTTAATTACACATTTAATAAGTGTTAAAAGGAATTAAATAGATGCAAACCCTTTTTCAAGTTTTTTAATGGAAAAGTGGTTTATGCCTAAAAAATATCCTTAACCATTAACTTATTAAAGTTTAATAAATTTTATTGTTTTAAAAGCGTTATCGGTTAAAGAAATGTGTGATCCAGGAAGGGGACATAAGTTCAAATATAATGATAAAGTATATACACTTTCTTGTACTATGAATAAAGAGGTGTCATAAACCAATTTAATCTATAATTTAACTATTACAGATTAAAAATATTTAATCATTTCACCTAACAATTAATAACTACAATACTTAACTATGAATAATGACAAAATAGTCTTGAAACTCAATATGCCGTGTCCGCATTGCATGGAGATTCTACTTCATTTTGATTGGTTTTGAGGTTATAGAGATAATGACAGTAATTTGTTTGTGCCTATCAATAGAAATGTGTTCACCCACTTTCCTCCCTAACATAAATGTCAAGTTCTTCCTTGTGTACTTGTAATTAAATCTAGCACAATCACATACACAACCACATTAGTAAATGTGGTTGACATCAACCAATAGGCATCCATGGCATAGATTTAATAATAATAATAATAAATAATTATTATTATCTTGTAGTTATGAAAATAAGAATAATAATTTTAAAAATTTATTACTATCTTATAATAATATTAACATACTATCGATACTACCACAAACAAGAGAGATTACTGATATTACAAACCCAAGAGATTAACATTAATTACCCTAGGGATTAATGTTATAAATCCATGGAATGAATATTAAAATCCCAAAGAATTAATAAACCCAAGGGACTACCAATAATGTAAACCCAAGGGATTAATAAACCGGAGGGATTTATATTATAAATCCAATGGATTATTAATATTAATAAACCCATGGGATTAATAAACCCCATGGATAATTAATATTATAAACTCGATAGAATAATATTATAAACCCAAGGGATTATTAATATCATAAGCACAAGGGATTAATATTATAATCCCAAGGGATTAACACACCCAAGGAATCATTAACATTATAAACGAATCTGATCAATAAGCACAAGGGTTTAGCATTATAAACAAAAGGGAATAATAAGCCCAAGTCATCAATATTAAAAATAGAAGGGATTAATATTATAAAGCCCCAGATTAATATTAAACCATAGGATTGATATTATCAACCCTAAGATAAATATAACAAACCTTATAATAATATTATAAACTCTAATTTATTATTATTATACATATGAGGGATTAATATTATAAACCCAACAGATTATAAACCCAAGGGATCAACCCAAAGGATGACTATTAAATCCAAGAATTAATATTTTTTTTTTTGCTAATGCAAGAGTTAGACCTTCTTTTTCATTAATAAAATACAAAATTTACATCTATCCACAAGGAGTTGTCGACCAAGGAAGAGACCTAAAAACCAAAAAGAGATCGGGCCCAAAGCAGATGCTTCGATCCAAAGGAACCAAAGAAATGGTTAAACAGAAATCATATTCGTGAGACCCACCAAAACATTAAGCGTCCCGCCTAGAACAATACTCATCCTGCTAAGAAAAGAGCGCATTAATGCTTCCCACCATCTAGAGCACCAACCTGCACGATCAAACCCAGCCGTTGATCCACATCGCATGATCCGATGACTGAGGATCATATCGCACTGACTAATATCATCGAAAATTAGCATGCGATGAGGGCAGTATTCTAGCCGACCCCACCACCACGTGTAGCTCGTTGTATGGAATCGCTTCAAAATCACAAATACCATTTCCAACTTGTGAGGCCAGTGATTGCCTGAAAACCGCCCCCGACCCGGTAAAACGATCACGGTCAGAAAACCCCTGGTATTGCGGTCACCGAGAGCACCCGGGAATCAACCTTTTGTTTCGTCTTCTCTACCAAAATCAAGGAAATATGAAACTCCCACCAACCAGCCTTTCTTCGAAGAACCAGGAACACCCAACTGTGTATCACTGGATTCACTAAAACAGTGCTTACCTGTGTTACCATGGTCGAAAATGTTCTGCAACCCTCTGAAGACCTGAAAGTAGAAAATATAAGAAACATAAAGCACCTGAATCAACTGGATTCCGTCTCCATGACCTTACTCCGAAACACAATCTTGTCTTCATCTGCCTGGTCATGACAGTTCACTTTTAACCTACTCTGAGGCATCTCTTGCCAGCTAAACACAACCCTGTTCTCTGTGTTGATCACACCTTGATTGGCTAGAAGATCCGCCAATTTATTGGCCGAAATTCGTACATGTTTAAAGCTAACAGTACGAAGGCTCCAGAGGTGATGTTGAATCCATTGAAAGCCCTAGATCAGCCGCTAGTTCCTTGAGACTTTTTTCGGCCTTGTACCCCAGCTGATCCTCTTAACTGATTTGATGATTAACTGAGAATCAGCTTCAACAGTCACATTTTTTTGGTTACCCTGTTTCAGGAAATCTAAACACTACTCCATTGCCATCAATTCTGCCATGTTATTGGTGGATCTTCCTAAATGACAGTAGAAGATGAAAAGGACACCACCATTCTCATCCCTTAACACAACTCCATAACCTGCGGAGCTCGAGTTGCCTTTTGAAGCCCCATCAATGTTGAATTTCAAAAAGCCCTTGGGGGGAGGATGCCAAAAATCATGCTCAGAATCGAGGGAGATTACTTTCCTATCCAGCCCCTGAGGAATAAGTCCCTACAAACCCAGCTCACTGAGAGTTCTCAAATCTGCTCATTGAGAGTTCTCAAATAAGGCCTGGTTTTCACAAGCCTTATTCCAGATGTGAGAGCCCTTACTATATCTTGAAATTCTTATTAGATTATTGTTTTGCCACATGCGGGCATATTTTTCTTTCCATATCTTTGCCCATTGAGCCTCTGGGTCTTTTACCCATCGCCACCATAATTTAGCTCCTAAAACCTTACTTAGAATCTCAAGCTCATCCAATCCAAGCCCTCGATATTTTTAGGTTTGCAGATTTTTCCCATGCTACCAAGGCCCATTTCTTTCTTTCTTCCCCCTTGCCCCAAAGAAAGTCTCTTTGCATGTTTCTAAATTGCTGCAGGACACCTTTGGGAGCTGGGAGAGCTGATAGCATGAAGACTGGGATTGATTGTAGGACAGCCTTGGTTAGCACCAACCTACCAGCCAAATTTAAAGATCTGATAGTCCATTTCCTGATCTTATCTTGCAGTTTGATAATCACTGGCTCCCAAATGCTCTTGTGTAAAGGTTTGGCCGTTAGAGGAACTCCCAAATATTTTGAAGGGAGGATCTCCCTTTGAAAGCCCAAAATTCTGGAAATATTTCTCTGAATAGCAATGTGAGTGTTAAAGAAAAAAATCTTAGATTTGGAGAGATTAACTTCCATACCTGAAGCCATGGCAAAGTCTCTCAGGATTTTCTTATAAGCTAGAGCTTCTTTGACCATGGGGATACCCTGTAGCATGGTATCATCCACAAATTGTTGATGTGTTAAGGCCTAACCATCTTCAGAAAGTTGGAGACCTTTGACTTTACCAACTACTTTAGCATGCTTGATAGATCGACCCAGCCCTTCCATCATGAGAATAAAGAGAAAGGGAGAGAGTGGATCTCCCTGCCTGAGGCCTCTTGAAGGAATAAAAGGCTCCGAGGAGAACCATTAACAAGAATTGAAAAACTAGGAGAAGTAACTAGGGCCATTACCCATCTGATCCAGTTGTGATCAAACCCAAAAGCCATGAAAACTTTTCAGATATAGGTCCAATTCAACTTATCATAAGCTTTAGCTATGTCCAATTGCATGACCATTCCAGCTTTCCTATTAATTTTTAGTGAGTGCACCACCTCATGAGCTTGAATGATGTTGTTGAGGATTTTCCTACCTTCCACATATCTAGATTGTTCCACCGACACCAAGGTAGGAAGAAGAGGTTTGAGTCTATTGGCCACAACCTTGGATATTATCTTATAGATAACATTTCACAAGGCAATGGGTCTAAACCCTTAAGAGTAAAAGCCAATTTCTGTTTAGGGATCAGAGTGATAAAGGTGGTATTAAGCACCTTTAGAATGGTTTTGTCCCTCCTAGAGTCTTCCACTACATGCAGAACATCATGTTTTACTATATTCCAACAAGCTTTAAACAAATCAACATTGAATCCATCCAGACCTGGTGCCTTACCATTTTGAATTTCTTTAGGACCTCACTAACCTCCTCTTCCAACACTAGTCTGTTAAGGTTGAAATTATCCTCTCTAGAAACCAGCTTAGGTATATGTCCTTATATAACCCTAATGGGTTGTTCTATACCTGAACATGATTCCTGAGCAATACCATGAAAGTGTTGAACCAACACTGCTTCTATTTCTTCATGAGAATGGAGAAGATTACCTCCCTCTTCCTTGATTGAAGAAATCCTGTTATGATCTCTGTTCGTGAAAGTGGATCTGTGGAAAACTCTGGTATTGCATTCTCCTTCTTTTAGCCATTGCACTGTGGATTTTTGCCTCCAAAAAATCTCCTCTTGTTTACATAAGTTCCCCCATTGTTGATGAGATTTGGTTGCCTTCTCACTTCTATCTTTATCAAAACCCTCCGTGATCAGGATTTGGTTGAGTTCCTGCATTTTTCCCTCAACAACTTTTTTTTTGCTTCAAAAATATTGCAAAACTCCTTCTTGTTCCACTCCTTGAGCCTGAGTTTGATATGTTTTAGTCTTTTTTGAAGTAGGAACATGCTTGTGCCCTGAATATTTAACTGTTCAGCCCACCAGATGGCTATGTTGTTTATGAAATCTGGGTGGGAGAGCCAGATGTTTTCAAATCTGAAAGGTCTATTCCTGGGGGTGCCAATGCCCTGAATTTCCAGTTGCACTGGCTAGTGATCAGAGCCTCCAAAGGGGAGAACTCTTGAATCTATGTCCTTGTCTTTGAGCATAAGATCCTCTAAGATTATGAATCTATATAATTTGGAAGTCACCTGAGACTCTCCACCTTTTTATTGTTCCAAGTAAAGGTACCATTACTCATAACAATATCTGCTAGCTTCATATTGTCTATGAAGGTTTGGAAAGCACAAGAGTCTCTATTTAGAATTTTGGTACCCCCTTTTTTCTTCGACAGAGATTTGATCATATTGAAATCACCTCCCAAGATCCAAGGGATACTTGCATGTCTTTCCCTGAGATCCTGCAGGTTATCTAAAAGCTTGAGTTTTCCCTCCATTCTTTGGGGACCATACACAATCGTGACCAGGTAGACTTCCTTATCTCCCACTAGATATATGACCACTGAAAGATAATCCCTAGCTGCCTCTGCATCTATAATGTCAATTTTTTGGGGGTTCCAAAGCGTGAGAATGCCACCTGTTGTATTCTCTGCTTTGACTTCCAGAAACTCAAATCTATTGAGCCATTTGCTATGAATCTCTTTTATTTTTTGACTGGAACATTTAGTGTCCTAGATGAAGATCACATCCGGTGCTGCTTGTTTCATCCTATTACTAAGTAATCTTTGTTTTCTTTTACTTCCTAGGCCTCTAATATTCCAAGAAGTGAACTTCATTATTAAATATTTGTAAAGGAGTAACTGGATAGGTCTTTCATCTTACTTGAGTCTATCACTAGCTTTCCACATTCCATCAAAAGCTCGTTTTGCTTTTCCTACCTCTTTTCTTTCCTGGGTATCTGGGTGCTAATCTTGGTGTGGTTTTCATAGCTTTCACACCTTCGCTGCCCTGCCTTTCATTATTCCCTTGCTTTTCTAGCCCTATGATCTAAGTTTTCCATATGAACAGATGTTGAACTCTATTGAACTCCTCTGGAGGTAACAAATCCACTCCCTCCCTATTTCCTTGTTTCAAGAATCCTTCTAGATCTAGATTCTCTTTCTGAAGAAACTCCTATAGTTCGTGGTCTTCCATTTCCATCTCACTCTGGGTCATTTCCAGATCCATCTCCAGTTTTGTGTCAGTCATCATTTCTTATTTCTGTTTATTGATGTTTTGTGTTTGCTCTTTGTCTTCTCCGTTCTCCTCGTTCACTGGACTGCCTCCCTTGGCTTGATCTACTTTCGTTATCACCTCGTCCTCTTCTAGTGCTTGAAACCTATTTTGACTGGCCTGTTGCCTTTCTATTTGATGTGACTTCTATCCCCTCTTGTTCTGTTTTCCTCTCTGGACCACTTTGTGAAAACTTTCAGTGTCTTTCATGGTATTGGTTTTACTCTTGTTCTCCATTTTACTGAGAGGGAAATCTCTAAATAGGTGCCCATGCTCATGGCATTTACAACATCTGAATGGGATGTGCTCATAATCCACTGTTTCTACCCATTATTCATCAAACACTTCCAATATTACCTCATCCGGCAGAGCTCCAGAAAGATCCATCTCCACACATATTCTTGCAAAGGATGTGTAGTTTCCCCTTCTGGTGGCCTCAGAAGCTTTGACAAAGCATCCTAACGTATTTCCTATGGCAGATAAGGATTCCAGTTGCCAGTAATCCAAAGGTAGAGAGTAGAGTCTCACCCAAACCAAGACCGAGGTAAAAGTTTCATGTTCTGGGACAAAATTCATAATCCAAGGTCACATATGCAGGCTTGCAGCTGCATAAAAGTAGGGCCCTCCTTCAAACGCTCCGTCCTTCTCTTCAATGTTTGCAAAGACTACAGTAAAGAATCCCTTTGACCCAAGATGTAGTTCTATGCCTCCTTTTTGTTTCCAGTGGTATTTAATCTATGTTTGTAATGCTTTTTTAGTGGGCCATAAACCCATGAACTTACAAATGATTGCATAAGTCTAAATGTGGTCCCTATGCACCTGTAGAACAGGGTCATTCAAAACAACTCTGGGAGTGATAGTAGTCTTGGGTTTAGATGGTCCCTTTTATGCTTTGTTTTTTGTGCCCTGTTCCTTGTCTGCTTCCTTGCTTTCTTTAGTGTTGTTATTCTCCCTAAATTTGGAGCCCTCCTGCTCCTTTTCTTTGTTTCTTTGCCTTCCATCTGAAGGATCTTTGTCATCTTCTATTGGTTTTTTTCCTCTGTTGGCCACTGCCTACTTGTAGGAGGGAGTGGAGCTCGCTCCTTTACATCCTTCCATCGAAAACAAACTCTACAAGCCTGTAACCCTAGCTCAACAATCGCCCTCTGCAGCTAACAATCAATTCAAATCCAGGAATTAATATTATAGACGCAAAGATTAATATTAAAAACCTAGGGGGTTATTCATATTATAAACCTAAGTTATTAATATTATAAATGCTTGAGATTAATAAAATTAAGGGATTATTAATATTATAAACCTAGGGCATTAATAAACCAAAGGGATTAATATTAACATTGCAACAATGATTGTGAGATTGATTGTCGCATTATGACAATGTTTGTCACAATGTGGTGTTGGATGGATTTCTATACCATTCTAATGCCACAATATTAAACCCTAATGTTAAACTGGATATTATAAACCCTAACATTATAAAAGCAACATTATTAACCCTAACATGATCCCAATATTACAACCCTCATACTTTAAACAATATTATAAACCTTAATATTAAGCTCAATATTATAAACCCTAATTTTGTAAAGTTGAAATGCGACTTTGGATAAGTTGAAGTAGTGCAACATTGTGACAATGATTGTGAAATTGATTGTCATATTCCAATTTTTTTGTCATAATGTGACGATGGATAAACCCCAAGATAGATATATCAAACCTAAGAATAATATTATAAACCATAAGATTATAAACCTTAATATATTATTATACATATTAGGGACCAATATTATAAATGCAAGGGATTGTTAATATTATAAACCGTAGGGATTATAAACCCTACTATTAATATTACAAACCCAACAAATCATAAACCATGAGATTAATATTATAAATCATATGATTAGAAACATTGAGATGGATTGGGAGGAGGTGAGATGGAAAATTTTCCGCAACCTATCCCTAACACAAGCTAGGGTTTGTATGCAGACCTTTGTAGCACCCTCCCCCATGATCTAGCTTAGCAACATCATCTCTCTCATGTCCTACCTCTTAGAATGTTGTTTTTGAGCTTCTCCAATTTCCTGTCCGCAGCCTCGAGCATATTCCTCCCGTAACCGCGTCGTTCCCTCACCATCTTCCCCTTTTTGTAGTTTGTCTCTCCTACATCGACGGTTTTTCAATTATGGCGGTAGCTGATGCGTAACACCGGGAGCAGTTATGGACTTGGATATAGTTGATTATTCTAAAGGCCCTCTCGAGGATGTCTCCATCTAGACTACCCCACACTCAAGCACAGATGGTTTTGTCCCTTTCAGTAGAGAATTGATGGAGGTTATTACTCTCTTACCCTCAATCTCAGGGCCCTCCTGTTGGGTTGTCACCGTACCCACGGCTCGCCCCCTCCTAGCCGCCTTTTGCTACACCTCCTCCGTCACCATCCTCCATTCAATTTATGGCCTGCGACATAGGCCCATAACTCGCTGCTTTCTCTTCGAGCTTTCCACCCATATCGCCATCCACCGTATCCCATTTCCCCTCATCCTCTTCCCTTGGTGACACCCCGCTTACCGCCCAAGGTCTCCCTCACGCAGCCTCGATATCGTTCCCCCTCTCTGACAGCTTTATGAATATACCTCCTCTTTTGGAAGCCTTCCCCTTTGGGCTTGGTCTGAGCCCCACAAACCCTACAAACCCTTCTCGGAGTGGACCACAAAAGGATGCCACCGACGTGGGCCATAGACTGGGAAAAAGGTAGAGGTGTGTCAAAGCTAGGGCATATGATGTTATCATCAGTTTGGGAGAAGACATACAGTGGGGTGAAACCATGGACACTACTGAACGAGTTTTGGTTGGAAGGGTTCGGGGTGGGAACTAAATGGCAACACTTTTAAAACAATGGACTACAGAATTGTGGGGACAACACCTGGTGGAGGTACCTTTCATCCAGACTTTTGTCCGCGGTTGGTTTGCGCTACTTTTCACTTGGGCCAAGCATACAAATTGGGTATTGTCATCCTTCTAGCATATTGAATAGGCCCCTATGCTGCAGAGGAGATGGTACCCCCTTTTCAATCCATAGAGGGAGTAATTAGGCACTGGGCCTCTATGGGTTCGCCTTCCTGGATTGCTGCTACAATTCTAGTCTCAGGACATTTTCAGACACATCGAGAACTCTCCAAGCTCCTATCTGGAGTGTGATAAATCATACCTTTCCACTGGAATCATGGCATATGCGAGGATTTTAGTCCATTTGGACAACAGAGAGGGGTTACATGAACAAATCACTATATGTTGGAGGAACTTCACGTGAACACAGATCGTTGATTATGAGGGGGTTCCATTTAGGTGCAGGCGCTGCCATAAGGTTGGTAACCTCTTCAGGGACTCCCCCTGATCAGTAAAGTAAGGAACACAGATAAGGGAAGGACAATACCAACAAGACACACCTCTACAGATGCAGCAATGGAATGCTCCACCCCTAAAGCAGCAGTGAATACCCTATCCATGGAGACTCCAAAGAAGCATGGCAAAGCACCATATCACCCACCCTCTCCTCCTCTGACTAGGCAAAGGGTGGCTATGGAGGCCGTGTTATCTTCAGGTATGCCCCATTTTGACCCGTGCTCTATTAAATACACCTTTTTACCTGAATGCATAGATGTTTCATTGGGGTTTCATCAGATCTCTGCTTTCATGCCATCGCGCCCATTACTTTGGCTTTCTCTCTGCATCCCTCTCACCCTATATACTCATGTACCCCCCTATCTTTCTCGGAGGGGAATCCACCTGCATCCTCTAACTCTAATCAAGGGTCCCTTACACACAGATATCCGCTCTGATCCCTATCCCGATCACAGGCCCTTGAATCCATTATTATCAGTCTGATATCTTCCCCCATCCCCCTGAAACCCCCTAGAGGCTGACCATCCTCCCTATCCGAAGCCAAGTTTCAGGCAGGGGAGGAGATTGCCACGGGTCGACAACTTACAATAGACTGGGTTCTTAGAGCATAGAACACCTTGGGCTCATCTCCCCGATGAAGTTGCTATCATTCAACTGTCGAGGGTTAGCTAGCCCTATGAAAAAAGTAGCTCTACCAAGACTTCTTAAGATCAAACATATAGACGTTGTATTTTTACTAGAAACCATGGGCCTTGCTGATGGTATTTCTGATCTCTTCGAATCCATGCTGCCCAGTTGGTCCTCTCAATCCCTTTATGTAAATGGTCGTTCGGGTAGCATAGCCTTGGGTTACAACTCCCACTCTATGAGGCTGTGTAACATTTTGGGAGGCATTGGACACATAGGGACAGACATTTTCTCCTCTGAAATGGGCACAAATATTAGACTTGTTAATGTGTATGAGCCATGTCAACATCGTGAAGTATTCTGGGAACAATTATTGACCTCCAATCTCTTGCAATCAGACAACATCATCCTGGGAGGGGACATAAACTTCTCTATGGGGTTCTCAGAATCTTGGGGACATCATGCCCAGGTCGACCCCATATCTACTTTCTTTGAGAATATCCTAGAGAACCACAACCTTATTGATATCCCCTCTGCTAAAATCCTACCTACATGGAGGAACAGAAGGATTGGAGAGCACAACCTCCCAAGGAGGCTTGATCGATTTTTCATCAAGGAATGATTACTGGGTTTTGGCTACATCTATAGACAATGGGTTGGGTCAAGAGGTATATTTGACCATTCACCAATATTCCTTGACATAAGGGGAGGACTCAACAAACCAAGAGCCCCTTTCAAATTAAATTTCACTTGGTTGAAGGATGTCTCTGATACTCGGTTGGTAACTGATTTTTGAAAGACCCACCCCACTGTTGCTGGTGGGAACACAACAGAAGGCTTTGTCAATAACTTAAAAGAGTTGAAGAGGCTATCCAAAATCTGGGCACATAATAAGAGAGAACAGGAAGAACAAACCCTAAGGGACATTGAATCAGAGATTTCTTCTTTGGAAGATGAGCAAGGAGCAATTTTCACCTCAAGCAAACAAAAGGATAAGCTCACTGCATTAATATCTAAGAGAGTCAAAATTATAAAAGAGAGGCAAATGGCCGAAAATCAATTGATACCATATGGCAATTGACAAATGAGCAGAGGAATATTGTGCATACTTTCCAGCAACTAGCCTCCCTGGCCACAACTCACTTCAAGCAGATCTACCAGGCACCTCCGAATGCCACTCTTGCTAAAGTCATTAGAGTAGCACAACTCTTTCCTCAGTTTTTAGATCAAGGGACTATTATGGAACTAAAAAGGGGGGTCTCTATGGGGGAAATGGAGGCTACCTTGAAATGATTTAAGTGTGACAAGACTCCTGGACCAGATGGTTGGTTGGTAGAGTTGTACACAACTTTTTTCGACATCCTGGGAGATGATGTACTTAAGGTCATTAAAGACTGTCAGACCACTGGTCGAATGTATGAGGCCATCAATTCCACTTTCATTGCCCTCATCCTCAAATTAGATAATCTTGCCTCCTTTGATGACTTCCACCCCATGTCCCTATGCAACTTCATTTATAAAATCATTGCTAAAATCATTGCAAACCACCTTCAACCCATTCTTTCTACCCACATCTCCTCTGAACAATTTTCCTTTCTCCAAGATCGATAGATTCATGAAGCTATTGGTAGTGCACAATAAGTGATGCACTCCATTCAGATGAAGAATATTAAAGATATGATCCTAAAGGTAGACCTCTCAAACGCCTTTGATTGGGTAAGATAGTTATACCTCTAAATGCTTCTAACTCATTTAGGGTTCCCATATGAGTTTATAAAATCATGTACTGCATTACAAACATTTCTTTTAGTGTCCTGGTCAATGGAGTGACATCACATTTCTTTCACTCTGAAAGAGGCCTTAGGCAGGGGTGCCCCCTGTCCCCCTTACTTTTTTTGCTGGTTATGGAGGGGCTTAGTAGACTTCTAAAAGAAGTGCATAGCAAGGGAAGACTCATGGGGATCAGGATCACGGACAGATGCATAATAACTCATTTACATTTCATGGATGATGTGTTGATCTTCCTCAATGGTGGAATAGGGGACTTGACTACCTTACAGAACACCATTTCTCTTTCTCAAACTGCTACGAGCATGGTCATCAATCATTCTAAATCCACCATTACAACTACAGGTTGCACTGCTCATGAGATATAGTTTTCTCTTCACCGGTTCCCCTTCACCCTCCTACAGTTGGAGGATACACTTTGATATCTGGGTTATAGACTGAAGCCCCATGGCTACAAAATAGCATACTAGACATGGTTAATCTCAAAGTTGGAAATAAGACTCAACATCTAGTACCATAAGTACCTCTCCAATGCTGGAAGACTAGTACTCATCAAAGCTATCTTTGAAGCCACTCCTGTGTATTAGATGTCCCTGGCATGGATACCTAGGGGAATCCTCACTAGAATTCAAAATCTATGTTGCAGTTTCCTCTGGAAAGGAAAACAAACATGGAGGATATTTGCATCGAAAAAATGGGAGTTGCTACCCTCCCAAAGAAATGGGGAGGGTGGGGTATAAAAAAGTTGGAAGATTTCTCCTCCACTATGGTAGCCAAGTTAAGATGGCAATTGATCACATCAAACAACCTATGGACTATGATGGCTTCCTCTAAATACATAGCTCCCCTAAATCTAATGGATTGGCTCAGATAGATAAGTTGGAATAAAACAGGGATCTCTATCATCTGGAAAGCATTGCTCAACTCTATGCCACTCATTTGAGAAGGACTCACCTACAGAATACAATCAGGAACATATGTACATATCGGGCTAGATCCATGGATTGGGTGTGGTAATGCCCACAAGATGCCAGAAGAGCTCAAGCTCCTCCTTGCTAACTCAGGCATAACTAATATTAGACACATTGTAGATATGGATCGCTCCACCTTTTTGCAGCAGGCCTAGAAATCCGCCCACAATTTGCACATCCTCCAATAGTGGCATGAATATTGGGTGGACTACACAGTTGCTTTAATTGAATCACACATCAGAATCATAGAAGGGGAGGACGAGATTATTTGGGCGCATGCAAAAAATAGGCATTACTCCGCCAAAGAGGGATATCTCTATTTAGCAAGCGACCATAGACCACAATCTATAAAACAATGGTAGAAAAGTATGTGGAAACTTAAACCGCCCCCTAGAACCAGATTAATCATGTGGTCAATTCTAGAAAACAAGACTCCCACAGGTGACAATCTTATTAAGAGAGGCCAGTATGGACCTTTTTGGTGCAGTTTATGTAAAGATAACTCAGAATCTGCAGACCACCTCTTCTCACTTGCCCTATCACTATAGACCTCTGGAATTCTGTCCTCTTCATCATCCCCTCCCAGTGGACATGGTGGGGTCTATCAGTCAGGGAAGCTTGGACAATATGGTGGACTTTTGCAACCCCGACAAAGGCTAGGAACCTTCCCCTCCTTATATGTTGGGAAATCTGGATTTCCCGTAGTCAACACATTTTTTAGGATACTGTTCGTCACTAGCCCTCATCTCTGCCCAAATTCTCGGAGACTATAGTAACATTCCTGAAGACGATGACAATCCTCCCTCGATGCATATCTTCCAGAAAACATCAACAACTCCCAGCCATGGGCATATTTTGATGGATCAGCACAAGAAGCTGGGTGTGGGGGTGGTGCCATCCTGTATCTTTCAGATTCCCATCACTTCCAAATCCAGATGGGTCTGGGTGGGGGCACAAACAATTTTGCAGAGCTTATTACGGCCAAACATCTCATTCAATTTGCATTAGTAAAACATTCAAGAAATCTACAACTATTTGGGGACTCAAAAATTGTATGCAAATGGATTAATAAAACATCAAACTATTTTGCTTACACTTTGAGGCCCATCCTAGTCAAGGCCCATAGATTCATTTATTATTTTGACAACTTTGCTTGTTGTCATATCTACAGGGAACCCAGCTAACTTGCTGATCAGTTATCCATGGCGAAAATGGTCAGGCCTCGTGGCTCATGGCTGATCCAAGAATAGAGGGATGGAGCACACTACCAGTTTTACCATCATCCATTCATGGTCTATACAATTTAGGCTCGGCAGGAGCCTGATTTTTGCTTTTTGTTAATATTTTCATGTTTATATATTACTAGTTGTATTTAAGATAAGAGACATACATACTCTCTGAGTAGACTGTTTTTTTTATAACTTTATTATGAACACTACTGAAGGCAGAGCCTCCCTACGTGAAGTGCCTTTTTTTTGTATTTCTCTTACTTGACAGGAACATAGCCTCACATACTGCATATGCATATAGCATATACAACATGTAATTTTCCTTTGATAATGAAAATTACAATTTTTCCAAGGGGAAAAGACCTTGACATTATAAATGATAATACTAATATTATAAACCGAAGTGAATAATATTATAAATGTTGGGATTAATATTAAAACCTAGGATTAATATTATAAACTCTACGATTAATATATCAAACCTAAGATTATTATTATAAACCCTAAAATTACAAACCTTACAATTATAAACCCTAATATATTATTAGACAATAGGGATCTATATTGTAAAACCAAGGTATTATTAATATTATAAACCCAAGGGATTGATATTAATAACCTTTGGGATCAATAAATCTAAGGGATTATTAAGTTTATAAACTGAAGAGATTATTATTAACATTGCAACAATGATTTTGAGATTGATTGTTACATTGGACAATGTTTGTCACAAATGTGACATTGGAGAGAATTGAAATATTAATATTATAAACCTAATGGATTAATAAACTTAAAGAATTAGTATTATAAACCCTAGGATTTATATTAACATTGCAACAATGGTTGACAGATTGATTGTGACATTATGACAATGTTTGTCACCATGTGATGTTGGATTATTTTTTATACAATTCAAAGGCCATAGTATTAAACCCCAATGTCATACTAAATATTGATGATGATGACGATGATTAACATCCACTGAGACTGATGAGGTGTGTTGGACCTTAAGAAAATAAATTAGTTAATACTTTTTAAAATTTTATTTCTATAATCGAATAGGGGGGAGAGGAGCGTCTTGAGATCACTATAGTTATCCTAGCTAAACAAGTTAAGAAGGTTGGAAGTCTCAAAGATGTTTTGGAAGTGATAATGGACGTGTGTGAGGGCTAGAAAATTCAAGAGAAATTGATTTTCATTTTCAATTCTATTAATGTCACATAGTTAACATATTCTTTCTTCACAGTGTTTTATGGGGATAAACCAATGCCTAATTTCACTTCAAATCTCATCGGAGTTAGTTTTTATAAACCTTAACATTATAAAACCAATATTATGAACCCTAAGATTAAACCAAATATTATAACCTTAATATCAAGATCAATATTATAAACCCTAATGTTAAGCTCAATATTATAAACCCTAATTTTGTAATGTGGCAATGTGACAGAATAAAATGTAATGCAATGCAACATTGTGGCAATGAATGTCAAATTGATTGTAACATTCCAAAAATGTTTGTCACAATGAAACAATGGATAAAACCTAAGGTAAATACATCAAATGTAAGAATAATATTATAAGTCATAATATTATAAACCCTAACATATTATTATACATATTGAGGACTAATATTATAAACTCAAGTTATTAATATTATAAACCCTAGGAAAAAAAATTAAACCCTAGGATTAATATTATAAATCCTAAGATTAATATATCAAATCTAAGATTAATATTATAAACACTAAAATTACAACCCCTAGTAAATTATTATACATAATAGGGATATATGTTATAAACCCAAGGGAATAATATTATAAACCTTTTGGGATCAATAAACCTAAGGGATTATTAATATTATAAACTGAGGGGATTAATATTATAAACAATAATATTACTATTAAGATATCAACAATAATTTTGAGAATTATCATCACATTGCAACAATGCATGTCACAATGTGACATTTGATAGATTTGCAATATTAATATTAATGTTAATACCAATCCCTTAGGTTTATTAATATTAAACCCTTTGGATTAATATTATAAACCAATAGGATGAATATTATTAACCCAAGGGATTAATAATCACAACGGATAAATATTTTAAAACAAAGGGATTAATACTATATTATTTTGATATAATACTATACTATATTATAATAATAAACCCAAGGGATTAATTTTATAAATGTTGGGATTAATATTGAACCCTAGGATTAATATTATAAAGAATTATATATTATTATACACAATATCGATTAATATTATAAAATCAAGGAAGGCCTGCGCCGAACTATAAAGAATGCTTGACTAGAAGGTTCTTTAAAATGTCTCACTCTCCACACTGACACAAATCACACCCACTAGAAATTTTTGGATGAAACCCTCCTCATGACTCATCCCTCGATCCAACAAGCCATAGAAGTCAAATTTATTTCCTATCTCTTCTCCCTTGCCTCCCGCCCATCCAAGTACATGTGTGCTCCCCTCATGGACTCTACCATTAGGCACTCCTCCTGGCATGACATCCTCGACAAGATCTCCTCCAAACTTAATTGTTGGATCTTCTGATATTTTAATATATCGATTAGATTGATCCTCTTGAAATCAATATTGCAAGCTATACCTATTTACTTATTTTATGTTTGAGTAGCCCCCAAAGGGGTTATTAAAAGCATTAGAAATATTTATCACTCATTTTTTGGAGGAGGAGCATATCTGAAGCATAAAATGGCCTTTGGCAAAATGGGAAACTCTCTACCTCACATAGGCTCACGATGGGATGGGTCTTTGTGACCTGGATGTAATCAAAAGCATTTTGGGAGCCAAGATATGGTGGAAGTGGATCAGGGAAGAAAAGGAACCATGGGTCCACCATTGGCATATCAAATATGCCAAAAGCACACCCCAGCAAGACCTCATTCATCTCACCACTCATCCCCCTGTTTCCCTCATCTGGAACCTGGACAAACAAAACATAACATTGATCCAAAAGTGCTACTTTTGGGAGGTTAGGGATGTATGAACTATAAAATTTTGGAATGACTCATGGTAGCAGCAACAACATCTAGCCACTACCCTTCCCCGTGCCTTTGTCAAGCCCTTTCCCTCAGCACTAGACACAACAAAATTCAATAGTTTCGGCTAAAACTTCGAGACAATTAGCAATGAAAGTGGGATCCATACATCCTCTGTGAAGAGGAAAAATCTGAATCCAACATATCTCCCCTCCAACAAGAGCTCGTCAAAAGAACCATTGGATTTAAAGAAATAAGTGACATGATCCACTAGGGTTACCAAGCACTTCATTACGAGTTCTAATATCGTCAGATTTTAGAGTAAGCATCTCTTGTAAAATTTAAGCAACACTAAAACCTTCTAGAGCCCAGAACTCAGATTGGGTAGGAAGAATATGGTCCCTGGGTTCCCTTCATTGGAACTATGTTTCTATTTCTCTACTCAAAGGATAAAAGTTACTTTAGGGATAACAGGTTGATATTCCCCAAGAGTTCACATCAACCCTACTATAGGGATGACCCTAATCCGGAATATGAACCATAGAAAAAGACACCCAGTAGAACAATCTTTCAAGAAGTGAGTAGGCTTATTTGTGTGTGCGCGAAGTGGAAGTCTATAGGGGAGAGTGTTAGTTGGAAGATTAGAAGGAAGTAGGAGTGAAAGAAAAGACTGATGATTCGTAGGGTTCTCTGTCAAGAAACCCTTCAACCTCCTCAGAGGCATGAATCTCCAGGACTTGAACCCCCTTTGGCATAATCTCTCACACATGAACACCTCACCCAAAATCAAAACCTTCTCATGGGTCCTCACTGAGCACCAAGTCCTCACTTGGGACACTTTCATGAAGGCGGGATTTCATGGCCCATCTTGGTGCTATCTCGGCTAAAACCAACAATAAGAAATATAAAATATCTTCATATCATGCCCTTTCATTGACAACCTTTGACAAAAAATGGAGCTTGAATTCCTCAAATCACCTTGGAAAGAAAATAAAATTTCACAAACCCTTAGGTATTCCCCCAATGCCCTTTTCATTAGCCCCATTCTCAATTACCTCTAGTCCACTACCCCCATACTTCTTGTCTGGGAGCTCTGGAAGGAGCACAAGCAACACATTTTCACCAATTCTCGAAGCTCCCTAAAAAGCATATATCTCCCTTTCCACAAACACCTTGAGTAATCAATAGCCCTCTCTGATTGGTCTGCCAATGATCATAAAGATCCTTTGTCTCGAAAAAAGGTTCTTGGCCAGGTGGAACCTCAAGCCTACCAAAATTCATTACGCATCTCCTTCAATTAGAATGAAATATCTTCTTTCTGGTTTCTAGCACCATCTACCCCTCCATTGATTCAAGTTAAACTTCGATGGGGCTTCTTAGGGAAATCTGGGTGATGCTCACATTGGAGGATTCTTCAGAAATCGCTCAAGGGAAATCATCACAATGTACAAGAGCTACATATGTCATCAAAGCAACAACGCTGCAAAGATGGAAGCAATGATAGAAGGCATCAATATTTCTATGTGCTTCCACTTCTTTCCTCTAATTTCGGAAGGTGACTCTCAGATCATCATTCAAATAGCCCAACGAATCCTAAATGGTTATTTTACGTATAAACACACAATGAGCTGTCTCTTGGACTACCACATGAAACATTTGGTAAGTCTCATCTCTCATCAGGAAGCCATCATCTTCTCCCATGCTAAACACAAAGAAAATTCACTACAAGATTTGATTTCCAACAAAAGGGTTGAAGAACATGAACACTATGAGGATTGGTCACCCTCATCCCCTACCATTCAAACATGGTCCACTCACTACCATTGTCTTATTGAGAAGGATCTCCACTCCCCGGATCTGGGTGCTTGACCAGCCTTCACCACATACTACAATACGGAATGGTGGCACCCTCCACTTGGCGATCGTCACTCCACGCATACCACAACTAGCTACCATGAGGTATAAATAGTTTAGCTTAGATCTTTGAGACCTAATATCGTACACCTAGCTTAATTTCTCACCTACCTCCTCTTAGCATTTATTACTTTGATCCATGGGAATTACTCAACACTTCCCTGTATTTTTTCTTCTTATATCCTAGACTATAACGCTCACCAGCCCCCCTTCAATACCCTATATCTTCTCTATGCCATATTCACTTTCCTCATCATCTTGTTACTCTACCATGAGCTGTGGGAGGGGTAGAGGGTTTCGAGCTAGCTGAGGAAGCAGAAGAGGTCATCCCAACACCACCTTCGATGATAATGTGTAATTGGCATTGTTTATCAATTCCATCTTGCCTCATATCTTTCGATAGGTTCTTGAGCTCAAAGAGGAGGAGACCAACCATGGAAGGAACATGCTCTAGGATCTTCGCATATTACTAGCCCGCTAAACCAAGGAATGTGAGAATGAAATATCTTGTGCTACTTATTGGATCATCGATCTCTCTGCCTTCTAGAGCCATGCCTCCACCTCTCTGAAAGATCTCTACCACAACCTTGAAATTTACTTCCCTACCAAGATTTCCTCTACCTCATCCTCGACCCCCTTGATTTCCAATTTCCCACCCCTCGGCTCAGCACCCCCACCCAATTTTCATGGTTCTTGCAAGTCGTCCCTCTCTTTCTTGAATATGTCCAGAACCAGCTCTCCCACTGGAAACTCTTTAGACTCAAAATCTTATATCCTATCCTCCTCGCCCCAATTCCCGTGGGTGCTACATTATAGAGGAGAAGCTAAATGAAGTTGGCATTGCAGTCAGGCCCTCCAACACAACTATGGTTCATCTACAAAAGTTCTACTCTTCTAAAGGTTCCCGTTAAGTACTCATGTCTCTGATTCTTTTCTTCACTCTAGTTTATTTTGGCACTTCAGCAAAGGTTCTCATTAAGTACTCATGTCTCGCGTTCTTTTCTCTAGTCTAGTTTATTTTAACACTTCAACACTTTTTCCAAGGATGGTCAACTCATGGCCTAGAATCGCATAGTCCACAACTGAAAAATTTTGGTCTCTTTCCATGATACATAACAATCTCAAATTATTTTTTCATGCTATTGTCTCTAGCTTCTCCTCTCAGAGGAAAAGGAATTTTGGTGTCATTGTCTTTTGTTTCCCCTCTGAGGGGCAAAGCTTTACAATGGGTGATGGGCCTAGATCCCCCATGTTCTCCAGACTGCATGCTATCTATTTTACATTGTTAATATAATGTAAATATCATTGCTTAAAAAAAATATTATAAATTCATGGGATTAATAAACCTAAGTGACCAATAATATTAGAAACCCAAGGAATTAATAAACCCAACATATTAATTTTAAAAAATCAAAGGATTAATATTATAAACCCTTGGCATTTATAAACAATGTACGCTAATATAGTTAACTATGTACACTAATGTAGTTGACTATGATTGACTATAAAACTTTGAGATTAATGTTATAAAAATAAGTGATTGATATTAAAATCACTTGGGATTAATATTACAAACTCAAGGGATGAATATAATAATCCCAAGGGAGTATTAATACAATACACCAGATGGATTAACATTATAAACCTTTGTGATTAATACTATAAACCCATAGGGGTTATCAACATTATAAACCTTTTGGATTAATATAATAAACCAAAGGGATTAAATTGCACAAATTTCCTTCTAATATAACATTCTAGCAAAGACTGGTGTACCACAATGTGCATAGATTCATGTACCATTTGGATGTCACATTATTATTATTATTATTATTATGAAATTTTATTAATATTATATTATTTTTAAATTGGCATTGTCACTGTGTTAAGATCATTTTTTTCTATCAAATGGATATATGCCATTATTGTGATAACTTCAATGTTAAATTATGCAACCATACATTCATAAATTATATAATAAAATAAATGCATCCTCTCTGTCTATGAATACATTAAAATATGGTTTTTTTCCATGTTTGAATTCACGATATAGATATTACATAACAACATGTCAAATTAAAACATAAATTTAACATAATTGAATCATAATGTTGTAATAAAGAAGAATAAATAGAATTCAATTTTATAGGAATGGAAATTAATAAACCACAACAATAGAAATATTGAGAGCATCCATATTTAGATTTTAACATAACCATATGAAAGGGATACAATCTATATTTGAAAGGTGAAAAGAAGAATGAGAATTTTATTTGGAAAAATATTTTTGTCTTTACATCATAAAACTCAATTTTCAAAATAAAGATGAAATAAATAATCACATGCAAAACATTAAATAAATTATTCCAAAAGGCAACTAGATTGATGGCAAATCTATTGAAATTACTGAAAACTATAACCAGAAATATAAAAAAGTATTCATATCATTTGAAAACTATGATAATGTACTAAATTCTATCAAACATATATATATATATTACAATGATATGGATTTCAATTCTTGCTCCTCTTTCTTCTAAGTGTAACATATGGACTGTTTTTCGTTTCTGCATAACATTAAAAGGAGACAAGTGGTGAAATCCGTAAACCGCCTCATGATTTCACTCTTATTAGGTTATAAATGTCAAACCCTTCTTGTCTTTATCGCCAATATCAACAGTAGATCATGACAGTAATTTGTCTGTGCTTATCAGCGGAATTGAGTTCACCCACTTCGCGCATTAACAAAAATCTCGAGCTCTTCCCTATCTACTAGTAATGAAAATTGCCGTTCTCTATTTCCCTCTCTAAATGGTTTGTTACATCAACCCAGACATAATATACTGCTTGTTGAATTTACCTCTCTTCTGCCCCCTTGTAAATCGTTTGTTAAATCAACTCACTCATCATGAGATTTGCAGATTGAATCAGTATCAAGAATAGTGGGTGCACATTCGTGTCTTTTTCTTTAGGCTTCTGAATGTGACCGATGCTTTATTTTGTTTTTTTCTCATTGATCTGTGGGGCTTCTATAAAGAGATAACTTTCATTGCGAAGGAGCTTCCGAGTAACCACATTGTTTTGTTTCAACACTTTGTTTTCCATCCATTTTATTTCTTTCATTTTCTTGAAATATTTTTTTGTCTGCTTCCCAGCTAAATGAAGTGAGTGTGTCCACTTCTAAGTTTATTGAGTATAAAAGGCTTTGTATAAAAAAATTTCACCACAAATTTCTAAACATCTCTTCATACTGTGTAAAACAACTTTGTGTATAATAATATTTGGATCAATTTTAAAAACTTATTCCCGGTAAAATTTCACAAATCAAGTGAATATATATATGATGCAAAATTTGTCAAACTACAGTGTGATGTGTGAAATTAAAATAACATATTAAAATAGTTAATAATAATTATTTAAAATTTAAAAATTAATATTAATAATTGATATAGAAATTATTATATAAAAATAAAATATAGTTAGAAAACAAAATATTTATATATAAATACTATTATTTAATATCTTAGTAAATATTATTACTATGGTATTATTATTTTTGTTTTTATTTGTGTAAATTAATTTTAAATATTGTAAAATTAATAATAAAAAACATAAATTAAAATCCACACTTCCGTGTGAAAAATCTAATTGTCAAAAGTATCTCTTGTTTAATTAAAATTTATCTTTTATTTCTTTTATTAAATCTATATTTTATTTATCTGATGTATAATATAATAGAGAGATAATTTTCGTATAAGAAAAAGGGAGAACAACATACATGAGATTGTTTCTTTCCATTATTTGATATTTCAAGTTGTATTCATTTCATAAAAATTAAATATTTTAATAATGTCAAAAATTGTTATATGAAGTAAAGATATTAATTGTTTATTGATTGATTTTAGTGGTTTTTAAAACATTCAGTGATTAAAGAGGATTCCTGGTTTACCATAAAACTAGGGTCGGATCGAAAAGTTTATCACAAGCTTTCTACCAGCACAAATGATACTTCAATCCAACATCGTATGCAAAAGTTATGGATAGTCAGAATTTTGGTCAATTAGACCCCTTAGCTAAAGTTAGTGGAGAACCAACTAAATTTGGAAGCCCAGCAAAATCTAGCAGTAATTAATGATGCAACAATTTGGCACTTTGTGGTGATGATTTCCGACCGCCGGAATTGGGGAAATTGTTGCATACTTAATTTTTCTAATGACCCCAAAATTTCGGCCAACAAATTTTGTCCATATTAAAAAAAAAATAACAAAAAAAAAATTTGGCTAACGACCCAACAAATTAACACTACCAACGATTCTACTAGGAAGGTAGGCTTAAAAATTAACGTCAAGTTTTTTTCTTTAAACTTATATTTTCCACAAAGAAACAGGGGCACGAAACCCTATTCAGAGTAGGAACCTTGAGGAGGCATGAAAACTGAGGAGCAGAACCCTAATAGACGGGAATATGCAAGGAATCTAAAAGATTCCCTAAGGGCCAAATTTTCACTGTTTTGGAAGCACACTGACTTTATACTCATTTTACTCAGTTTTTCCCAAGAAGCGCAATGGTGAAGTCATATTTTTCTTTTGGGCATGAGATCTTCATTAAAATTGTAGAGATGAATCTTTGTGGAGCCATGAGGAATCTAAAAAATTCAATAAGCATTAGATTTTGACAATTTTAGAACCAAACCAACTTTATACTCATTTTACTCTGATTTTCCCAAGGAGCATAGTGGTGAAGTTAGATTTGTCATCTAAGCAATAAATCTTCATTCAAATTGTAGAGAGAAATCTTTGTGGAATCACGAGGTATCTAAAAGATTCCCTAGGGCCAAATTTTCACAGTTTAAGAACTAGGCTAACTTTATACTCATTTTATTCAGTTTTTCATAAGAAACGTAGTGGTGAGGTTAGATTTGTCATTTGAACAACATATTTTCAGTTAAATTGTAGAGATGAATCTTTATGGAATCATGAGGAATCTAAAAGATTTTCTAAGAGCCAAATTTTGACACTTTCAGAAACAGATTGACTTTATACTCAAATTACTCATTTTTTCATAAGGAGCATAGTGGTGAAGTCATATTTTTCATTTGAGTAGTAGATTGTTTGCCCATATCCAGAAAGGAATTTTGGGGGAATCTTTAAGATTCCCGAGTGCCCAGAATTGACAGTGTCAGAAAGGGGTAGAGTTTATATACATTTGACATGATTTCATGCCACAAATTCAATGGTGCATTCCATTTCTTCAATAGAGCTATGCAGTTTTAGGTCATCCCTGAAAGTGGAGGTATATGATGTAGTGATGCCATGTATTTCTTTTGATTTGCTGAGATCATGATTTTGGTGTTGAGATCCTTGTTTAGCATTTTGTTTAAGGATACTTGTATGCTACTTTATGTGATAATTTGATATCTTGTCACGCTAATGTAAGGTACATATGAGTGAGAGTTGTTATAGAATAACGTATCGTGGAGAGAGATGTCACTCTAGTTGAGGGAGTTTATCCTTGTAATGACAAAGAATACACCATGTACTCACCATCATCTTGAAACAATTAATGAAGCATCCTCCCCACTCTTGACACTGGACCCGGAGACGTAACTCACACTAAGTGAACTTCGTTATCAAGTTGTGTGTGTTCTTTGATTTGATGGTTTCCTTTATGGTTACTCTTCTTTAAAGTATGCACATGTTGTTTTTTCATACTCTTTCACACATAGTTATACTAACATCATAGAAGTAAAAGATCTTGGTTAATTATGGAAGTTGAGAGGATCTAAATCAAGTTTGGTATCAGAGCGGTCTTCTCGCTTATGTGAATTGTGAGTTTGAATGATAACTAGAGATTGAACATGAAACAAGAAGGAAAATGGAGACAAAAATAGATCTCTATGAAGACCTCCTCAGGATGTCACGCATGGTGGATGTAATGTATGAATAATATGAGGACAAAATGGCAAGAGAGGAATAGGAGAAAGAAAGAGTAGAGAACGATGGTCCATCTACCTCCTTGAGTGAACATTCTTCTTCTTCATCATATTCTCATCATTCAAATGAGTGGATCAATCAGAGCTTTCAAGCAGAGAATGATGAATTGAGAATACTTCTACAAGAGTAAAAAGAGTAGAAGCATAGATCGCAACCTCAGTTATGAGCAAAGGAAGAGGCCATGGAAAATTTGAAGAGAAACAAAGTCTTAGCGAAGCCATCATCACATGCTTCAGAATCGACAGCTGAGGTAAATAGTGTTGGAAGTTCTTCAATTTCATTTTCACGTAATGATGATTTGGGTACCTTTGAAAAGCACACTACAGGCATTGGTTCAAGATTATTAAAAAATATGAGATATAAAGGGAAGGGCGTGGGACCTAATGGGAAAGGCATTCTGGATCCTAGCTAAGTGGTGGAATTACCACAACATGCAGGATTTGGGTATGCCAGAAAGGAAGAGATGAGATAATCTTCATGGTGACAACTCGTAGATAATGAAGGATGTTGAGGGTACCTCACAAGCCTCTAGTGATCATGATTATAGGTCATTTCCAAATGGGAGTGAGCATTCCAAAGATGAATCCAAAGAAAGGTAAAAAAATTCTCATTATGCTAATGTTCCTTTTGATTACAATCACATTTTTAAGGATGAACAAAATTTGTGGCATAAAAAACCATGTAGTTTTTGTGGCTTGTATAACCACAAGGTTGCCGAGTGCTAGAAGTGAATGGTAGTAAGAAGGAGGAGAAGACGTGAAATGACTTCTCCACATCAAGGAAGGAAGAAGGTTAAGCAGATCTGGTGTAGGAAGATTTTTTGTGGTCACTACAACAGAGATGGACAGCAAGAGCCACATGTTGGAGGCTCCATCTAGAGAAACATCTCAAGGAAAAAGCATCTATGTAGGAACCAACTAGTGAAGATGTTTAACAAGAGAATCCACCACAGGGAGAAGACCCATTCATTTTGATGAGTGAGAGATAGTTTTACTAGATATAGTAGCCTGCCATGGCAACATTTTGTAAATCATATGTTGCGAAATAATTATAAAATTGATGATGTGTTTTCCATCACCTATGAAAGCAACATAATGATGTTTTGGCCTCTTTTTATTGATAGTTGGGGTATTTGTTTCTATTATGATGTACACTTGACCAAAGAGTGAATTATAAACTCTTAGAAAGTACGGGGTTGTTTGAGTCATGTTTGGCCTTGCATGTAATTTGCAACGAATGCACCATAGGTTTGCATGCAAATGTTGAAAGTGTGGCCTCACAAGGGCGCATACAAATTATAGAATGTATTCATGTTTTTGGAGCACCAAAAGCTCCTCAGTGTGGAGGAATTATCTAGGTGGCTCTCGAAACACTCAGTGATCAAAGAGGGCTCAGGAAAGTCTAAAAAATCGAAGTTCTTGGATTACCATGAAACTAGATTCAGATTGAAAAGCTCGTGACAAGTTTTCCAATGACCAAATGAAACCTCACCTGAAATTGTATGCAAAAGTTATGACTAGTCAAAGTTTTGGTTAACTAGGGCCCTTAGGCAAAAGTTAGCAGAGCGCCAACTAAATTTGGAAGCCTGAATAAATTTGGTCGAGCCGCTAAATTTGGCGGGAATTAACGAGGCAACAATACGACACTTTGCGGCAATGGTTTCCAATAGTCGGAATCGACGGAATTATCGCCTACTTAATTTTTCCGGTGACCCCAAAATTTTCTCCAAATAATTTTTTCCATATTTTTTAAAAATAAAAAAATTACAAAAAAATTAAAATTGACCAATGACCCAACAAATTAAAAATGCCAACCATTTTTCCAAGAAGGCGGGCTTAAAAATTAACACCAAGTTTTTGTACTTAAACTCATATTTTCCACAAGGGAACAGGGGCACAAAACCCAATGTAGAGGAGGAACGGTGAGCGAGCATGGAAACTAAGGAACGGAACGCTAATGCAGGGGAATATGCAAGGAATCTAAAAGATTCTTTAAGGGCCAAATTTTGATAGTTTCAGAACCAGACTAACTTTACACTCATTTTTCTCAGTTTTTCATAAGGAGCATAGTGGTGAAGTTAGATTTGTTATCTGAGCAGCAAATCTTCATTAAACTTGCAGAGATGAATCTTTGTGGAATCATGAGGAATCTAAACGATTCCCTAAGGGCCAAATTTTGATTGTTTCGGAATGAGACCGACTTTATACTCATTTTACTCAATTTTTCCCAAGGAGTGTAGTGGTGAAGTGAGATTTGTCATCTGAGCAGCGTATTTTTTCCCATTTCCAGAAAGTACCCTTGGTGGAATCTTTGAGATTCTTGGGTGATCAGAATGGATGGTGTGAGAAAGGGTTCGATCTTACAGTCATTTGACGTGATTTTGTACCACGAATTCAATAGTGCAGTCCATTTCTTCAACATTGTTGTGACGTTTCAGGCCATACTCAGAAGTGGAGGTATATGATGCATTGATGCCATGTCTTGCTTTTGATTTCCTGAGATGATGATTTTGATGTTGAGATCTTTGTTTACCATTTTTTTGAGGATACCTGTATGCTAATTCATGTGAGGATGTGATACCTTGTCATGTTAAAGGAGGGCCCATATGAGTGAGAGTTCTTATAGGAGAATGTCTCGTGGAGAGAAATGTCACTCTGGTTGAGGGAGTTTGTCCTTTTAATGCAAAAGAATACAACATGTACTCACCATCATCTTATGGCAATTAATGGAGCGACCTCCCCACTCTTAACATCGAGCCTGGAGACGTAACCCACACTAACCCACACTAGGTGAACTTTGTTATCAAGTTGTCTGTGTTATTTTATTTGATGGTTTCCTTTATGTTTCCTCTTCTTTAAAGTATACACATGTGGTTTTTTTATACTCTTTCACATGCAAATCTGCTAACATCATAAAAGTAAAAGATCTTGGTTAATTCTGCTAGCTCAGAAAATAACTTTTGGTGAGTTAAATATTTCCAATTAAAAAATTACTCACCATAATTTAATTTTTTTTTACTAAAACCATCGAGACCCTTTTAAATTACATTTAAGAATTCATGTATTTTAAATAATAATATATAATAACATAGGAAGTTCAAATTTAAAAATCAATTTTATTTTAAAACTAAGTAGCACTTACCGAACCATCAAAATATATTTAGAGTGCCCATGGATATATGACATTGGTCCTCCCATTTGTAACTCACGCTTCGAGAGAAGTGTTGAACTTATTGTTGATTGGCGTTTAAAACAACTCTATTATAAAAACTCTATTGTAAAACTTCCGAATACGTATTCCACTTGGTATGCACTGACTCTGCGTTGACTTGATTAAAATTATGACATGAGCTCTTCTTGCATGTTTATGATACTACCTTGATGGTATTCAAAACTTTACATGAAGCATGACAAAATTTGATGAGCCCTTGCATGAAGTACATAAATGCATAAAGCTCTCGAGTAGTTGTATTTTCTGGGTAGCATTTGATGTTGTAGAAACCTCTATTTATGCTCCCAATTTCATAAAATTCCTTTACTGGAAGAAGCAAGGGCATATAATACACGCATATATATTGCTTATGCTGTACACGTAACTTTCAACGACGAAAATTGATTTCTATATGTCCACTAATAAAAGCCACTTGTCATTCTCAAGAAAGTCATGGGTCGTTGCAAATATTTCAACGTTGTCGTTTGTTTATGTTCACTAGTGGAAGCACACTAACAATCATGGCACTAATACATAATAAAAAAACATGATGCGCGGGAATACCACCAAGTTCTCAAAGTTAGGAAACTTTACTTGTGACATGAAAAAAATGACAGTTGTCGTTTGTTTATGTTCACTAGTGGAAGCACACTAACAATCATGGCACTAATACATAATAAAAAAACATGATGCGCGGGAATACCACCAAGTTCTCAAAGTTAGGAAACTTTACTTTACTTGTGACATGAAAAAAATGACAGCAAGTTTCAAATAAAAGATCTAAATTTTAAACTATTTTTTCTAATTATAATTAAAGAATACTTTATTTCTTTTTAAATACTTTATTTTTTTTTCTAATTATAATAAAAGAATACTTTATTTCTTTTTAAGTTATAACTACTAGTGGTAAATAAGAAAATTTATTGTTAAAGTCATTCTTGCTTAGGGATTAGTAACATATATAAATCCACATAATAAAAATTCAATAAAATATAAATTGACATATATTTATATAATTGTAGTCTATTTGTTAGAAGTTTTGGAGGTTATTTGGGTATATTTTATGTTAGTATTTGAATATAATCCAACACGAATTTATCGGAATTCCAAGTTTAAGTTATAAATTCTTTAAAATTTAAGTAGTTTATAATATTTTAAGGCGTTCAATCTACATATAAAATAAAAAATTCATTTTAGAAAAAAAAAATTATAATTTGAAAAAAATTTGTTTTATATCAAAAACTCTCAAACTTATACTAATTAAACACAAGCCCATCCACCAGAAGAAAATTAAAATTAAAATATTTTTGAACAAAAATGTATTTTTTTTTTAAACAAATGAATAGATTTTAATGGCATAAATTCATTTTAGTTGTTGGCTAGTAATTATGATTTTACTTGATATGTGCTATTTTATAAAATGGAATTAATACAAATACATAATATATCTCGTCAATAAGGGATTTTATCTCAATATTTTAAAAATAAAATAATTTTAAAATAATTTCAAACAAGTATATCTGTTTTAGTATTTAGGCATGTAAATTCATTTCGGGTGTTAGCTAATCATTATGATCTTATAATTATAATTTAATATGTAAAATGGCATAAACTATGTTTCATGTCAATAAAACATTTTATCTATATTTATTTTTCTACTATGGTACACATGATATCAATTGAAATTGTCTTATATTATAGAATACCATAGTCATTCATCCATGTTACAACAGGGGAGCAGAAAAATCAACTCATAATTTCATTTAAAAAGTGCAAAAATAGTTACAAAATACAAAAACTGGGACTGGAAAATTTCATTACTACTTTCATTTAAGAGATGTCAAAGTCATAGTGAAATTTGATACATAATACAAAAATGCACAAATTGATGTTCACCATTTTTCAAAGCCAATAATTATAAAAATATATATGGGCATCATTTCAGAGAGCAATTAATCAATTACAAGAAAACTGAAGTTGTCACACTCATACAAAAACAACTTGGTTTGATATCAATAAAGACGATCCTTGTGAACAACATAACTCCAAATACTTATGGGAATTAATAAATCCATTAAAAAAAATCTAATAAAGTGATGAAATATAATTATAATTAAACTTGAATAGGTTTCACAACAATGTTTGGATTCAAATTCAATAAAAGGATTGGCACTCGATCCCAGATAGTTCCACATTTATCATCACAATAATAATTTGAACATAGCAGTGAATCAATTACAGGAAAAATGAATCTGTCACACTCATAACAAAATAAGATGGTTGGATATGAATAAAGGTGCACCTGTTGGACAGACCAGAATACTTTTTCTATGGCGTAAATGGCTAGCTTCGGTCAACATTTCAAAACCTTGAAAAGACATTAGATGTAGATGTTGTAGCAGGTGGTGGAGGTGTTTGGGATGTTGTTGTTGTTGCTTTTCTTAACCCATCATATATACATTTCATATGTCCTCGAAGGGTTGTGGTTTTATGAGAGGCTAGTTGCATTATTGTTGTGTACTCATATGTTTTATTTATGTTATGAATTTGTAGTATCCTCTGTTACTGTTCTTCACATCCTCTTATAGATTATATTATGGAGTATTGATTCACCATTATTGAACGCATAGTACTGGTAGTTTTGACGTCCATGGTGCTCTGTGTTCTTGGGTCTCTTTTTTGGTGATTTTTTAAATTTTCCAATGATCTGATTCTTTCAATTACAACTGTCTTGGTGGATGGAGTCATTGAATGCAGTCTTTTAAGTCTGACATTTGAAGGAACATTTCTTGTTTCTTGGGCGGGATTGGGTTATGGTTTGCCGATATATGATTGTGTTGTTGGGATTTAGGATCTTCTTGGTTTATGATAATGTGGATGACACCTTTTCCCTTTGAATTTCTCGATTATCATTAATGCTAGGTCTAGTTTCTATTTTTAGCAGTCTACTAGTAATTTCTCACATTTTAATACAAGAATCTCATTTATACTTGGTTTAATTTCTATTTCTGGAAGTGTATTAGCAAACCTTCTCTCAAGGTGGTAGGTGGTTCAAGATGTGTGTGTGGAGTTATTTTTCTAAATTTGCTGATATGTTGGGGAGTCTCTAGGCACATTCCCTGACCAAAAATCTAGATGGTGGTGTTATTCTTTGACAGATGTCACATCATACTTGACTGTGGTCTATATTTTATTATATATTATTCCCAGTGGAAGGGGTTGGTGGCACTATAGTTCTGACCACTATTAAATGTGTCAGTGGTTGGGTTGTGTGGTGACTCTTTACTCTGGTGTGATGGGGTGTACGTGACTCGTCTGGATGACATGGCTAGCATGGGTGGCCATTTTGTATATTTAAATTCTGATGTACCTGACCATGATGCATTTATATGTACCACACTAGAAACTGGGGTGGCCTATCTTAATCAACATTCACAGGTGGGGGAAGGTGGTCCTTAATATTGTTCGAACTTTTCCCTCCCTCATGATCCTCAAATACTTGGCAGGAATTCTGAGATTTGGGACAAGAAATATCCTTTGTAGGATACAGATTGTCGACAAAAGAAACACTCCTATGGAAAATCTATTGCACTTTCATCATAGATGAAATTACATAGCATTGGACACAATGTTCTATGGGACATAATTATCAGCTTACAGAAATGTGCACTAATCAGTGATTGGGCATTTACTGATCTTACTCCACAGAACATGCAAGACAGGATTAGAGCTCAATGGATGTTGATTGTGGGTTATTCCCCTAAAGCAAGTCATCTTATGAATTCTTGGTACAATTTCACCTTCCTTTATCAGGAGGATCTTGAGCACATCATGAATAGACCATGGGTTCAGGGCAAGATCTGGTGATATGTTGGTTTTAGTCCCTTATACGATACTCCAAGAAACAACTATGTATGGGTGGAATTGTCCAGTTTACCAATAGAATTCTGGACCAGAAATGTTCTTAAGGCGATTGGAGATGTGATTGGTCATTTCATATATATTGACCCTGACATTTTGGGCGCTTGGGACAAGCAAGTTGCATGGATGTTGGTGGAACTAGGTCTCTTAGGCAGGCTCCCAGAACATATTGACTTGGAATAGCATAACCTGTTACATAGACAAAGGATGGTTTACTAGGGTTTACCATTTATATGTATATTATTCCACCAGATGGGACATCTGTTGGATCGGTTCCTAAGAATACACTTACAATTTTGTCATGGATGGTGTCATGGTGGTCGATGGATGGATTTACAAGCTGCAGACAAGGCACACCAAGTATGATGGTCAGGTATTGAGATAACTTTTGAGAAGTCTATAGGTAATTGTGATGTTTCTAATCCTTACCATACTCCTTCCACTTTCCCTTTCTCAGACCCTATTACTTATCTTGGTGATCACGAAATAACTTGACCACTAGGTGGGAACCAGATTCTACTACGATCGCCAGTTCCCTCCCTATGATGTGCCCCCTTCTACCTACAGGGCCATCTAATAATTGTGTGCCTAGTCCTTATTTGGATATCCCCTCAATGTCCTATCATGCTTCTGAACCTTTGCCTCATTAGAATCTTCAGCCTATACCTCTTATGGAGGACTCTCTTAGCCTGATTCAAATTACTTCTCTACCACCACCAGACCTCCCCAATTTTGACCACTCTCCTCACAACTCGGTAGGTAGCGATATTGAAATTCCAATGAAAAACCTGGATATGGATCTTTCCTCCCACACCATCCACCATGGATGATCTCAAAAATCCCCTATTTCCATTAGCCCCAATTCAGCTTGCAATGTTACAGTGTGGCATAATAGTGGTCAAGGCTCCCAACACTACAAAACAAGGTTGACGGCTAAATCTCTTCATTTCGTGGATTCTTCTGAATTGAGAGTCATTTCGATCATTTCCATTGAGTTATCTTGGGCGCTTGAAGAAGACTTTCCCACAAATGATTTTTCATGATGAATTAACTTTCTTTGAATTGTAGAGGTTTGGGAGATATGTCTAAATGACTTGCCTTCAAACACCTTTTTCGATGGATTCAACCTTTCATCATTTTTTTACATGAAACTATGACTGCGTCTCATAGGGACATTTCATATTTTAGTTTTTTTCTACCCGAGTGACATATGACTGTAGTGAACACTTATAGATTATCTGGGGTTATGACTATTCTATGGGACCCCAAAACGGCCAAGCTGAGGGCATACAAGATTTTTACTGGCATTCTTGTATTTGGGTATATTTGTGGTTGTGTGGACAAACTACACTTGCTCAACCTATATGCTTCATAAAGAGATACAATCTCTTTTTGGCATATGATAGAGGCTTCTCATATCCTTAAAATTGGGTCTCTCATTATTGCCAACAATTTTAACGCAACTATTTCTATGGCGAAAATTTGGGGGACTCAGTGTAAAAGGGATCGCTTCGTAGACAGATTAATAGACATTTTTTCCACTAATCATCTGGTTGATATCATACCCCCTCTTCTCTCTCCTAATTGGAGCAATGGAAGATCTAGGGAACAATATATTGGTAAGAATTTGGATTGCTCCATGGTACACGAGAACCTCATTGAAATATTGGGAAATTGGAGATCCTAGTTGGATAGAAATTTAGTATCTTATCATCTCCTCATTGTTCTACAGTGGAGGATGGAACATCCCCATTTGGGAATTCCATTTAAGTTCAATAGTGTCTGGGTGGAGGATGTTGAGGTTAATGAACTGATTGAAATGACCTGAATTTTCATAAAGAGGAATGATAATATTCCTCCAATGATAAACATATTGCAGAAATTAAAATTATTTAAAAGAAAGGTCAGGATCTGGGAAAGAAATAAGAAGAAACCTCTGTGAAAGGAACTCAATGTAATATTGGTGGATATGTCACACATTCAGAAGGATATGGAACTGGGAAACCCTTCTAATTCCATGTGGGAGTCCTTGAAATCCTTCGATAGCAACATAGGAAAATAATTCAGATACAGAAATTACACGGAGGCTAAAAAGCATAGGATTATGGCTCAAGGAGGGTTACAGGAACACTTGTTTCTTCCATAAATTTGCAAATTATCAGAAAAATAAAAATTCTATTTGGAATATTTTGGATCGGTATGGTGAATATATTTTTTCGATGAAGGAGATACAAAGAGAAGCTGTATATTTTTTTGAGATGTCCTATCAAGCTAGGGTGGGTGTTGATATTGAAGAGGAGATTTGGGCAACGAGGGAATACCCTCTGATGTTCAATGAAGAACAAAATAATGCATTGTATATCCTTGTCTCCAGCGATGAAGTTCTATAGGTCCTTAGGTCCTTAAAAAGATAAATGCCCAGGATTTGATGGTTGGATGGTTGATATTTTTCTACACTTCTTTGATTTGATGGATAAGGAGTTACATGATATGGTGGAAGAGGCATGAATTAATAGTAATGTTTCAGGTGCTATAAACTCTACATTTATTTATTTGATTCCCGAAATTGACATATACTTCCAACTTCTCAGACTTTCGTCCTATTTGTCTATGCAATACTTGTTACATGATCATCTCTAAGATTATTGGAGAATAGATAGGGGATTCTTTGTCAAATTATATCTCCACGGAATAATTTGGTTTTCTTAATAACAGGTTCATACGTGATGTTGTGGCTATAGCATAGGAAGCCATACATACTATACACACAAATAAATTAGAGGCTTTGATTATGAAGATTGACGTAAAGAATGCATATGAATGTGTGTTTTAGTCTCTCCTTCATCTCATACGCTCTAAGATAGGCCTATCTATCTTGATGGTAGAATGGATCATGGGTTGTGTCTCCATTATCCAATATTCGGTGCTCGTGAATGAATTCCCATCTATTTTCTTCAAATATCAGAGAGGTTTATGACCGGGATTTTTCCTCTCACCTTTGCTCTTTATACTTGTGATGGATGGCCTCAGCCATAAGATATATGCAACATGCTCATCGGGTTTATTTTGTAGCATTAAATTGGGATATTGTTCATATATTACATAGACTCTTTGTGGATGATTTTATTGCCTATGGGATGGTTGCCAGAGCACAATGGATGACATTGCACCACATCATTCAAATATTAGGGGAAGCTTCAGGCATGATGGTCAATGAAGAAAAATCATTAACTATATATTCTCATGGTGCACAAGAGGAGATTATATACATTGATGCACTTTTCCATTTTCGCACACAACCCATATGGGATGGCTTCACATACTTAGAATTTTGACTAAAGCCAAATAACTATAGAATTGTAGACTGCCAATGGTTAATTAACAAATTACATAAGAAAATACATATTTGGGCATACTGTTGGTTAACCCTTCGCGGCAGATATATTTTGGCACAAGAAGCTCTTCAATAACTAATGGTTTATTGGGCACATCTTTATATATTTCCATCATATGTGATAAACAAAATCAAAAGTATTATTCCTCACTTCATTTGGGAAGGAATAGACTCCAGATATAAATGTCATTTGATCAATGGGAGAAGATAACAGTCCCAAAAGATTTTGGTGGGTGGGGTATTCTGTACATAAAATATTTTGGATGGGCTCTCATCATCAAATAAATTTGGAGAGAACTATTATAGTAGGGCGAATGGAAAGATATAATCTGTTATAAATATTTGCAGAATAAGGCATTGAATGAATGTATTAGAACTAGGAATATTGGACTCAACAGTGGATCATGCATTTGGAACGACTTTCTTAATATTAAAGGTTGGTTTCTCAGGTGGATGACATGGGATTTCAAATTGGGAAATAATGTCATTATTGGTATGGATAACATATTAGGATTTGAGGGCAATCACAAACACTCCAATCTCACATTACACTATATACATGCCAAAGGTTTCTGTAACAACCTTGGTAAAAAATCCATGTAAAAAATATAAGACCATTGTCATGGGATACATATTCCAAGCTCAATGGTGGGAAAAACATCATAGTGGGTGTTCTTTTAGGTTATTATGGCTAAAGAAAATTGGAAAAGGCAATGGAAAAGGACTTGGAAATGCAAAATGGAATTTTTGGCACATTTATTTATGAAAATAAAGGAAATTACGAGAAAAGTAAGGTGAAAGGTCACAGGTTGCATGTAAGGAGGAAATTGAAGGAAAATAATGGAAAATGAAGAAAATAGAGGCCTCATTGATAAAAAGGCTTATGAGGATCAGTTGACAAGTTTTTTCTTAGGTTTTGCATTGAATCAAGAAAGGCAAAGAAGCAAGAGGAAGGAAAGAGCAAGAAAGGATGAGTAGGATCAAGTAACTACAACGATATTCTTTATAGGTATCGATTTGCATGTGTTTTCCTTGCTAGATTTGGAATGCATGGTATTCCATGTGGTTCTTTTCTATTATGCCATGGGTTTTTCTCGGTATGATAGTGTTTTTAGCCTAGCCTTTCCATTTCGAGATAGCCATGGTGTGATGAGGTTCTCATGATTTGGTTGAGCTATATTACGACATGGATTCAAAGCTGAGTGAGGTGAATCTCTCAAAGGAAGAGCACATAACCTAGTGATCCATGAACCAGACTCTCCATTGTGGTGAAGCCACTAACTTGTTGACCCATGAACTAGACTGTGGGTTGTGGTGAAGATAAGCATTGTGTGCCTCGGTGAGCGTAGGAATCCTTGGCCTATTAATGGTGGGATATACCGTAAAGCCTAGAGGTGGCCGTCCTTGATTAGGCCTAGGAATAATTGTCGTTGAACGGCGGGATATATGATAAAGCCTAGAGGGTGGGGTCTTGGGTTAGGGCCTAGTGATCCTAGATTGGACTATGGCTTCTGGTAAACCATGAGAGACTACGAGACAAGAAGATTCCTCACAGTGTAGGTGGAGAAATCCGGTTGCATCCATGCTTTTTTTGGCCTAGTGATATAGCGAAGATCATGGTAAAGCATATTCTTAAATGTTTATTGTGTTGGCCTAGTGATATATGATGGATTTCGGTAAATAATGGTTTTTATTGACGAGGGTGAGGTGATGTGGCCTCGGGATGCCCTGGTTGGTTTTTCTAGTTTGAGTCCCACATTTATGCTTGGAATATGGCATGGGGGTGATTGGATGAAGAGAGATTTGGCTGAGCCAATCTATGGTCAAGTGGAATTTTGTAGTCCCATACTAGGTTGGATTTTGCATTGATTAAAAATAGGTTCTTCCCTTGGCATATTATGTGTAAATGTACTCGGTTATATGTGGATTTTATGGCTTATGTATCCTAGATAATTCTGTTGTTTTTATGTTAGTTATAAGCATGTATTATGATAGTGATGATGCATGGCTCTCCTCATGTTTTTATTTTTAAATGAATGAACAATGCATCTATGACCTAATGGATGATAATGAAACTAGTTATAGAAGGGAAAATTCTTATTAGCGATTCTCAAATAAGTATGATACCCCTATGCTTAGATATGTTGTTTACACCTATAGATTAGATAATTGTGATATGTTTGACAAAATGCTTGTCATGGCTAGTAGGCATCCAGTCAAGCACCTATTTTGAAGGTGTCATTTAGTTCTATGCGGTGACCTAGGCTCTAGTCCTGAAAAAGTGGCTCATATCCCAGGGACGCAGGCTCAACACTGGGTAGAAAACTCCCTAGATGCTGGCATACCATGTCGTGGGATCATACAGAGCCCTCTAGATGCATGCATGTCCATATCAAGGGAGTGTCCAAGAGTGTAATCATCTAAAATCTCAGTGGGACCCAGGGTTTGGTTACCTGAGAGCTTAGGATGGTTCCTAAGGGCCTTGTTGTTGATGTGGAAGGTCTATATTGTGTGTTTCAATCAGTTCCACTTCCTTAATGTGACTTAAGAGGTCGAATCATCTCATAATAGTTTCTTGTCACATGTTTACCCCAGTTGGCTGGTTACTTGACAAGATTTGGGAGGAGGGCATTACAGAGTTGTATCAGAGCATGGTTCACCCCTCGGACTAGATGGGCAATGTGTTGGTCATGCATTCATGTTAGTTGCATATGTGTTCCTTATGCTAATAGTCCATGTTCTTGTTGCATTTTTATGGTGTTGATCATGGTTGTAGTGACGACGCCATGTGAAGGTTGAGAGTGTTGTTAGGGGATGTGTCGTCATGAGTGTATGGTTGTATATACAATTGTTATGCATGTCAGTGTCTATATGCTGTTATGCATGCATTGGCATGCTTATGATTATGCATGTACGGTAGGTTAGACATGCATTGTAAGGTCATTTTATGTAGTTAGGTCATCATGATGATATTGCTAATGTTATGATTCTAATGTGTTGACTGAGATAAAATAGGAGATGTAGACCATCAAAGTGAAGTTGCATCTTTCAACCTCGAGGCAAGAGCATGTCATCATACAGGTTTGAATGTTGTGCATGTAGGTACGTAGGTTAACGATTGTTATATGAATTATGGATATGTGTATGCCTTTCATTCTATTGATGTTATGGTTACAGACATGACGAATTCTAGTCGATTGGTGTAGTTATATGCACATGTGTCGATATTCATGAATGATAGTAACTTGTGGTTGAATGCATTACTATTTTATTTAGATTATATAACTTAATGATTATGTTATATGTTGTTGATGAGTATGTTATAGGTTAACTTGTTGTTGTTATATGCTATTAACATGATGATTATGGTTATTATAATAAGATCTTGATGTTATATGTATCATACTAAGTTGGATTGGTCTATGCAAATGGTTAGGGTCATGACATTTAGGTATAAGTTAATATGTTGTGATATTATGTCTTATTAATCTAGACTCACTTTGCATATGTGATTATTATGCATGAATGAAAATTATTTATGAGTTTATGATGTGAACATATTAGATAGTGATTATTATGGATATCATGACCTTATTTATGGTTGAGTTGATATGTTGTGAATCTATATCGTGCTAATCTAGCTTGATTGTGTAGACATGATAGCTTCCCCTGATATACATTAAGGTATGAGTTTTCTTATTTCATTTATTTGGTGTTTGAGTGTTGGTGTCTATTATGTCATCAATCTATTATTGAATTCTTAATTAATGGCATGATATGAGTATTTGTCTATAAGATTGCATCAAGAAATGATGTTGTTTTAAGATGATTGTACTAACACATAAGTGTTAAGACAATTGATATGTACTTGAGTGTAAGTAGATGATAGTTGTAGCATTATGTCTAATGACTATGAGTTGACTATGGATTATGACATGATTGTTAGTTTTGGACAAGGATGATTTTGAATTAGTAGATATGTTGTCTTGATATTTGGAACATGTGGTTGACATGTGTGAGTAGTGGTAAGGTAACATTCTTGGAATTAGTATGACAAGGTAAGGTAACTAGTATGTTGTTATGTTTACTTATGCACTGGTAATTATGTGTTTAATGCAATATGATGTAGGGATTGCATGGAAAAAGAGATTACCATGAGATTTTGAAGAAGGCTCTGGTTGAGCTTTCCTTTGGAATCATTTTGAGCCATGGGATTGATTCATGGTTTTTTTTGTTAGTCTTGTGCTTTCGGCATTTTATGATTTTCTTGCGCTTGAATTGCAGTTATGTTTATGTCTTATTCATGGCCACGCCACATTTTTTGCGGTGTCGTATTGTTATTAATTTTCATGGGTTTCTTCTTGTTTGTTTCTTGTCTTGTCTTTTATGTTTTGAGTCTTGGGAATTGGTTGGGAAAAGAGGAAAGCTAGTGGAGCTCAGGGAGAGCTGGATGAAATATAACAGACAATGTAAGACTAAGATGAAGTGGGTGCATGTATAAGGGAAGTTGAAGGCAACCATATGACATCTAGTTGGATTGATTGGGTCTATTGAGGTAAATGGATGGTGATAGGACAATCAAGCAAATGGTAACAAAAAGGGTAAAGTAAATGGATGTGAGGTTTCTGGTGCCTTGGCTATGTTGGGAACTATTGTTCTCAATATTGTGCATTTTGTAAAGGAAATTATCTTAACCTTGGCCTTATAATATCAAGTAATTATGATGTGATAATGATTTCTTTATACTAATGTTTATAAGCATATATGTATTTATGTGCATTGTTATCTGACAAGGTCATCAGGGATCATGATTGTTTTATGTTGATGTTTATATGTATGCATATATGTATATATATCATTGTCTGACAGGATCGCCAGGGATCATTCTTGTGGAGGAATGATTGCTTATGTAGGTGAATGGCATGAAGTGGTTCCTAGTTCATGAAGAATCAAGTGGGAAGAGTAGCCTAACAGACATATGAGGTCAGTATGATGTGGATATGAATTGAGATTATGTGATTATACTACGTCTATGTTTATGGTATGGACAAGCTAATGCTGAGAGACACATCAATTGAATGAAACCGTTGAGATCTGTGGGATACTAGGAAAAACATGGATGGTGGAGGGACATTGGAATCAAGGTTGCTTGGTAGATATAATATGGTTTTGGATGTGTGGTACTACTGTTATGCATATGTTGTATATCTGGTACATGTTGCATCTGTGATGTTGTGTGCATGAGGTGTTCTGTATATATATTGTGTGTACATGTTGTTATGCAATGTTATGTATAGGGTGGTACAAATAGTGTTGTGTGAATATTACATATGTAGTGTTGGGTATATATTGTGCTATCTACATGTTGTATATGCAGTGTTCTAGACATATTGTACTATGTGCATGATGGATATGTGGTGTCGTGTGCATATGTTGTTATGTGCATGTTGGATACGCGATGCTATGTACATGTTGTATATGAAAAGTTATGTACATATGATGATGTGTGTATGTTGTACAATTGGTTCTATGTACATATGGTGTTGTGTGCATGATTGTACAAGTGGTGTTGTGAGCATGTTGTTCTGTGTATATGCTTTGCAGGTGGTGCTATGTACATGTCACAAATATGGTGTTGTGTACACGTGGTGTCGTGTACATGTGCATGTGGTGTTGTGTACACCTGACATTGTGTACATGTTGTACCGGTGTTATGATGTACAGGTGGCATTGTGTACAAGTTGTACAAGCGGTGTCATGTACATGTGATGTTGTGCACACGTTGTGTAGGTGGTGATTTGCATAGGTGGTACTGTGTACATGTTGTACATATGTGTTTCATGCATGTGGTAAGGATTGATGAAGGATAAATATCGGTATTTTATTTAAGTTTTATTACACATGTGATCTATGATTTTGACTTTTGATGGTTACATGTGACTTTTGATTATGGGTTATTATGATTTCATGTGATTTGTGATTTTAATTTACGATGGTTGAGTTTTAGCTAACCGAATGTGATATGTTTATTCATGATGATTTGATCAAACAATTAGTTTGACTTGTTGTGAGAGGAAATAAACAAGATTGCATGTGTATCTTATTGATGAGCCACCAATTAGGTATGATGTGAATTTATTTCAATTTATTTTAAATCTGATGGAAGTTATGTTTTTGGTACAGGAAGCATGAAAATGTCTAGTTGGGTGGTTGCAACTGACTACAATAATTAGCAGCGTCAGTGAAAGGAATTGGAACAGGTAGCAGTATGTTGTTAAAGCACTTCAGGAGTAGGGCCATTGTGGGACACTGGTACCCAGTAGTGTCCATTGATTTCCATGAGCATGTTATGACCGATATGATGGTATTGAGGTGGGTATATGCCTTGGTTGTTTGACCTTACCATGTGAGGAAGCCTTGCCAAGGGATGGATCACCTGGGATAGGGGATGTCGAGGAACTTGGAAGGTGAGTGACTAGATGGAAGGGGGTGATCGAAATGCCCGAGGGACTATGTGCCAGAGAAGGAAGGTCAGGGATGGATTTTGTTTTGTCATTAGCATTTTTAGATGGAATCAAATGCACATTAGGAGTGTGCCCTGGAACAATGACTAGGTAATTGTTCACTGAGAGGAAAAATGGTGTAGGATTGTAGCATTGGATATCGGATGCAACTTTTACTTTGAAAGTAGATTTTGGATCTCCTGGGAAAGAGGTGAATCCTAGTACTACTTTGAGGGTGGAGGTGTGATCCTATGGATTCCCTTGTTTCAGATAGAGGCATCGTATCCATTTATTTGTTGGTTGAGCAAATGTGCATATGTATATATGTGTGTATTATTGTAAATATTGTAGCGAGTTGGATTTATAAAGCTCCATAGACATTATGATTATTTTTTGGGTGATGAAAATGTGTATGTGTGTATATGTGGTTATTATTGTAAATATCGTAATGAGTTGTGTTACAAAGCTGTAGTAAATGGTATGTTTTCCATATTTTAGTAGGTGCTCATTGTAAATACTACAACAAGCTATGCTAAAAAGCTCCATGGGAAATATGTTTTTTTTTCAATGGACTCACTGGTTATAGGTGTCATTGAATGCCAAGGATGGTGTTCCACCAAGGTGGAGGGTTCTGTAACAACCCTGGTTAAAAATACATGTAAAAAATATAAGACCACGATCATGGGACATGTATTACAAGCTGAATGGTGGGAAAAGCATCCTAGTGGGTGTTAATTTTAGCTATTATGGCTAAAGGAAATTGGAAAAGGTAATGGAAAAGGCTTTGGAAAGGAAAAAAGGCATTTTTGGCACATTTATTTATGAAAATAATGGAAATTAGGAGAAAAGGAAGGTGAAAGGTCACATGTTTCATGTGAGGAGTAAATTGAAGGAAAATAATGGAAAGTGAAGAAAATAGAGGCCTCATCGATAGAAAGGCTTCTGAGGATCAGTTGGCAGGCTTTTGCTCAGGCTTTGCATTACATCAAGAAATGGAAAGAAAGAAAGAGGAAGGAAGGAACAAGTAAGGAAGAGTAGGATCAAGAAGTTACAATAGTATTCTTTGCATGTATCAATTTTCATGTGCGTTTCCCTTACTAGATTTGGTATGCATTGTATTGCATGTGGTTATTTGTTGTTATGGCATGCATTTTTCCAGGTGTGAAAGTGTTTTCATCCTAGCCTTTCCATTTCTAGGTAGCTATGGTGTGATGGGGTTCTCATGTTTTTGTTGAGCTAGATTATCAGATGGATTCGAAGCTGAGTGAGGTGAATCTCGTAAACAAAGAACACATGACATAGTGATCCCTGAACCAGACTATGGATTGGCCTAGTGCCCCATCAAACAGAATTTTGGTTGTAGTAAAGATAGGTATTTTGTGCCTTGGTGGGTCTACGAAGTAATGACCGGTTAATGGAGGGATATATGGTAAATCCTAAAGGTGGTTTCCCTTTACTAAGCCTCTGAATCCTTTCCAGTGAATGGAGGGATACACAGTAAATATTAGAGGGTGGAGTCTCAATTTAGGGCCTAGTGATCCCTAGATTAGAGTATGGACTATGGTAAAGCTTGAGAGAGTATGAGACAAGAAAATTCCTCATAGTGTATGGAGAAATCCGGTGGCATCGATACTTGTTTAAGCCTAATGATTTAGTGGAGATCATGGTAAAGGTTGTTATTACATGTTTATTGTGTTGGCCTAGTGATCCGGGATGGATTATGGTAAAGCATGCTTTCTATAGATGAGGGTCAGGTGGTGTAGCCTCGGGATGCCCTAGAAGGTTCTTCTGGTTTGAGTCCCACATTCATGCTTGTAATATGGCACATACGTGATTAGTTGAAGAGAGATTTGGCTAAGCCAATCTATGGTTAGGTGGAAGGTGGTAGTCCCATACTGGGTTGGATTTTGCATCAATTAACAAGAGGTTATTTCCTTGGCACCTTATGTGTAAATGTGCTGGATTATATGTGGATTCTATGGCTGATTTATTCTTGATATTTTTGTTGTTATTATTGTGGTTATAAGCATGTATTATGACAATGTTGATGTATGGTTCTCCTCATGTTTCCATTTGTAAATGAATGAAAAATGTATCCATGACCTAATAGATGGTAATGCAACAAATGCTAGAAGGGAACAATGCTTCTAAGTGATTCTCAGGTAAGTATGATACCCCTATGTTTAGATATGTTGTTTACACCTCTATATTACATATTTGTGATAAGTTTGGTGAAAAGCCTGTAGGATTCTGTTGATGGTGTTAGACCCACCAACATGTCATGGGATCTCCTCGGTAATAAGTCCCAATTAGACCTCATACCATTTGGTGTAGGAGTCCTAGCAGTGGGTCATACAGTAATGCCTTAACTGTGGTTTCACATAGAGGCAAGTAAGAAGTCCCTGTTGGTAGCAAGGGTGTGACATATGTAGTAAGTCAAGGATGGTGCAGGAGCGGTTCTAACACACAGACGATCAGATTAGTGAACCCCTTGGAAACCTATGACAACACGGAGTTAACAAGCTAACACATGAGATAAGATGCATCACAACATGCAAGGCAAGTAATCTAGCAATCCCAAGTGATGGTTAAACCAACACCACATTCCAGAAAGATTCATACATACATATACAGAAAATAGCTACACATGCATGTGTAAGAAAATAGATACATATATCATTTAGAGTAAACAAGATAGGTAAAATACAATACGACATATGCATGAAACATGTTGGCTCTGTTATATTGAGAAGTGTAAGTTCTAGTCATAGAATACGTCCATGTCCAATCACTAGTTTTGATAGCGAAATGTTACAGTCATTATCGCCTGCTCCTCCAAAGAGATATACTAGCTTTGCATAGTGGATAAGCCAAGGCTTGTTACAATAATATCCAAACTCTCTCTAAGATAGTCCTACCAGAATTATGGCTGAAAAAAAGCCTCTACAATGACTTATGAGGGACCTTATATAGCAAAGGCTGGGGTGGACTTTGACATTCCCGTTTATGAAAGTTCAACTACCCTCATGGATCTTCATCTACTCTATGATTGTTACTTCCAACTATCGACACTTGAACATACACTTGATAAGACGTTACATTATAATGCACATGTACCCATGTGAGACAAAATGTCTTGAGCAAGCCATGCAAGACATCACCATGACTCAGCAAACTGTTAGAAGACCAACTCTTCGACATCCTCATGGTGGTTGACAGTAGCGAACTGATACCAAGTTTGGTAGTCTGCGATGGTCTCCATGTACTCTAAGGTGACATTTTTCTGGAAATAAACTCTTGCCTCCATAGCATCTGGGTACACTGCTGAGGCTCCTCTATCCAACTCATCTAAAAGCATGTGAATCGTTGTCTTGAGTGTGGTCGAACCAACAACATACTTGTGCATGATGTCTGCATAGATCACAAAGTGTGGGTTGGTGGCTATGCGCATCAACTTGTCAAAGTACGAGTAAAGCCCGAGTTAGACCTGTGCCTTTATCTTCACATGGGTGAGTGTCCCAATAGATGGGATCGCTTGTGCGCACACAACAACATTCATACTCTTGAATACACGTGCATGGGAATCCTATAGACTAGTGATGATCTGTGTGAGATCTTCATAGTTCTGGATCTAACTCCATATGCATGACTTTAGCTCAACTTCTCTATGCTTCATCATCTTAGGCAAGTGTAGCGGGGCTCCCTTGTATCTCATGGTCCATTTTTGCATGTAATTAACAGCAGCATGCACGTTCGACAAGATACGTGCCCTCCTAGCACATCGTTGCTGCCAACCGTTGAGATGGACAACTGCCTTATGCATGGTACCAAATGTGGAATACACCCGCATGAATGCCTCAAGGGACAACACTTCATCTAGTATTTCCTTCTTCAACTCGATATGTGCCCTCCTAGCACATTGTTGCTACCAACCGTTGAGATGGACAACTGCCTTATGCATGGTACCAAACATGGAATACAATGCCCACATGAATGCATCAAGGGACAATACTTCATCCAGTATTGCCTTCTTCAACTCTGCTTGGGCAGATGCTACAATGAATTCTCCTCCCTGCTTGGTCGTCTGCAGCTCCTTAGCCATTCGCTCGTTCTTAGATATAAGAAAGTGAATACTCAAGCTAGTGGCTTCAGCATATGCTCTGGTAGCATCAGCCAATGTTGAGGTATGAGGTTGATGTATTTCTCTAATTCCTATTGCTCCATATTAGTATCCATATGTTCAAGTGCGTTCTCTATCTCCTAAGTGAAGCCCTTCTCCTGCGATGGTTCACCTTCTCTGCCTATGCCAACTATTCTGATGAGTCTACTACCTATACGGGTTCAGTTTCATTTGTCTGCACAAGTTGTAACGCCTATTGTACCTATTCCTATTGTGCTTCCTTCTCCTATTTGCGCAGCTTCTATTCCTTCCGGCACTGCTCCTTCAACTCATCCAACTCCTTCTACATTTCCTCCATTCCCCATTTCTCTATATGCCTTTGTGCATTTGTCTAGTCGTGTTGTTGCTTATTTTCCCATATTTCCAAAGCTGTTTTCTGTACAAGTGGGTCTACTCAAAACTTGCAGCTTTTCTCTTCCTCAATTTTGTCGAAAATCTTCCTCTTGCCCTTGTCATGCACAGATATGTTTACTTGTATTGCTGTTGCTATTGGTGCTCTTCGAGATGCTGCTTCATGCTGCTTCGTTAACCATTCCACAGTGAGGCCAACTGGTTCATTGAGTTTGGAGAAGCTATAACAATATCTTCATGGGTCTTCCTCCGCCCAATGACATGACCTGTGGATCCAGTTAGATTGTACTCTCATGCAGTTGTCTTTCATAAGACAATGTGGGTCATATTGATTGTAACGTCGAGCATCGAATGGATATTTATTCATCTCCTATTCTTCAACATCCACATGTTTGAAACTCCATATCTCCTATAACCTGATGCGCAATGGAAGAGCTGGAAAAGTTGCCTTCCTCTGCCGGTGTAGCCTAGCTAATAATCCTGTTGAGATGTGATATGATACTTATTGCATGACGAGTTTGTCGAAGGAAAACTTCGGTAGAACATGCAGAGTCTTCTCCGCGCTATACATCCATATGAAGGTGCCTGACAATGAGGCATACTAATTAGCTATGTCGATCAGTGCCTCCATTGCTGCCTTCGACATGCACGGTGGATCCTGTTTGAATATCATCTTATAAGCCAGGGTGACAAAATGATCAGACAACCATGTGATAACTCCTCTCAAGCTTCACTCGGACAACATCTTACAATAAGTGTTCACAGAGGTCTCCACCGATGTCCATGCCCACTCCAAGCCTAGGACCTCCTAAGGGGCATAGATGTGTTCCAAGATGTAAGCAAACATGTATATTTTTTCTTGCCCACCTTTGGGTGGCTATCAATCCCTTGTTACCTATTCCTTAAGATGATGAGCCAACATGTCGGACAAGTTTCATGCTTTGCCTTCCATGGCCAATTGGGCCAATGTGATCACCCAACTATTTGGGAAGGTTACTGTGTTTTCTTCACGATATAGATGGCATGAATAGATCACCAAGTATTGATACAGCTTCCGTAGTATCTTCATCTTGTAGACCTGGTTGGGTGTCATCCTGAATTTAGCTAGCTCCTTCACCCAGTTCTTCAAGATATCTCTGGAGTTAGCATTGTTGTTGGGTATGTTGAGGGGGTCTCCATAGTGATCATGGGCTTCGACATATAATGCATCTATTCATAATCTTGTGTCCTGAAGGTATAAATCTTTGTCCTGTAGACAGTGCTAAATGTCATCATCTCAGGAACAGTGTGCAAGATGACCCAATATATCATGTCTATGCATGGGAACGTGGGACATCTTCATGCAATCTGGTACAAGTCAGATTTGTGGATGTTCACATAGACTTGACGGTCTTCAAGGTCTTCCCCAAATGTGCCTACAAATACATCATTGACATCATGCTATTTCAGCTTGATGTCCTTGTTTACAATCATCTTCGTGTCTTCATAAATCGACAGACTTGTAGATACACTCAATTGCTGCTCCAGTTGTACTTCCCTGAGTGTCCTTTGATCATGCTCTCTTGGAGGACATTGATCCTGAAATGCTGAGAGATGGAAGAACACCTGCTAGATTTGGAGACAGAGCAACATGCATGGCAAGAAATATGTTAGCTAAAACTAAAGCAAAGTTGAGAAATGACATGCAACATATTTGGGAATTGACTGGCAAGGATTGCACAATTTTTCTTGGGAGGCTGGGAGGCTGGCTGCGAGAACTGCGCAAAAGGCAGTCTGGGCTATCTAGGAGGCTAGTTGAATACTAGAATTGTGCAATGCACAATCTAGGCTGGTGTACTGGCTGCTGGAGTTGTGCAATGCACAATTTCAACTAGCAATGGTTGGAGGCCCAGTGACTGCATTACGAAATTCTCTGGAACAACAGTCACTATCCCTCAGAATTGTGTAATGCAAGAGTGGAGGAGATTCATTGGGAAGAAATGCACATTTTCTGAGTGGAAGGTAAAGCCTTCACTCTCAGGATTGCACAATATTGTCTTGTTGAGGCAGAGTCTGAGCTAAGGTTGCCTAGACCCGCTGACAGGCAACTGAAAGAAAATGTGAACGTGAATGCATGGCAATACTAAGTGTGAGTAGGAATGAATGATCGTGCATGCAAACAATGAATGAAATATTCAAAAAATGGAACAACATGCATGTGGGTGGGGCAAGTCACCGAATTGGCCACCATTCGTGCAAAATAGTTTCATGCATGCGACAACAATGAGATGCTAACGAAAATTGAAATGGTGCTAGTACAAGCTAGTATGCATGTAAACGACAGCAAGCATTCACCGAAATCGAGCAAACAACACTCACACAAGCCAAAACACAAAAAGAGGTAGAAATGCTGCAAAAGACAAGTTAAGCTAACTTACCTAGAAAAAGTTGAGATAGATGTGTTGAAGACTCCTGGATGTGCTATGGGATGTCAGAGCTCCGAGATCGATGTGAAGAAATGAGCTTTGAGGCGTCAAATAAATAAGTTTGAGGCTCATGATGCACATGCCATAAATCTAGGAAAAAGAGACACTTGGAGGAAATATTCTAAAACAATCTTTGGATGTAACCTCCAGTTGCTAAAAATAACTCCCTAAAATCTAGGGATGCTTTTTGCATGTTTCTTTTTCTATCCCAGGAAAAAGCAGCCCATGCATGCAAGCCATGTTTTCTCGATTCCAGGTGGATCCGATCAACTCAATGGCACATGGAACAGCTTGCTTAGCTGAGGGGAAAATTTGGACATTTAAGGGAGGGAGCAAGGCTAGCTACCTAGAGGGATTGCACAATTTTTGGGCAGATTAGCTGACTGTTGCCCAGGATTGTGCAACTTTTGGGCTAAGCAGTCGTGGTGGGATAAATTACACAATTTTCTCAGTGAAGGGTGGTGGGAATATTTGTGCAATTCTAGAGACTAGCAGGCTGCAAGACAGGATTGTGCAACTTTTGGAGTGAAGGTTGGTTCCCCTCTAGAATTGAGCAATTTCTTAAGGGAGATGCTCAGCCTGCAGATGGACCAATATTGGAGAAACAACCTATGAGGGGGATGTAACAATCGATCATGCACAGGCTGGAAATTTGCTAGAAAATCAGTGAAGCTTGTGAACTTGACAAGGCAAGACATGTTGCTGAGGATGGTTGGTAGGGAGGCTCCAAAACGAAGCTAAGGAAAAATTTTTGAGGGTGGTTGTAGCCGCTATAACACTTGACGACATACTCGTAGAACTCCAACTCTGTGAATGGACCTTGTTCGTGAAAAGCAAGTCTAACACCTCCGGAATTATTGGTCAGTTTTAAGTTCATCTTGGTTTCCACACTTGATTGATTGTAAGATGTAGCGTCTGCCAAGCTCTTGGTCGATTGACACACATTCCAAGCCAAGTCAACAAAGTTGTTTTGATTAGGGTTGAGGGGTATGTTGGTGCACAAGTAGCATAGTTGTTAGAGTCTTAGATTCATCTATGGTGTTGCTTCGCTACCAGCAGGCCTGGACAATACCGTAGTAGAGTGACATAGGAACACAAGCATTGCTCCACTGCCAGCGAGCCTGGTTAGTACCTCGCCAGAGTTACTTTGATTGCCTCTCTATGAAGGAAGCCTTTCTCTTCTTTCGCCTTATTCATTTTTCATTTTTCATTTTTTCACTTTTCATTTTTTCATTCTTCATAACTGTGCATAACACTTATTCATTTTAGAGGTGGAAGAGGGATCTCAAGTTATTGAGAGTAGAAGAGATTGTTACTTCAGAGAAGCAGTTTATTATATACCACTGATGTGCTTGTTAAGGTTTTCCCACCCACCTTACTCTAATTGACTGAGATGCAAAGGGTTAACCCAAAAACAACTAACTAGAGTAGGTGAGACTATTTAGCATGCAAGCGTTGTGTTTTCACCAAGGTTCACTTTGAACATGTATTTTCCTTTGATGTATCATGGAATAAAAGTAACAAGCTCTTCATACAGAGGTAGGATGATAGATAACCAAGTAGTGATAGTTGTACAAGGCCTCTTGTACTTTACCCAGCTTCTTTCCAGAGTCATAGATGGTTTCATGCGAAACTAACCTATGATAAAAAAACAAGCAAACAAACAACAAAGAAAAGCAGGAGTAGAAGTAAATTTGAAAGTAGAATGTGTAAGCAAACAAGAAAGAAGACAAACAAACAAGCAATGTAAGTAAGAAAACAAGCACGCATGCAAACAAACTGAAATAAAACACTACTCCTACTCTTAAGCTAACAGTGTATGGGCCTGATCACGTGAAGTGAGATTTCCAATGCAGCCACCGGTGCATTGGTTGACCCACGTTGGTGAAGGCTTGCTCCGCGACCAACCCGGTTGTGTGAACCAGCAAACAAGAAAGATATAACAATGAAGACAAACACACTTCAAGTTTAAATGTGCCCACAGAATGTAAGTGAGTACAAGTACATGGAATGTTGTCTGTGGACTTATCACGATGTTGTGTGACATTGCATGCAGATATGAAGCATACACATACTTTTTACTATGACATACAATCAAATGAAAGAAACAATGATAACTTGCATCGTGCATGTGTGCTTGCAATGTGAGCTTCTTCCAATGCATGAGCGATGGGATAGTGCAGTTCAAGTGGAGGAAGCATGCTATGTGTGTGAGATTAATCTTTAATGCATACAAATGAGTGATGAGGAGCCTTGGGTGATTGAACAATTTCCTGATCAGAATTGAAACCAACCTAAGGATAGAAAGGGCCTAACATAACCATCAATGCAAGCAGAAGCTCCTCGATGGTCTGGGGTGTTTTGACTTCATCATTAGATAGATCATCATAAACAGGTGGCTTCGAAAACTCAACTATGTTAGAATCATGACCGTGATAGAATATGGGAGTAAATGGATCACGACAACCACGATCAGAAAAATCAATGATTTCATCGGCATCCTCATGATGTAATGAATCAAACAGAGGGGTAGATGAGAAGTAGAAAAACTCATCCTCTGTGTTTCTGGAAATGTCAGATGAAGAGTCAGGTGGATTTCAATGAATAGTTTATCCTCCCCATTGTCAGATGATGGACTGACATCTGGTGTGTCTTGCGAGTGATTAACAATGGGTGCATCCATAGGTGGAGATACACATGTGAAATCATGGATGGCAAGTTCACCAAAGATGTCAGGAAAGAATGGAGGAGGCTTAGACAGAAGGGATTCATCCTTCATCGAGTGTTGATGCTCAAGCTCCCAGTCATACTCTTCACGAATGACAGCGCCTGTTGGTTGTGCAACACAAACTCCATCGATGGCTTGATCCTCATTCACAACAAGTGTAGAGTCTGGAATGGATGAACACAGGACAGTATCATCTAGAGGATCATCCGTGTATGAAGATGGAGGTTGTGGTACAAAATTCATATGAAAACTTGATGGACTCACAACCAAATCTACTCGAAACTTTAGTGAAGTGATGTTGGGAGGATGTGACAGCTAAATTGGTGTTTGTGCCTCTTCTTCTACATCAGTCTGCAGTGGTATAGTTGTTTGATGAGGGGACGATGGGTAGTCACTTGTGATAGTGACCGTCTCCGTCTGTGATTATGCAGCTCCATCGCTGAAGTATGTTGAGCGAGGCCTGGGCTCATACTTCTTCTTGGGATGAATTGATTTTTAAGACAATACTCGAATCTATCCCAAAGATAAGGAAATTTCATCTGGATTTTCAGAGCTTGAAACTGTAAATCATGGAAGTGCTGCCAAAAATCCATAGGTGATTCATGTGGAGACTTCCATTGTTGTAAAAGTTTGTGGTCAAGATGTTCTGGATAAAAATGATGGAAAGTATCTTCAATGAGATCACATAGATGCTTAAGTGAGTGCACATTGCCAGATGGTATGCTGCACAACCACCGTAGTGGAGATTCGTGAAGTGTGTATGTAAGCAGCAGACTAGGCTGTACATCAGAACATCCATCTTCCTCATGAAGAATGGCAAGGAAGTCATGCAAGAACTTAGGCTTGGCTACTTCGCCCTCACCATCATACACGTATCTAGATAACAGATCAAAAAAATCCCTCGTGATGTCGACAGGTTCGGCATGGGCAAAACATCGTGGAGGGTTGAGTGTGTAAGACTCCATGATAGATGTACAAAGGTTCCAAATAGGATGACAGGACACAACTTTTCATTCGGCCCTCCTTCTAGCACCAAAAATGTTGATGGTTCTCGACCCGCCAACATGTCAGGGGATCTCGCCAATACGAAGTCCCAATTACACCTGAGGCCGTTTGGTGTAGGACTCCTAGCAGTGGGTCCTACAGTAATACCTTGACCCTGGTTTCACACAAAGGCAAGTAAGATATCCTTGTTGATAACAAGGGTGTGCCATACGTTGTAAGTCAAGGATGGGGCATGAGCGGTTCTAACACACAGAGGGTGAGGTGAGTGTGCCCCTTGGAAACCTGTGACAACACAGAGTTAAGAAGGGAACACATGAGATAAGATGCATCACAACATGGAAGGTAAGTAAGCTAGCAATCCAAAGTGATGGTTAAACCAACAGCACATTCCAAAAAGATTCATACATACATATACAGAAAATAGCTACACATGCATGCGTAAGGAAATTTCATATACATATATCATTTAGAGTAAATAAGATAGTTGAAATACAATACAACATATGCATGAAACAGGTTGGAACTATTATATTAAGAAGTGTAAGTTCCAGTCATATAATACATCCATGTCCAACCACTAGTTCCGACAGCGGAATGTTACCATCACTGCCGCCTGATGCTCCAAAGAGATATACTAGCTTTATGCAGTGGAGAAGCCAACACTCATTACAATACTACCAAAGCTCTCTCTAAGATAGTCCTATCGGAAGCTTGCTTTACCAAAAGCCTCTACAATTAGTTATGAGGGACTATACATAGCAAAGGGTGAAGTGGCCCTTCACATTCCCTTTTGTGACAGTTGAAATAGCCTCGTGACTCTTCATCTACTTTATGACTATTACATCCAACTATCGACACTTGAACTTAAACTTGACAAGACGTTACATTACAATGCACATGTACCCATGTGAGAGAAAATGGCTTGAGAAAGTCATGTAAGACATCACTATGACTTGGAGAACTATTAGGAGACCAACTCTTTGACATCCTCATAGTGGTTGACAGTAGCGAACTGATGCCAAGCTTGATAGTCCATGATGGTGTCCGTGTACTCTAAGGTGACATCTTTCTAGATAGGAAATCTTGCCTCCACAGCATCCGGGTACACTGCTCGGTCTCCTCTATCCAACTCATCTGAAATCATGTGCATCATTGTCTTGAGTGCAGCTAGACCAATAACATACTTATGCATGGTGTCTACACTGATCACCAAGTCTGGGCTGGTGGCTATGTGCATCAACTCATCAAAGTATGAGTCAAGCTCTAGTTGGACTCTGGATGCATGTTGTCAGCTCGAGCGCTCTGGGCTTCATCATCTTAGGCAAGTGTAGTGGGGCTCCTTTGCATCTTATTATCTATGTTTTCATTAATCAACAAAAACATGCATGTTCAAAAATATATATGCCCTCCTAACACATCGCTGCTCCAACCGTTGAGATGGACAACTGCCTTATGCGTGGTACCAAACTTGGAATACAACACCCATATGACTATGTCAATGGAAAACAGTTCATCTAGTATTTCCTTCTTCAACTCTACTTGGTTCGATGCTGCAGCCAATTCTCCTCCCTACTTGGCCATCTGTAGCTCCTTAGCCATTCTCTCATTCGCAGCTATAAGGAAGTGGACACTTGAGCTAGTGGCTTTGGCATATCCTCTCATAGCATTGGCCAATGCTACTAGATGTTTGCATGCACCAAACATGGTCACTTGTTCCTCAAACTGCACAAAAGATGTATGATCATCCAGAGTCGACACTTTGCGAGATTGCACAACTCTATGTTGAGACTCATCTAATGAGATGTTGTGCATCTCTCCTTCCGGCTGACCTCCAAGGATCTGAGTGTCTCCTTGGTCACTTCAGACTTACTCCTCTTTTGGATGTGGTGAATCTTGTGGCTTGACCTCTTGGTGGTGAGGCATGAGTTTGATATCTTGCTCTAACTCCTGTTGCTCCATATCTGTATCCATCTGTTGAAGTGCTTGCTCTATCTCCTGAGCGAATAACTGCTCCTGAGATGCTTCATCTTGTATGCCTGATGCCAACTATTTTGATGAGTTGAATACATGTACGAGCATAGTTTAATCATTCTGTATAAGTTGCACCCCCTACTGTACCTATTCCTAGTTCACTTCCTTCTCCAGTCTGCGCAACTCCTATTCCTTCTAGTGTTTCTCCTTCAACTTATGCAACTCCTTCTCTATTTCCTCCATTTTCTGTTTCTCTCTTTGCCTTTGTGCATTTCTCTTTTATGTGTTGCTGCATCTTTGCCTCTATTTCCAAAGCTTGTTTCTATACAAGTGGGTCTTCTTGGAAATTGCAGCTTCACTCTTCCTCCATGTTGTCGATAATCTTCCTCTTGCCCTTGTCGTGCACCGGTATGTTTACATCTCCTGCTACTGCTATTGGTGCTCTCTAGGATGCTGCTTCACGATGCTTCATTAACCATTCCACAACGAGGCCGGTTGGGTCATTGAGTATGGAGAAGTTGCAACAATATCTCCATGGATCTCCCTTCGCCTAATGACATGCCCTGTGGATCCAGTTAAATTGTACTCTCATTCAATGGTCTTTCACAAGACAATGTGACTCATACGGATTGTAACTTCAGGAATTGAATGGATATTTCTTCATTACCTTTGCTTTGACATTTGGATGTTTGAAACTCTGTATATTGTACAACCTGATGCACAACAGAAGAGTGGGCAAAGTTTCCTTCTTCTTCCGGTGCATCCTAGATGATAATCCTACTGAGATGTGATATGATACTTCCTACATGACGAGTTTTTCCAAGGCAAACTTCGGTAGAACATACAGAGGCTTCTCCACATTGTACATCTGTATGAAGGTGTTGGATGGTGAAGCATACCAATTAGCTATGTTGATCAGTGCCTCCATTGCTGCCTCCAACATGTAGGGTAGATCCTATTTTAATATCATCTTGTAAACCGGGGTGAAAAAATGATTGAAGAGACATTTAATAACTCCTGTGAAGTTGCATTCTGACAACATCTTATAATAAGTTTTCACATAGGTCTCCACCGATGTCCATGCCCACTCCAAGTCTGGGCACTCCTGATAGGCACAGATTACATCCAAGATGTAAGCAAACATGTCAATTTCTTCTTGCATACCTTTGGGCGGCTGTTGAGCCATTGTTACTTGTTCCTTTAGCTGATGAGCCAACATGTTGGACCAGTTGCTTGCTTTGCCTTCTTTGGCTAGTTGGTCGAATGCGATCACCCAACTCTGTGGGAAGGTTTCCGTGATTTCTTGGCGATACAAATGACATGCAAATATGACCAAGCATTGATACGCCTTCCATAGTATCTTTGTCTAGTAGACCTGGTTGGGTGTCATCCTGAATTTAGTTGGCTCCTTCACCCAGTTCTTCAAGGTATCTCTGTAGTTTGCATTGCTACTAGGCATGCTAAAGGGAGTCTCCATAGTGATCATGGGATTCGACATATGATACATTTGCTCATAATCCTATACCTTGAAGGTGGCAATCTCCGTCTCACTGACAGTGCTCAATGTCATCATCTTAGAATCAGTGCATGAGACAATCCACTGCATCATGTCTGTGCATGGGAGCACATGATATCTACATGAAATCGGGTACAAGCCGAATTTGTGGATGTTCACATAGACTTGGCAGTCTTCTAGGTCTTCCCAAAATGTGCCTGCAAATACATCATTGACCTCTTGCCATTTTAAATTGATTTCCTTGTCTACACTTAGCTTGGTGTCTTCATAGATCGACAGACTTGTAGAAACTTGCTCAACTACTGCTCCAGTTGCACTTCGATCAGTGTCCTTTGATCCTTTTCTCTTGGAGGCCACTAATCCTGAAATGCTGAGAGATGGATGAACACTTATAGATATGGATACAAAGCGACATGCATGGAAATAAATATTTTAGCTAAGACCATGCTAAAACCAAAGGAAACTTGAGGAAGGAGATGCAACATACTTGGGAATTAACTGGCAAGGATTGTCCAATTTTTCCTAGGAGGCTGGAAGACTGGCTACCAGAACTCCAAAAAAGGATTTCTTGGCTATTTGGAGGTTGGTTGACTATAGGAATTGCGCAATGCGCAATCTAGTCTAGTGTACTGGCTGCTAGAATTGCACAATGCATAATTTCAACTAGCAATGGTTGCAGGCCCAGTGACTGCATTGCACAATTTTCTGGGCCAACACTCATAGTCCCTCATAATTGCACAATGCAAGACTGGAGGGCTCTCACTTCGTAGAAATGTGAATTTTATGAGAGGAAGATAAAGCCTTCCCTCTCAGTATTTCGCAATGCTGTCTTGGTGAGGCAGATTTCGGGCCAAGGCTGCCCAAACACACCGATTAGTGACTGAAAGAAAATGTGAATGTGAATGCATGGTGATACTGAGTGTAAATTAGGATGAATGATTGTGCATGCAAACAAGATGAAATATTCAGAAAATAGAACACTATGATTGTGGGTGAGGCAAGTCATTGAATCAACGACAGTTCATGCAAAATAGTTTCATGCATGCGACATCAGTGAGATACTAGTGAAAATTAAAACAGTGCTAGTAAAAGCTAGTATGCATGTAAATGACAACAAGCATTCACATATATCAAGCAAACAACACTCACATAAGCCAAAACACAAAAAGTAACAAAAATGTTGCAAAAGACAAGTTAAGATGACTTACTCAGAAATAACTGAGATGGATGTGTCGAAGACTCCTGGACGTGTTGTGAGATGTTAGATCTCCAAGATCGATGTGAAGAAATGAGCTTTGAAGCATCAAATAAATAAGTTTGAGGCTCATGATGTGCATGCCACAAATCAAGGGAAAAGCGAGACTTGGAGGAAACATTCTAAAATGATATTTTTCATGTAACCTCTAGCTGCTAAAAATAGCTCCCCAAAATCTAGGGATGCTTTTTCCATTTTGGTTTTTCTATCCTGGGAAAAAATAGCCCATGCATGCAAGTCAAGTTTTCTTGGTCTTGGGTGGAAATGGTCAATTCAATGGCACATGCAACAACCTGTTCAGCTGAGGGGAAAATTTGTGCATTTCTGGGAAGGAGCTGGGCTGGCTACCTAGAGGGATTGCGCAATTTCTGGGCAGACCAACTGACTGCTGTCCAAGATTGCACAATTTCTGGGCTGAGTAGTCCTGTTGGGAGAAATTGCGCAATTTTCTCATTGAAAGGTGGCAGGCATATTTGCGCACTTCTGGAGACCAGCAGGCTGCCAGACAAGATTGCACAATTTCACGAGGGAAGGATGGTTCCCCTCCAGAGTTGTGCAATTTCTTATAGGAGCTGCTCAGCCTATAGCTAAACTAAGTTTAGAGAAATAACCTGTGAGGGGGATGAAACAAGAAATCATGCACAGGCTCAAAATCTGCAAGAAAATCATTGTAGCTTGTGTACTTGACAAGGCAAGACATGATCTTGGAGGGTGGTTGTAGCCGCTACAATAGGGTCCAATCAAGAACTTGTTCAAGTAATTTCATTTTTATCATTATTCAATTGTTATATTTCTATTCTGAAGGTGTCATTTAGTTCTGGGCAGTGACCTGGTTCTAGGCCTTAAAAAGTGGCTCAAATCCCCGGGACGTAGACACAACAATAGGTAGAAAAGACCCTGGATGCTGGCATACCATGTTGTGGGAACCTATAGAGCCCTCTGGATGTATGTGTGTCCATATCAAGGGAGTGTCTGGGGGTGTAATGGTCTAAAATCTCATTACGACCTAGGGGCTCGTCACCTGAGATGTTGTGATGTTTTTCGAGAGTCTTGTTTTTGCTATGGAAGGTTTGTATGGTGTGTTTCCATCAGTTCCACTTCGTCAAGGTGACTTAGGATGTTGAATCATAGCATAGTAACCTTTTGTCACACGTTTACCCCGGTTGGACGGTTACTTGGGTAGATGTGGGAAATGGGTGTTGCATTTTATTTATATTAGCATAGCTCATTTGTGGATGGCGTGGTCATTTCCCTACTTGGGGAAATGTTGAGGATATCGGATTAGCCCGAATTTGCGTAGAGGAATGGAACTCATATATTTTGTCTTTGAGCTGACCGGGACTGTACAAGAAAGCGGATGGAGATCACATCACATGTGCTAGTTGTCTGAGTGGAAACTCGGTTGTTGTACCAGACACATATAGGTACATTGTCTCTTCCATTCACTCTTTCACACAGTCTTGCTGGTTTTCTAAAACGTGGAAGTTTAATGTTCCCTACAAAATTATTCTATACACTTGGTTGGTTTGGAACAATAAAACTTTGACATGGGAGAACCTTCAGAAGAGAGGCATGCAGAGACCTAGTAGATGTCCACTGTGTAAATATTCAGTGGAGACAAACACACACCTCCTATTGGAATGTCCTATTTCTTTGCAGGTTTAGGGATTCATTATGAAACATCGAAATTTTCCTTTCAGATTCTTCATATCCATAGAAAAATGGCTCATTTGGTGTATGGAACATGGTGTCCGACTACAAGCCACCCCAGTTTTCATCTTTTGGGAAGTATGGAAGGCTAGAAATGCTATTATTTTTGAGAATTATGACATTGATATCTATAGAATTATTTACAAGGTTGGTACATGGTTGGACACACTTGGAGTAGGCTCATAGAAAGTTAAAGATCTATCGATCTAAAATTCTTCTCCTCACATTATGTTCCATGCAGGTTACATTGATGGAGTGACATAGAGAGGGCGTTGCGGTGGTGGTGCATCGCTCAGGATGGATCACAGGCCACACTATAAAATATCATTGTATGCAGGTGCTGGCATGAATATTTGGGCAAAGGTACTGGCTTTATGGGGGCTATATTTAATCTCTAGAAGACCAACTATGAATATCATACATTTATATGGAGACTCAAAAACACTTATTGATGGGATGATAGCCAACACTTCATTCTAACAACCTTATCTAAGTGTTTGGATTGCTCATATCAATGAAGTCAGACAAACTTATATCACCTTTAAACACATTTTTAGGGAACCCAATATTGTTGTGGATTCTCTATTGAAGAAGGGACTATAATATAGTATGGGTAGCACGAACTATGTATGTGGAAGAAAACCAAATCGGAGAAGAAGGTTACATTAATCTACCATAGATATAGTTTTTTCTGGCATTTTGTGTTATAGTAGAAACTATCTTGGTGATGCATATATGTTGTGATAATATTTTGAGATGCACGTTTGGTAAGTTAGTTGTGTCATGATATTTTTGATAATCTATATGATATAACTCCATTCTGAATAGTGGAATAAAGAATAAATGGTTGTTTATTATATTCTGAAAAACATACTGGTACATAAAACAAACCAATGTTTCATGTGGAAAAATAAAACTCCAATTACTTATGAGAATTAATAAATCCATTAAAAAATCCAATAAAGTGATGAATTATAATTATAATTAAACCTTAATATCTTTTCCAATACTTTCTTTGGATTCAAATTCGATAAAAGTAGAAGCACTTGATCCCTGGTAGTTTCAAATTTTAGCATCAGAACAACAATTTGAATATAATTCATTTGCGTGAATATTTTATGTGTTTCAAAGAGTTGAGAAATGTAACATATGTAAAGAAAGGAAAAATAGTAGACTCATTACACTCAGTTGAATTATTTTACTCGTAAGTATTAATAAATACATTTGATTTTTGGATGCCCACTAACAAAACCCACTTACAAATCTCAAGAAATATGACGGTTGTCATACATATTCAAAGCAAGGTTGTCATCCATTTTTTTTCGCTGGTGTAAGAACACAAGTAGTCATGTAATGAATAGAAAATAGAAAATAAAAGGCGTGATTTCCTTGAATGTTGTCAAGTTCTTAGTGTTAGGAAACTTTATCTGTGATATGAGACAGATGGAACCAAGTTTGAATGAGAGATCCAAATTTTTCCCCGTTAACTATTTTTTCAATTATAATAAAATGTATTTTATTTTTTCTTAAGGTTAAACATTATAATTTTATTGATCAATGCTAATTAATAGTGGTCAATAGGAAAATCAACTATTTCTTGGCCAGGGGCTAATAATAGAAAATTGGTATCCTAACCAAAATTTAGATCAATAGATATGCCTGCTACTGCTTAGCTAAAAAAAAATTTACATATTTTAATTTAATAAATTTTTGGTTGTTATTTTATTGGTTTATTCCTCCCTTCTTAAGTAGGAACATTTGTTTTGTTTTTAATAAATAAATAATGCCACAAAATCTAATATCATACTATGTTATTATAGTAATGTAAATTTTAATAATTTAAACTTAAGAAAGAAAATAGTAGAAATCATTCTAAAATTTAAAAAATATATAGATAATAAACCTAACTGATGCAAATGACCAAATTAGAATTTTTCAGTAATCAAACATTCCATAACTTAAATTTTAAAAGTTAAAAATTTAAATTCAAACTCAATTTAAATAACTAAATAATTGATGAGATATAACCTATTAATGGAAATGACCAAATTATGGAGACTTGAAATGATATATTTTCAACATCTTCCATCATAAGCTAGTGTATCTCTCAATGGAGAAGGAACCGAGAATATCAAGTATGTATGGCCTAGTACCATAGATAAGCTCACATTCTTTGAATCACTACAATCTAAACACCTAATTGTATGGTCAAATGATGTGTTGATAAAAGGGTTGTTTCCAAATCAAATTGAATGCTGATTAGAGCTTTGGGCAAAATCCTTATCAGTTGAGCTTGATTCCATGATATTTTGGAAAATTTCAGGTATATTAGGGAGTATCCATCGGCTAAATCCTCAACTGGAAGAAATAAGAGCATGCAGCACACGCAGATATATTGCTTATATTTTCCACATAACCATCAACAAAGAAAATCGCTTTGTAGATTCCCACTGACAAAACCCACTTGGAATTCTCAAGAAATCCGTGGGTCATTGCACAAATTCCCAAGAATATTGTCAGCTCTTTAAGTTCACTAGTGGAAACACATTAGCAGTCATGGCACTAATAGAAAATAAAAAGCATGATGCCTCTGAATACCATCGAGTTCTCAATGTTAGGAAACTTTATTACTGACATGAGACAAATGGCACCAAGCTTAAAATAAAAGATCCAAATTCTTGTACAACTAAATTTTAACAAATTATTTTTTCCAATTATAATTAAAAACTTTATATATTTTTAAAGTTAAACATTATAGGGGTTGGAGACATGGAAGGGGAGACTGCAACTTGAGCTAGGGTTGGCGTTGGCACTAGGGTTTTGACTTAGGGTACCATGGCGGGGCATGCAAGGGGGATTGCTGCTCCCTCTTACAGTTAGGTAGTTACAGAAGGAAGTAAGGACACGGGAAAGAAGAATTTCAAAAAACCTCTGGAGACAGTATCAGAGGCAAGAAGCAAGGGAACATTTGCAAGGAACAGACTTCAGGATCGGGAAGGGGATAAATAGGAAACAAGTAAAGAAAAGGAAAATGGAGGCAGCAGTGAAAAAATGACTTCCATAAGGACAACCGGGGTCTGCAAACCCAAGTCGAGCATTATTCCCCAGGTCATATTGAGCGATCCGCCCATACAAGTGCATAGGGATCATATGACGGAACATGCGATCATATGCAAGTTCATGGGGTTATTGCCGACGAAGAGGGCATTACAAGCTGGATAAGGAGCCATTGGAAGCGAAAGGGGGAAATACATCTACATCTGGGTTCTAAGGGCTTCTTCACAGTGGTTTTCACAAGCCTAGAGGACAAAGATAGAGTGTTTGAAGGGGGGGCATATTTCTATGTTGTGACAGGACTCTACATGCGGCCATGGATGATGAACTTTGTCTCGGAACGTGAAACATTCACATCAGTACTGGTTTGGATCAGAGTTTACTCCCTTCCTCTGGAGTATTGGTTGCCAGAATCTTTGAAAACAATAGGTAATAAGCTAGGGCATTTTCTAAAGATCTCGGAGGCAACTCTGAAACGAAAATATACCTCCTTCGCCCATATATGTGTGGAAATGGACTTATCTGGAGCCCTTCCAAAAGTGGTAATTTTAGAAGTGTATGATGAAGAATGGGTGCAGACTATGGACTATGACCATATCCCATTTAGGTGCCACAAATGCCATGAACATGGGCATCTATTCAAAGACTGCCCAACAATCAATATGGAAGGTAGTGGGAAAACTACTGTGGATAGAGATCACAAAGGTTTCACGAAGGTTGGGGGAAATGGGAAAGGGGGTAAACATCCACACAAGAACTTAAATGAGGACAAACATACAGGACACAATAGTTTCAAGATCCTAGAGGAAGAAGAGGGGAACAAGGATATAGTCCAGGACATGGAAAATATAACCAAGGAGTAGGATAAGGAAGCTGAAATGGATGATATCAAATTAAACAACCAGCAAAAGGATGATCTGCCAAGCTGCATGGAGATCGTTAGGGAGCATGAGATGACTCCAAGTGAAGTGGGAATGGAGGACCATGAACTACAAGAGATTCTAGATAGGGAAAATCTAGATCTAAAGAAATTTCTGGAACAAGGAAAGAACATATGAGTGGACTCCCTGCCGAAAGAGGATTATGACAGAGTACAACAGCTCTATCTATGGAGGTCACATTCAAGGGGAGCTGGAGTCAAAAGAAATCATGAAAGCCATGAACGAAGTGGGGCCAAAATGATGGAGAATTCATAGGCACAATCTCCAAAGAGCTCAGGTAGGAGAAGGGGAAGAAAAAGACAGAATAAGCTATTGAATGAATGTGGGAAACTATTGATTAACTCAGGTAAGATGAAAGATCTCACCAGTTGTTCCTTTACAAACCTTTCTTAATGAATCTCATAACCTCGAATATTAGAGGCATAGGAAATAGAAGGAAACAAAGAAATCTCAGTAAAAGAATGAAAGAAGAAAAACTAGATATGGTTTTTATTCAGGAGACAAAATGTTCGATGGATAAGATAAGAGAAATTCATAATAAGTGGTTAATTAAGTGTGAGTATCTAGAGGTCAAGGAAAATAACTCAGCGGGGGGGGATTCTCACACTATGGGATCCATAGAAATTTGGTATCCTGGATGCTGAAGCATCTAGGAACTATCTTTCCTTGGTATGTGAACTTGTAGGTGATAAGGAGATATACATGATCGCAAATGTTTATGGACCTCAAAAGCCAGTAGAGAAACTCAAGCTTCTTACCTCACTGGAGGATCTAAGAGAAAGACATCCCAATCTGCCCTGGATCGTTGCAGGACATTTCAATATGATAAGATCTCTTCCAGAGAAAAAAGGAGGTACTAGACAGCTAGGCAGAGACTCCATGGCCTTCCAGAACTTCATTATGAACATGGGACTAGTGGACACTGAAACAATAAATGGAACCTTCACATGGAACAATAAGACGGGAGGGGCTTCTCAAGTTGCATCCAAACTTGATAGATTTATTATTTTAGAGGACCTCCTTCTCATAGACCCTACCATGACAGCTTCCATTCTACCCTTTGGAGGATCGGATCACTGGCCGGTATAGCTGGAAGCCACCTTTATGGGCACACCAAGAAACAAACCTTTTAGGTTTGAAAACGCTTGGCTCTCACACCCTAAATTCACTAGTAACATTGATAAATGATGGAGAGAGGATTTGAACACTCAAGGCACTAAAATGTTCATGCTCCAACAAAAACTTAAACATATCAAATCCAGACTTAAATCTTGGAACAAAAAGGAATTTGGTGATATCTTCAAAGCCAAAATAGAAATGGAGCATAAGCTCCAGGAGATCAATCAGATTATTATCACAGATGGCTTCACCAAAAGAGCGGCAAAAGCTAACTGACTCTTTGCAGGAAGAATGGGAAGATCAATGCTTACAAGAGGAAATTTTCTAAAGGAAGAAATCAAGTATACAATGGATTAGAGAGGGAGAAAGAAATACAAAGTTCTTTCACAAATCCACTATGGCTCACAGGGCACACAACATAATCACAGAGATCAAAGATTCTCAAGGGATTGAGCTTGTCTCTCACAATGATATGGAATCGGTCCTTGTACACCACTTCTTCAATATTGCAAAGGAGCCATCGGAGGATAGATCCAGGTTCATTGACCATTTCACTCAGTATATCCCTCAGCTGGTTACCAGAGAGGACAACCACAATCTTAACAGGCCAGTGTCGAAAGAGGAGGTTAGTGAAGTGATTAATGAAATGCAGAATGGAAAAGGACAAGGCCCAGATGGATTCAATGTAGATTTCTTCAAAGCTTGCTGGGAAATAGTCAAACAGGATATCCTCGAGGTTGTGGAAGACTCAAGAAAGTACAAAAAGGCTCTGAAGGCTCTTAATGCTTCCTTCATAGCTCTGATCCCAAAATAGGAAAATGCCATGACTACGGATGGTTTTCAACCCATAGCCTTATGTAATGTAGTGTATAAAATTATTTCCAAAGTAATAGAAAATAGACTCAAGCCCCTTCTACCTTGTCTCATCTCAGAGGAGTAGACAGGCTATGTGGAAGGAAGACAAATCCTCAATAATATCATCCAACCTCATGAGGTGGTACACTCTCTCAAAAGCAACAAACAAGCAGGTATGATCATTCAGTTGGACCTAGCGAAAGCCTATGATAGGCTAAGCTGGTCTTACATAAGAGAAATTCTAAAAGCATATGGCTTTGATAAAAATTAGATAACATGGGTTATGGCACTAGTCACCACAACTAGTTTCTCCATACTTCTTAATGGTGCTCCGTCAAGAACCTTCACACCCTCAAGAGGACTCAGACAGGGAGATCCACTCTCACCGTTCCTATTTGTCCTCATGATGGAAGGGCTAGGTAGAGTGATCAAAAGGGAAAATGTTGAAGGATGAATCCAGGGCATCAAACTCACCTCGGATGGAGTGGCAACCACTCATCAAAAATTTGTGGATGATACAATGTTGCAGGGCATGCCCACAGCCAGGGAAGCCAGAACAATCAAAAACATCTTAAATGAATTTTCTATGGCAGCAGGCATAGAGGTAAGACTTAACAAGTCCAAAGTCCTTTTCTTTAACACTAATATTGCTATTCAGAGAAACATGACCAGAATTCTTGGGTTTCAAAGGGAACAACTACCTTCCAAATATCTTGGCATTCCTCTTATTGACAAACCTCTTAGCAAGACAGAGTGAGAGACAATATTAAATAAAATTCAGGACAAGGTCAGAAAATGGACATGCAAGTCACTCAATTTGGCAAGGTGCCTTGTGCTCACATAGGTGGTCTTGCAGGCCATTCCCATTTTCATGTTTTTAGCTCTTCCTGCTCCTTAAGGCATTAAGCAGCAGATAAGGATCATACAAAGGGACTTTCTGTGGGGCAGAGGGGAAGAGAAAAAGAAGTGGGCTTTAGTAGCCTGGGACAAGCTTTGCAAGCCCAAAAGCCATGCCAACATGGGGCTTCATGATCCTGAGACCCTCAACAGAGTTTTGGGAGCTAAGCTTTGGTGGAGATGGATCAAGGAGTCGACAGCTCCCTGGGCTAAGCTACGGAAACAAAAATATTCCAAGTATTGGCAGGAGAAGGATCACATTAGAATGTTAGGGAAAATCAGGGGCTCCCATATTTGGAACCTTTCCTAGGAAAATAAAAGTATTGTTCAGCAACACTATTTCTGGAAATTCGAGTAGGGGACCTTGCTCAATTTTGGGAGGACAACTGGAAACAGGAATCCAACTTTTATAGGGGTGAATTAGCAGCTCTCAAGAGTGACACAAAGAGCAAATGTTTTTTTTTGGTAAAAGATTTCTGGGACCAGGGAAGGAATAATGGAAAATGGAGGAATTGGAAGGATCTAGGATACAGTGATGAGAGTCCTCTAAAGGCATAGGCAAACACTCTCACCCAGGATCTAGAGCATAGAAGGATTCTAGTTTCCTCCTCACTTGAACAATTAAGATGAGGAAAGAACATTGAAGGTAACTTTAACCTCAATGAGGCTAAACATGAAGTTACGGGATTTAACTATTTGAATCCTGAACAAGTCTGGAGGAAACTATGGCAAAGCCCTCATTGGATGAAAATAATGTTATTCATCAGGCTAGTACATCAAAGGAAGATCTTAACTTGGGAGAATCTCCTAAAAAAAGGCTTCATTGGTCCTTCCAAATGTTACCTCCGTGGCTCACATCAGGAGACGATGGAACACCTTCTCAACCTCTGTCATTTCACCTCCAAGGTGTGGGACTGGGTGGCATCAATCTTTAGACAAACTGATAGGGATAGTCTCAGAATTTCCAACACTTTGAAGAACTAGAGGAGGAACTTCTCAGGGAATAATATTATTAGTAAAGCCTGGATTCTGGTTCCAGGCTTTGTCATCTGGAATGTTTGGAAAGAGCGCAACAATTGGATCTTCAAAAACAAAACAAGTAAGCCCCAACACATAATTGATCAAATTCTAAGGCAACTCAAAGACACAGTAAGAAGCTTGTTGAGGACACTTCCTAAGGATCCTCCTCTACCCCAAGAGGAGAGTATTATACTTCATTTGGGTCTCCAGTCCATAAGTCCTCAAGGAATAATAAAGGGAGTGAATCAAATAAATATAGATGTTAACATTTGGAAGCCTCCTCCTTACAGTTTCTTAAAGGTTAATATAGATGGAGCATTCAAGAGCAACCCAAGATTAGCTGGCTTTAGGGGTGCCATAAGAGATGATAAGGCTCAAATAAAAATAATCTTCCATGGCCACTTGGGGAAGGCCACTAATAACATGGCTAAGCTCATGGCATTAGAGCAATGCTTGGAAATCCTAGTGGTTTCAAATTTACATAATGTTATAATTGAAGCAGATTTGGAATTGATTATTAGAGCAGCCAACAAAAGATGCAATGGAACTTCTCCAGATAAAGTGTCGAAGCATTGGAAGCTTTTGCAGGTTTTTCACTGTATCTACTCCCACTTGCAAACTCTAAAAACTGTTAGATTTGTCCATGTGAAAAGGAAAGCTAACATGTTAGCGGATCGTTTGGTGAACGAAGGAGTCACCAACAGGGACATGGATTCTCGGTATGCTTGGGACTTGTTACCTACAGGAAAACTATGGGAGGATTGTCGCTGCTAGGCGAACAAAGATATGGAACTATGGATTAATAGGATAAATCGAAGGGATTTAGGAGACAGGCGGGAGTATGGAGAATCCTCTGCCCTTTCTGGTTTTGGACTGCATTCCAAAGCTCTGATTTCTTTCGGTTAGATGGTGAAAGGACTGACTCGGGAAGTATCACAGGTTCATTCATCCATTTTAATTTTTCTTAGATGGTGTTTGAAAGAGAATCTGGGTGGATGGTTCAAAAATTGCCCGCTGGACTAGATTAACGATTATCGCTTCGCAAAAGAGTGTGCATGCTTTTCCATGAGACGGTCGATTCAAAACCATAAGTGGTATATCGGTCGGGGTCCAAGTGGTTTCTGGTTTTTGGAGGTTGGCCCCTAATTCCACTCTTTGTGTGACACGTTGCGGCGAGAGGCGAGAGAAAACTGCCCTCATCAGGTGGTTAACCCTCGTGCTTCTTGTCCACTTGATATCTACGAAGACCGTTGGATCTAATTTGGGAGATCAACGGTGAATATTTCATCATGTTAGTTGGTTTGGTGTTTTGGACCCGAAAAATTTTAGAGTGCTATGCTTAAAGTTTTCGTCGTGTTTGTAAGAATGTTTGTAGTGTGGCTTATTGCAGGATTTCTTGTGGACCCTCGGTAGGTCATTTACAGCTTTTATGGGCCTCGATTCTGTGGACTCGTCTCCCAAGGAGTTCAAGTTTTCACTTGGTGCATGTCAGTACTTCCAGATGGTCTTGTTGACCACTATGTGTCAACTACCCATAGCAGTACACCCCCTTTTTCGCAAAAAGAGATAGCGCTTGATCGACGTGTTTGTGCCATTCGATTGTCATCATCTTCCCAATTATGTTATGTTGTAAATCCAGTCTGCATGTGTAACTTGTAAATAATCTTAGCAGATATGAGTCATGTATGTAAATTGCCTAGGTAAACCTAATTTTCTAGTGTTAATCTACGTTCCGAAAGGTTTTTTGTCTCACCGATCCATGATCGCCAGAGTTTTCCTTTAGCCTAACACCAAAGCTGGAATGGATTTTTTCATTAGAATCTTAGGGAAATCCTAGTGTGCTTCGAGTCTATGTAAAAGTAATTTGGAAACAATCCTAATTATTTGGTTAGGTTATTACAAATTACTTGATCTTCTAGATTATGTTTGTGTCGCAGAACTGGGTGGTCTATGAGGGTCCATGTCAAATGGGTTTTCCCCCTTGAGATGAAAAATTGTAAAATTCATGATGTAAAGTGTTTTGAGGGTTAGAAAATGTTTTATCCCCTCATAAGTCCTAAGTCCTATGACCTAGGTCCTAGGTGATTTTTGCAAAGGGCTAAGTTCAAGGATCCAAAAATAAAAAATAAAAAATAACTAAAAAATAAAAAATATAATATAAAATAAAATAAAAATTAATTAATTAATTTAAAAAGAAATAAAATTGAAAAAATAAAATAAAATAATAAAATAATAATAAGTCAAAGTTTTGAGAAAATAAATGCAAATTTTTAATTTTTTAATATATTAAAATGCATTTAAAATTTCAACAGATGAGATTAAAAGGGATTTTGATCCTCATCGACAGTCGAGATTAGTTTGACATGGATTACTCGAATGAGCCATTGGGAAATTTTCCTTTAAATAGGGTGTTAGGGGTCATTTGAGATTAGATCGGATCTGAGAGTCTAGTGCTAAGGAAAGCTCTCTTGTAGTCACTTTTTGTGCAATAAAAAAAGACTTTGGGGTTGAAAATCTTGCTGGTGTTACTCTTCTGGAAATAATGTAAGATTGTTTTTTTTTTAGCATAATTTTATTTTGAGCCATTGATGATAGCTTAATGAAGATTGATTCAGGCACATGTATCTTGTCTCATCTTTAGGGTTTGAATGATAGTTTAGATTCTGAAATATAATGGTAGGTATCTCCATTTGATCTGGATTTCACTATTGTTTTCTCCCTCTATGTTAATGGTTGATTTTAAGCTGTGCAGGAAATCTTAGTTTTGAGTTTACCGGGCATTAAGGGAAGTTCTCGGCTGATCCAGCCAACTTCTGGATTGTGTTTTCTGAAAGAGCCCAGCCAGTTTTGATCGCAGGATTATCATTTGAATTTTTTTTATGAATGCATGAAGGGTTTTCTGAAGTATCTCACATTAAGTTTAAAATTTTGAAAATATTACTATGGATTATTGACAAATCTGGCTACTTAGGAGTCGAAAACCTATAAATATTGTAAATTTTTAGTTGGTTTTAGGGTTTTTAGGTTTTGTTTTTTTCACATTTTATTTCTAGGTGTTCGGAATTTTGCAGGTTGCAGGTTGGAAGAAATTTTTTTATCTGAAGCAAGATCTAGGCCCTGGAGGAGAAATTTTGAAATTATTTTAGGAGGCTACAACCTTGCCTTGCGTCCTCTACTCCAGCATTCTGCCAGATCCAAGCTATCTCTCAGCTCTCCTCTCTGCGTGATCTCAACATTCCTCACATCACACTCTATTTGCAGCCATTCCTACGTGCCATCGTAGGTCACCTCTACCTGTACACTGCCAAATCCTACAAAATCATTACACTGCTGCCTCATCCTACGGTTCTCTCTAGCATCCTCAACCACCATGCATTTCCCTTCAACAGCTGCTTCAGTCCACACCATAATTCCCTGCCCACGTACTGTCACCCAAGTTCCTCATGTTGTTACGCTTTCTCTGCCTTTCTCCCCACTGCCAAAATCCCTCACGCATCTCGCCTCACCTTCATGCATCGATCCATTTTCTGCATTACCTTAGCAGTAAGTTCTTATTGTTCACACGCATCTTTGTAGGCTTCTTCCCATCGTAGCCATCTTCCTCAAGCTATCCACACTGCCATTCAAACCCTTCTGCGAGCTCATCCATCCGCAGCAAACTCTTCCACGCAGCTGCTCACTACCTGCAAAACAATTAACCTGCGCGAGACCCTTCCCATATGCTGTTGAGTTCTCCACGTGAGCTGCGGATCTCCTCTGTTGCCATATTTGTTCTCCAACCTGCACTCACACACACGCAGCTCCTCACGTCTTTCTCCTGCTGCGTATTTCTCCTCTGCCATCCAACCTACGTACATAGCTCAAAGCATTCGAATTTCATATGTTGTGGTTTGATGATTAGGATAGCATATATTTTTTGTGTAGTTTAGTCTTAGTTTTAGTTTTATTTCAGTTCTATTTTATTTAAATTTTGAGTTTCGAACTTCAAAAAATTTAAAATTAAAATTGATTGCATAAGTAAAGTGTAAGTAGTATTTTAGGTTTTAGTTTTATTTTTTTTAGTTTCATTTTTTAGTTGAGATGCTTTTGTTTATGTTGATATAATCAATAAACAAAAAACTAAAGTTTAGTTTAGAACTTTAGTTTAGAATAGATTCTGATTTTTAATTTTAAAATATTAAAAATATAGAAGTTAAAAATTAAAAATTAAAGAAGCCATAAAAAGTATTTTTTTTTTTAGAATTTAGATTTTCCACTCTTTATGCATATATGATAAAGTGTTAGTTTTAGATTTAAATTTAAATTTTTTTAGATTTCAATCTTGTTTTCTTTTAAACATAACATTTTATAAAAAATTTAAAAAATTATTTTATGGTTTTAGATTAGATTTTAATTTAGGATTTTAATTTTGTTCTATTTTGATTTTTTAGTTTAGAATTATATAAAAATGTATAAAAATTAAAAAAAAAAAAAATGAAAAAGCTTAGCAAAAAATTGAAAATTCATTTTTGGTGGCTTTCGTGGTATGTATGTTCCACTTCTCTATAGTTAAATGCGCTCAAATGTTTATTTTGAAGTTGGCTATTAAAAAGTGGTGAATTTTTTCATGAGCTGGTTAACATTTAAATTTCGTGGTTTAATTTATTCAATTTGTATAAATTTAATTGCTGGATTATTGTTAAGACGTTATGCGTTTGTTGAATATCTTGCATTTTTCCTATAAATGATTGTTAATCATGGAATTATAAAGTTCGTATTTCTGCAGCATTTAATAAATAATCATTAACTCCATAAGGCATTGGTACATTAATTCCTAAAACCAATCAAGTACTGGTATCGCCTTGTTGTGTCTCCCAACTCAATTGGTCCACAGTTGGTCTTCCTTTATCTCATAGGGTCTACCCCCCTTAGCCTTGGGAGATGGCTTAAATGGAGACATCGAGGGATCAGCGTGATAGCCCCTGGTCTGAGCATTGTCGTGACAATCTGTGTGACAACAGGTCTATTGCTTGCTTTTTGCCCTATTTGTTTGGCTGAATCCCCCCGATTTTTCTTGTTTAGGCTTCTCTTGGTTTTGGGTGAGTGGTTCAGTTTCCGCTTGCCAAGCTATCTGTTAAACTCTCATAGAGCAGGTGTGGCCTCATGTAAATGATTTATTATCGGCTAGCTTAATAGAAGGTCCTACTCTTACTTGATAAAAAAAAAATAAAGTTAAACATTATAACTAATAGTATTCAAGAAGAAATTTGACTGCTTGAGTCTTGGCTAGAGACTAATGACATATATAAATGCACATGAACCACCAATCATTCTAATATAAAATTAAAAATATTGATATAAATCTAATCTAATTGATATAAGTTTTGCAGTTTATTTTTGTAATTTTCTAGTACAATTTCCCTGTAATACAACATGGTTTTATTGGAATTACAAGTTCGAGTTGTGAACTCCTTACATTTTAAGTGGTTCATAATTTCATAGGGCATTGAATCTATATATATACAATCAAAAATTCATTTTAAAAAACAAAACATCACAATTTGACCAAAAATTCTTTAAAACCAAAAACTCTCAAACTTATATTAATTAAACAGAAGAAAAATAAAATTTAAAATAATTTTGAATACAAATGTATGTGTTGTAGTTTTTAAACCAATAAAGAATTTTTAAACCCATAAATTCATTTTGGTGGTTGGCTTATCGTTATGATTTTACTTCGATATGTGCTATTTTATAAAATGACATTAATACAAATAAATGATATACCCTTTCAATACAGCATTTTATCCCAAGCTTTTAAAAAGAAAATAAATTTAAAATAATTTCGATCAATTATATCTCTTCAGATATTTAGGCATGTAAATTCATTTCAGGTGTTGGCTAACCAGTATGATATTACAAATATAATTTATTTTGTAAAATGGCATAAACTGTCTTAGAATAGCATAAACATTCATCCATGTTACAATAAAGGAACAAAAAAGTCCGCTATTACTTTCATTAAAAAGTGTCAAAAGTAGTTACAAAATACAAAACCAGAGAGTAATAGTAGTTACAAATACTACTCGCATTAAAGAGATGCCAAACTTATATTGAAGTTTGATACATAATACAAAAATGTAATAATTATACAAAATAATTGAGGATCATGTCATAGAGTAATTAATCAATTATACGAAAACTAAACCTGTCACACATACAAAATTGAGTTGGTTGGATATCAATAAAATGTATCCCTGTAAGCAACATAACTCTAATTAATTCTAAGAATCAATAAAGCCATTAAAAAAGACCAGTAAAGTGATGAACTATAATTATAGTTAACCTTGAATAGCTTTTGCAATAGAGTCTCTAGATTCAAATTCAATAAAAGAATCAACACTTGATCCCTGACAATTCCAAATTTAAGCTTAACAACTGTAATTTGAACATAATTCCACTGTGCGAAGATTTCATGTGACTCAAAAAACTGAGAAATTAAGTGTATGTAATGAAAGAAAAAATGACAGACACACTTCATTCATCAGTTGAATTATTTTATGCGTAATTGTCAACAAAGAAAATTGAGTTGTGGGTGTTCACAAAGAAAGCTCACTTGCCAATCTCATGAAACTTTTTGGTTGTTGCACTTGGCATTTGTTTTGTTTCGCTAGTGGAAGCACACCAGCAGTAATGGCATGAATACAAAATGAAAAGCATGATGACCCTAAAGGCAGTGGAGTTATCGGGGTTAGAAAACTTTAATAATGACATGGGACATATTGCACCAACCTTGAAGTAAGAGATTCAAATTTTTGTTGAATTTAATGTTAACAAATTATTTTTTCCAATTATAATAAAAATTATTTTATTTCTTCCTAAAATTAAAATTTTTTACTTCCACTAAAGTTATTTTTCTCAATAAGGGGTTACAATGACAATAATAACAAGAATAACAATAAGGGGCTACAATGACAATAATAATAAGGGAATACACTAGTATTATAGCGACCTAACATGCCTTGATATGACCCCCATCGGGGAAGAATTTTCCTTCACAAAAATTCCTCGCAGGTCCTCTAGAAACTTGTTTTGGATGGAGGGAGGCCATGCTTGGGAGAGGTCCTGTCCTTAAAGCTCACATCCCCAATTTGTTAATTTGTCTGCTACTTTATTCCCTTCCTCGTCAACATGCTCCGTTATTATGTAATCAAAGGAGGAAAGCCTTGAGAGTATGTGTTCCCCTATAAGCTCTAGACGCTAACTCTTGATGACCTATAACAGGGGGAAGCGTTGATGAGGCGTTGGAGCATGGATATAGAAATATGGGAATCACCAGTGACATGGATCTTCATGATGACCATATCTGCTACAACCTGCAAGTTGCGACCCAAAGTTAAATACTCAACCATGTTGTTAGTGGTGTGGCCACAAGAGGTAGCATAGAATCTCCTTGCGTTCCCCTTATCATCATGGAGGATCCCACCACAACCAGCTAAGCCTGAGTTCCCCTTTCAGGCCCCATCAAAGTTGAGTTTGGAAAATACCAGGAAGGTAACGACTAATGAGTGGGGGCGGATAGGTGAACTTTTCTGAGGAGACATAGGAAGGTAATGGTCAGCGAGTTGGGGTGGATGAGGAGTCCCTGTTGATGTCGAGAGCTAAAAAAATAACATGCTCCCATCCTTCCACCTTCCAGTCCTCCTCCAATCATGGTGAGATCGAAATCATTTCCTTAAGGTTCCAAAGGGTAGTGTGTCAGGCCTTGGCGGAGGGAAACTCTTTTGAGTGGAAGACTCCCCTGTTTCTACCTTTCCAAATATTCCATAAGACAAATCCTTGCGATAGGAACTACGAACGATTGACTATTGGGTTTTTAAATAGGTTCCATCTCCACGTGTCTAAAGAATCCCGTAAACTTGTTATAGATCTATCAGAGAGACCAAAAACCTCAACATGGAATCGCCAGACTTTCAGAGTCATTAGGCAAAATTTCAGTAGATGATTAGATGTTTCCTCCTTTGTGTGGCATAAAGGACAGTAGGATGGGCTGGTAAATCCTTTCTTTCGTATTTTGTCCCATTGGAGTAACTTACCATGTAAAATAAGCCATAATAAAAAGGAAACATTTGGCCATAGGCGTGAATACCAAATCCTTTTCTAGAGAGGGTATGTCTCTAGGTTGTCTGTTGATGATTTTAGCCAATACACCTCGTTAAGAGTAAATCCACCTTACTGCTAACACCCCCATATTAATTTTTTAGGTTCCCCATTGTTCAGGATCGGTCTCTAGCAAGGAATCAAAATAAGGGCCTCCCAGTTCAAGGGAGGGTCACGAGGAGGCCAATTTTCAGGCGGTTTCCATTCATACCATTTTCACTCCTCGATAGGGTTACTCCAAAAGTCCCACACCTTCGTCGCACCAAGCAGGGAGGCGAATGCTTGAAGACTTCCAAACTCCAAATTTTGATCAAGAATGGGGAACTGCATCCAACAGTCAACGCAAACATTATATATGTTTCTAGTCAAGACTTCCCAGAAGCCATGCTGCCAGATAAAATCTTGTTGAGCCTTAGCTTTGTTCCAAATCGATGAACCTTGTGGGAGGTCAGGATGCAGGTGTAGAGTGTTTTTCCAGCATTCAACTCCATATTTATCTACCTAGATATTTTTCCGTATATCCTTTCATCCTTGAATCCATTGCCACCACACTTTTTCATTGAGGATCTGGGACAGAACCTTCAGATCTTTGAGCCCCAGTTAACCCTCGATCTTGGGTTTGCACAATTTCTCCGAGACCACCATAGCCCATTTATGGTCAACCTGGATCATAGACCATAGAAAACAACAGAACTTGGCTTCCAATTCTCGATAAGTGTGGCTAGGGGTAGGAGAGCCAATAGATGGTATAGTGGGATAGCCTAAAGGATTGCCTTTAACAACACTAACATGTTGGCTGATTTCAAAGCATCGAAGGCCCAACTAGACAGTTTCTTGTCGATACGAGAGAGAAATTTCTTCAAGATATAAGTCTTCAGAGAGTTAGGTACTAGAGGAACATTGAGATAAGTGTTGGGGAGCTTGCTAATTCTAAATCCCATTGTTCTGGCCAGATGAGATTGAACTTGCAGATGGGTGTTGAAGAAGAAGTCTGAATTTTAACCATTTATCAAGGTGCCAGAGGCTAGCTCAAAGGTATCTAAATTTTTTCCAAACTCCTTATCTTCTTTCAGTGTTGGCTTCCCGAATAACATATTGTCATCTACGAACTATTGGTGGGTTGCTAGAGGGCCTACCTATGAGATGAATATGCCAAAGAGGGACCGCGAATTTGAAGCAGCCTTGATGATCCGACCCAGCCCTTCAGCAACAATAATGAATAAGAAGGGGGAGATGGGGTCACCTTGTCTCAAGCCTCAGGAACCCCTGAAGTAGAAAGATAGGACTCTATTTACAAGGATGGAGTAGAATGGAGTACATAGAAGGGATTTGATCCATCTAATCCAAGCTAGGGAAAACAATTGCATCCAAAATTGACAACAAAAAATCCCAATTTAAATGGTCATAAGCTTTAGAAATATCTAGTTTGATGATCATACCTCGCACTCGAGAGGATGTGAGGGAGTGCATCATTTACGTGCATGGCCAAGATTCCATCCATAATTTGCATGCCTTCCTAAAAAACATTCTGCTTCAGGCCAATAATACCATGCAGTAGGGGTTTGAGCTGACAGACCAGGATACCTGAGATGATTTTATAAATTACATTTCAAAGAGCTATAGGTATGAACCCACTAAGCTCCAAGGAGACAACATTTTTTGGGATGAGTGTCAGGAAAGTTGCATTCAAACCTACCCAGAGCCATTGAGATCACCAGGAATATTCCACAAGCTCTCGAATCTCCTCCCCAAGAAATTTCCATCTAGCTTTGAAGAAATCAAAGGTAAAGTCATTAGGGTTGGGTGGCTTTTTGGATGAAAGTGCCCACACCACCTCTTTGACCTCGGCTAGGGAGACTTCAAGCATGCGGGCTTCATTTTTCTCATATGTGATTAGGCATGGAATATGGCACTAGATTTGGGAGATGGCTTCCCTTATGTCCATATCTGGCTCCATGAGTAGGAAATTAAAATGGTCATTTAGGGCCTCTCAGATTTCCTCATGATGCACTAGTTGTCCACCGTCATTGCTATTGTTGGAAAAGATGTGATTATGGTGACAATGTTGCATGAGTGTTCGATGAAAGAATTTCGTGTTTCACTCTCCTTCCTTGAGCCATTGTACTTGGGACCTTTGTTTCCTCAGGATTTCCTCTTACTTCCTTCTCTATTCTTACTCTGTCAAGAGTTTCCCCTCCTGGGCTATGCGGGCATCAGAGTGTCCATCTAGAATACATTGTTGCCAAAGGGAGCTCATTTCCTCCTCAAGGCGATGATTCTCCCGATCAATGTTTCCAAACTTAGTTTTGTTCCAATCCTTTAGTCTCCCTTTAAGATATTTGAGCTTAAGATGGAAGGTTTCCATCATGGTTTTACCCATGACCCTGGAATTTTGCCACCATTCTTCCATTTTTGGCACGAGATTAGGGTTCTCTAGCCAAAAGGAATCGAATCTAAACAGTCGATTTTCAGGAGCCATGCACATATTTATCTCTAGGCTGTTATAGACATTTTTGGGAACTACAACCCCAATCATAAATGTCAATAAACCTAGGGCTCTTAAGTCCCTAAAAGTGTTGTTCCGGACCCTAAGAGAACAAGGTCAACTGATTACATCTTCTCCCAGAAGTTCTCCATGAAAAACTACTCATAACTGGTCAAAACTGGACCATTTCACCTGCTCCATAGGCAAAGTGCGATGCATCCCACCTAAATACACACAGTAGGTGCGATGCATGTCAAAAAGCCCTTCTATGGGGTGCGATGGGCTACTAGGGACAAATGGCAGGGTCAATCCGCAAGGTGGAGGAGCATGGAATCTTCCAGAAACCTCTCATGTGACACTTGCCTCTCTGAATTCGACTAGGGATGAGTAAGAGATCATCAATCTCCGAGTGGAATCAAGAACTATTAGAGAGAAGACACTAATCAATTCTCAAAAGCTGACTCACCTCCCTTGCAGACATCTATATATGGATCCCTCATCCCAGAGATCCAAGGGGCTGGAATTTTGTATCTTGTGAGGAAGTGTTACTGGTTTCTTGGTGCAATATCATAGTGTTGGGTGATCTAAGCTTGTCATGAGGTGAAGAAGGGCTTCTTGCTGAGAGGATGATGGTGGGTTAAAAAAATTGGTTGTAATTCTCTTGGCTCTTTCTTGATTATCAATAAAGCTATTCAAGTTTTCCTCCATACACTTGTGTGATTGATGTTTTATGCATTTGTGTGGTTAATATACATCTAATCCTATACTGCTTATGATAATAGATCTATGTTCTCGTATAGTGTTATGTTGCTTTGATTCTATAGGTACTCTGTGAAGCTGGGTATACAAGAAGGCAAGTAGCAAAGGACTATCAGAAGAGAGAGGAATCGAGCAAGGAACCAAGCGCAAGACAGAGGTTGGTCTCCTTTATTCTTCTCTCATCTATCTCTCATAAAGGAAAATGAAAGTAGTTTTAGTTTGTTTGTTTCTAAGGTAGCTATCACCCTTAGTGGGACTAGCAGTTCTGCATAGATACTATTCCCAGTAACAAAATGGCGACTCCACTGGGGAGCAAATAGATTGTTTGTTTATCTACATTTGTTTACTTTATAAACTTACAGACGGAGCCTGAAGTTGAGCCAGGTAGCCTTCGAACTGCATTTTCTATGCAAATGCAAAGTAGATAAATGCCGCTTCATTCTATCTCCGGGTTTTGTTTATGAATTAAACAATTGATTTACAATCTCTCTAATTGCCCTTATGGTGGCTCTAGTAACCTCCTTAGATCTACCCCTGTGATTGGTTTACTGATTACCACTTGCTTGGCCTAAATCCCTGAGCTGAACTGCAAACTGTGACCCGGAACCTAATCAAAGTCTCGTCCCTAGTCCAGTGCATTGTCTGTTCTGTGAACTTCAAATGCATCACACTTCCCAAGTGTAGTAGGTGCACTGCATTTCAGTTTCACTGTGTTACAGGTGCGCTGATCAGACAAGGCCTTGTTCCTAAATTTTGGTTTCTGTGCTCATTCTTTTCAGCTCTATTCAGGAGTTTTGCTGCCTGTAGTCAGTACACCTCTGTTTGAAACCTCTTTCCTTGCTAATATTCCGCCTCCATTGTGCAAAGAACTGTAAATGTTTTTATGTATTTTTTGAGTCATTTTCAGTTCTCTTTTACAAAGAAGTAGCATAATTGTACTGTTGTTTCTTGTTTTGAAAGTGTCGCAAGTGTCGTTTTCAGTCATAGAAGAGAATCTGATTGTTCTTGATAGTTGATTACCTTGTTACTCTTGTATTTGATCTGAATTAGTAGTTTTTCTAGTGTCGAAAGCAAGTTTTCAATTCCAAATCACAAAGTGTTGTTATTGTCCTCATTTTGTCTTGAAAAGAAACTTGTTAGTAATTATTGATTTGAAAGATAATTCAGATTTGCGCATTAGCTTTCTTTTTATCATTTACACATTAAGAAGGTTGAAAACAAATACATGTATGTGCATTTTCATTTAGACTGTTTGTTGGTTTGATTTAGGACAGTGCATATAGTGTGTGATGTTTGCTCTTTGTTGAAAGAACGCCATCTCTCTTTCCTTAGTAGCTAGGATTTTCATTTGCCAAAAAGAATATTAAATGATTGTTTATCATCTTAGATTGCATTTTAGGAATTGTACATCTACATCATGCGGTGAACCTAAAAGGTAAATTTCTTAGGCAAGATCAACTATAAAATAAATTTAATGAATCTAAAAACACTTTGGAACCTAACGCACAACATCTAGAAGTCTAGGCTAGAGACGTATTCCGACGTCGTAAAGCCTGGTAACTATTGTTTTCACTGTTGGTTGGGTGATTCCTCCACTTTGAGACGATAAGTGCCAGTATGGACTTGTGCTCCCATGCACCGTCGAGTATATTTTGGGAGACCACAATAGGCTTAATCCTTTATCCATAGGAAGCCGTGTCTGCCGCCCTATCGATCGCAATGTACTGAACACAGCATTTGGGAAGATTGTTGTCATACCCTAAAAAGTATTCTGCAATTTTGCGATTGGTTTGGTAATCCCTCTGTCTAGATTTCCAGAGCAGTCCCTTTCGTTCCTTTTCAGGCTCCTTAACGGAAAAGGTCCATCTGAGCACTTGTCACTTCAGGCTCATTAAAAATCGAAGGTGACTAGAGTCATCTTTTGTTTTTTCTTGACTCTTAAAAATTGAAAAAACAAGTTGTGTCAAAGCATGTAAAATTTATTTTAAACGGAATAATTATCACCTTTCCTACGTTGGTCTTAGGTTGAGGAAAATGGAGTCCACCAACCAAGGAGTTCCTCTTGGAGGAAATCCTAGTCCCTTCTCCTCTTGGGGAGATGTAGGTGCACCCCATATGGCCACATTGTCGCTTCCAGGATTGACAATCGGCTTGCCCATATGGCTCTTCTCAACCTCTGTCATTCAGAACACTGCGATTCCTGAACAATCAAGTCAGCATCTAGACGATTCCAGAGTTACCCCCCAACCCTCTACTTCATCCAATTCTTCCTCTCCTCCTTCCTCTTCATTTGATGAAGCTAGTAAAGCCAAAAATCAAGTACCTGAGAAGAAGAAGGAAAAGAAGAAGAAAGAGAAAAAGAAGAAGGAGCCAAAGGCGAAATGGGGCAACCAAACATCGTCTAGTGAAAATCCACACACTGCATCGACCAGGCCTAAATTGCCATGTGTCATTTGCAAAGGAGACCACTATCATCGAGATTGTCCTTGCATCCCTCGGATCTTAAGGGACTGGTCCCCTCGTTTGCACAATCCGGTGTCATCAACCTCTGGTGATCATGTTGAAAGTACACCGTTAACTAGTGAAAGTGAAGCCCCTGGACAAAAAGGAAAATATAAATATCCTTGTAGATTGTGTGAAGGCGATCATGCCGTCCACCATTGTCCCTTCTTAGATGAGGCTAAAAGAGTTTTGGATGACCGTCTGGTTTCATCGATACGGCTTCCTCCTCGATATAAGAAACTCTTGCCAAGTCCGTCACTAGTTGAAAATCCGGCTGACATGCCCTTGTGGTCGGTCGAAGCATCTATCATTGAAGATGAACCATCTGAATCCATGCCAGACAAAAGTCAAAAGGTCGAGGTGGTAGTTGACCCGGTCCCTCCTTTAGAGGATCCATCTTCAGATGATACAATCACCGAAGAGAACAAGAACGACACCGCTCAAATTCTCTTCGTAAACACAGACTCCGATGAACATGGGGGCAGTCTACCCATTCCTTTACCACAAGAAGGAAGTTCTTCAGAGTCATATCCGGCCGTCTATTCGGTCCCGCCTCCAAGAAACCTAGTTGTTTCCTTTGACTAGAATCTACTAGGCAGACCCTGTTTACAGGCTACTGTACCATTCAGAATCATTGCTCAACTATATAGAATGGTCATGGCCGGTACCATCATAGATGAAGGGGGTTTTGTGAGTATCCTTTCCTCAATTGCTTGTAAAGCACTTGGTTCGCCATCACTTTTGCCTGACATGAGAAATCTAACAGGCTTTGACAAAGGAACCAGTCAACCGTTAGGGATCCTTCCCAATGTGCCCATAACATTGAGAGGGAAAACCATTCACATGAACGTAATGGTAGTCCAAGGACCCTTGGATTATAATCTACTCCTTGGATGAGACTATATTTATTGCATGGGAGCCATTGTCTCATCACTCTTTAGAGTAATGTGTTTTCCGCACGAAGGAAGAGTGGTCAAGCTTGTAGACCAGCTTTCATTTCCCTGTTCACACATAGCAAATAGCCATATACCAACCCTGAATGGTCTTTTCGTGGAAGGAATGTCTCATCAATCCCCAGTTCGTCCTCCTGATGAGTGTGAGTGATTCAGAGGATATGATTGAAACCCAGGGGGCATGCACCCTGGTCTGCTTCGGCAGGGAAACTTCAGGTATAGGGTAGGTTTCCATGAGGGATATATGACTAGTCTGACACACCCGTCTGTTTAGGAAAATAGGATTAGACTGGAATAAGATTCCCTCGTCAAAGTTATGTGAGTGGAGGCATCTGCACCATTCACCTTTGTCTATTTCGGTAGACATCGCTGAAGAAGTGTTTTGTTTGTGATGCAGATAGAACAATCTTTGGTAACCTGAAAAAGGTAAGCCTTTCCTGGCAAAACAAATGTTTTGTCTGCAAATTGAGGGGTAACCTCGAAACTCTATTTCTCTATACCTGGGGGCATGCAAACCTTTCGGCATGCAAGTGAAAAGCGACCAGCGTAACGCTAACTTCATACATTCGCTAACTATAACTGCTTAAGTTAGGTGAGTGGTCGGACCGACCATTCATTTTGCAGGGGGCCTTTTGTCCCAAAAGGCACCAGCGAAGTAAAGGAGAGAGTTTCCTACCTAACCTTAGTGGTTAGCTAACCCCATAAACAGTAGTTGGTCGCCCTAGCTTGCATGTGAAAGGCAGCGGAGCAAAGCTTTGTAAGGTGCAAGCTCCATAAAAATGGCATCTTAGATGAGACATCCTTATTTTACGACTGGATCGAGCAGTTTTAATGCGGACTTCAAGCTCGTTAAAAAATAAACATAAGCAATGAGAAAGTGTTTCCCCCAGTGTTTAAGCTCATTTTAAAATAAAAAATGAACCAATTTCCGGTAAATGACCGTCGTGAATGTAGTACTTCAGTGTTTGAAGCCTTGGTCGTGTTCTCATCATCACCTCCACTCTGTATTGGCCGATCATTCACCTCCACTTGATTGTTTACCCCTTTTGAGGAATAGATGCGAAGAGTGATCCTGTTAGCCATCCTTGTAACACTTCTGTGATTGGGAAATTCCAAAACTTACCTGGAATCAGCTGCTACCCAAATTTATCACTCGTTCCTCAAAGACGAGTCTCCTTTAAGCTCTTTTCAACTGACTCGTAAAATATGAAAATATTGCTGAGCCATTGGCCTCTCCAGCTCGTTAAAGTGACCGGAAGTGCTATCCCTCCTTTAGATTTTAATCTTTTTGGACCTGAGGGATTATTACACAAAAATATCGAGCGCTTGTTTTGTTCAGCTCGTTAAAAGTACCGAAAATTCATCCCTTCTGTATTATTTTATACTTTTTCGGACTTAAGGGATTAGATGACGAAAAAGGATTTTTGGAGTTTCCTTTACATCCCTTTTCAAACTCTCTAAAATTGAAAAGGACCGAGTTATCTTTGTTGTTAAACTCGTTAAAACCTAATAGCGACAAACTTGTCCATAACAGACAAGAACGAGTTTCACTATCGCTAGGCTCGTTAAAACATAGCGATGGGTTTTCCCGAAGGGCAAATTATAGAACAAGCATATGTTATCATCCTCAAGCTTGACAAAAATAAAGAGGTACTGGTCAGCAATGACTGGGGAAAAATTGGGAAGAAAACTTGAAGAAACTTTGTTGGTAGCAAGTCGCTCTTGAACATGACACTTTCACTCCGAATCCTAGTCGGGTTGGGTTGTTCCATTCACTGGTCACATCACCATGGTTCCATCACACCATCCACTTTTCGGGTTAATGCTACCAATCCATCATGTCAGTGTCGCCGATATGTTCAAGAGAAGTCACTCAGAGAATTCACCTGTGTCTCAACCACTATAATACATCTTCACTCCATTCTTTCATGACCGCCACCCTAAACCGTATATCACCAGATCTTTTTCACCTCCATTAAAATCATTTGCTCCGTTTCATGTCATTGGTGTGGGATTCACTAAGGCCCTCCTATGACAGATCGATTCTTGTCGACATCAGCTCATTATCCAAGAAGCCAATCTAGGAACAACCCTTTCAGTACTTTGAAGCTTGCATGCCTCAATGGCAAGTTTTTCACTTCTGGCGAAAGATTTTACGTGGTGTTCGATGCCAAGTCCTTTATTCACACCACGTGAATTGTACTGTAGTACCTTGAGGGTCATCATCATTATCGGTGATTCCTCTCGCGCCTGTTAATGGCTTACATCATTGGTTGGTAATCAGGCGATGTCTTTCCATGTTCGACTCCAGAACATCTCTCACATGGATCGACTTGCACTTTGAGTGAAGATCGAACGAGATTGAAGACCCCGGATCTAGTTTCATCCATCCGGGCTGCGATAGATATTCAGGAAAATAAAGACATCAAATGTACATCATTGCTGCACAGATAATCATCCAATCTAAGGGATGATGACTCTACCAGAATCATCAATCTACACTCAGACGATTGTCTGTCTCATGTACATGAGAATGAATTTATAAAGCTGAGCATGGGAATGCCCGCCTCAGCTAGATCATGAAAATATTATGAAGATAATGTATTGTATTGTATCTTATTACAGGTCTCCTTCTAGCTTGAAAGAACTTCAGATCCTCATGATAAAGCATTTCACCCGACATCAACAAATTAACGACCTCATGCTTTAGGGGGCAACTGTTATAGACATTTTTGGGCACTGCAACCCCAATAATAAATTTCAATAAACCAAGGGCTCTTAAGTCCCTAAAAGTGTTGTTCCGACCCCTAAAAGAATAAGGTCAACTCATTACATCTTCTCCCAGAAGTTCTCCATGAAAAACTACTCAGAACTGGTCAAAACTGGACCATTTCACCTTCTCCATAGGCAAAGTGCGCTGCATCCCACCTAAACACACACAGTAGGTGCGATGCATGTCAAAAGGCCCTTCTATGGGGTGTGATGGGTGAGAAGGGACAAATGGAAGGGTCAATCTGCAAGGTGGAGGAGCATGGAATCTTCCAAAAACCTCTCCTGTGACACTTGTCTCTCTGAATTTGACCAGGGATGAGTAAGAGATCATCAATCTCCAAGTGGAATCAAGAACTATCAGAGAGAAGACACTAATCAACTATCAAAAGTTGACTCACCTCCCTTGCAGACATCTATATATGGATCCCTCATCCCAGAGATCCAAGGGGCTGGAATTTTGTATCTTGTGAGGAAGTGCTGTTGGTTTCTTAGTGCAATATCATAGTGTTGGGTGATCTAAGCTTGTCATGAGGTGAAGAAGGGATTCTTGCTGAGAGGATGATGCTGGGTCAAAACAATTGGTTGTAATTCTCTTGGCTCTTTCTTGATTATCAATAAAGCTATTCAAGTTTTCCTCCATACACTTGTGTGATTGATGTTCTATGCATTTGTGTGGTTAATATACATCTGATCCTGTATTGCTTATGATAATAGATCTATGTTCTTGTATAGTGTTATGCTGCTTTGATTCTACACGTACTCTGTGAAGCTGGGTATACAAGGAGGCAAGTAGCAAAGGACTATCAGAAGAGAGAGGAATCGAGCAAGGAACCAAGCGCAAGACAAAGGTTGGTCTCCTTTATTCTTCTCTCATCTATCTCTCATAAAGGAAAATGAAATTAGTTTTAGTTTGTTTGTTTCTAAGGTAGCTATCACCCTTAGTGGGACTAGCAGTTCTACATAGACACTATTCCCGGTAACATAGGCAGATCAACTAGTGGTCCGAACCCTTGCATGAAAGGATTTATGCCTGGGAAAATAAGTCCTAAAGAAAAATATTCTCTCAGAGAAGGAAGCGATCCTACTTTGAGGCAACTTGGGTGGGGTTGCCTCTTCTATTATTCCAAGTGAAACAACCGTTTATGAATTCCAAGTCTTCCAGCCCCATATCTTGGATGGTTTCCTTAAAGGACACTAACATTTGATCCAGTCTTCTTAGGCCTCTATTTTCTTCACTGCGCTCTTTGATGAGATTGAAATACCTGGCTAGTATCTAGTTTGGATCCTCCATTAAATCCTTTAGGTTTCTCAAGCTCTCTATGAAGAAAGCTTTTTGACCAGGCACCGTGGCTCTGTATATCCCAGTTAGCCAAACTGTCTCCACTAATCCCACACATTCAAACTAAACTGAGAGAGTGTGGGGACTTGCTACCCATTTGTTGAAGGAAATAAATTTGGTGTCCTAGAGGATACCCAGTCCTCCCGTACAACCTCGTGTATCCAATTCCATGCATTTTATAAAAGGGTAGCACTTGTTAAATATTTCTTACAGTTTATCCATGGTCACTTTAGTTTCCTGTAGAACAATTGTATCAAAATTTTCTTTTTCAATTTTGTTTCTGAGGTTCCTCAGGTTCCCTTTGGAGTTGATTCCTCTAATATTCCACGATATGAGCTTCATTGGGAAGAGGGAGGGAGAGATAATTGGTAATATTCTGTTAGTACATTAGTTTTTCCTGAGTTCACCAAGATTTCCCCTGCCTCTCGGATCACTTCCCATGTTGGTATTCGACCTCTTTCCCTATAGCCCGAGGTGAGATCTAGTCATTGTGAGGGTTGATATTTGTCCCATGGTAGTAATGCAATTTTATTCTGGGGTTCTTCAGTAGCAATTCATTTCTCCCATTCTTTGAAGTCGTTATGGAACTAGTCCATCTAATCCTAGGGTATCTCCATTGTGTCATCCTTTGCCCAGCTCTGAAGGAAAGAAATCGAAAATATCTCATCTGAGTGAAGTTGTTCGAGTTTCACATCTTGTTCTAGCATTTAGCGGACCTGGGCTAGGACTTAGAGTATTTCTTTGGTATTCGATTTGGCTTTTGAGGATTTCCTTTTGTACGATTGTTTACTCTCTGTCACTTCCATATTATGTTCTACTTCCATAGTTGAGTGGGCTTGGGGCTATTCCTGAGGCTTCATGGTGTACACTGTCCTCTGGCCCTAACGACTCCTCGAGGATGGCAAAGCGATTGTTATGAGGGTTGGATGGAGGGGGCTATGAATTCGAGGTTGAACGCCTTATAGGAATAGGCTGGGGTTCAATTGGGTGGCTGGTGGAAGCATGCGGGGGCTTTGACAACCATGTAGAAAGGTGGGAATTTGGTTGGAGGGCGGTGACGACACTGGACTTCATGGAATTCATCTAGATTGGGAGTCAGGGCCGCTAATTGGCCTTGCTGCGGAAAGTACTGGAAGAGATGGTCGTGTTTGTGGCATAAACGACATTTGAATGAAACATGTTCATACTCCAAGGGCTAGCACCATATCTCGTCCTAACATTCAATTTCGATAGACTCAGGGAGGGGCTGCGAGATATTAATGTATACACAGATGCAGGTGTATGATGAGAATCATTTATGTTTTGTAATTTCAGAGACTTGAACAAGGTAATTGATAGATTTACCTATGAGTTCGAGGATGTCCAGCTCCCAAAAGTCCTCTGGCAGGGAGTAGAGATGAACCTAGATCGAGGTAGCAAGGAACAATTCCTTGCCAGTGTTATAACATGGTTCCCATTGCCTCATGAATAGTCCAACGTTGTTCATGAAATAAGGGCCATTGTCTAGAATTCATTTCTTGTCCTCAAGATCCTTGAATATTACTGTAAAGAATCCCTTGGCCCTAGGGCATAGGTCAAAAGGAGCTTTTGGTTGCCATTTTAGCTTGATCCAATGAAGGATGTTCATTTCCCATGGCCAAATGCCCATAAAATTGCATATAATTGCATGATCCTGCATAAACTGACGAGATTGTTCTAGGAGGTTGTGGCAGATAACCACCTTTGGATTCTTATTAGCTTTTGGAAGGTAACAACCTTTCATCCTTGCTTACCATTATGCCCCCAAGGCTGGCAATTTTGCTTGCGCACTCCTTCTCGGATCTGAGGTCGACCCCCCTCCCCCTGGCAGCCCGATCAGTGGGGCAATAAACTTAGCACGCTCCATGGAGGTAGCATCAACAGAAGAGGTTGAGGCAATGCGGATGGACCAAAAGAATTCAAGGTTTTACAGGAATCCTAGCGCGATGTGACAGACAGAGGAGAGCACCAATATGTTCTTAATATCATAATATGTTAATATAATAATCTAAATTTTCATAATTTAAACTTAAAATGGAAAAAAAAAAAATCATTGCCAATTTTAAAAGCTAAAGAAATAATAAACCTAACTCATATGAAAATGACCAAAGTATAAAGAATTTTTAGTAATCAAAATTCCATAATATAAATTGTAAAGGTTAAAAATTCAAATTCAAATTCAATTTAAACAACTAAAGAAATGATGAAATACAACCTACTTGTGAACATGACCAAATTATGAAGACTTGAATTGCTATATTTTAGCATCTTCCACTATACGCTAGTGAAGCCCTCCATAGCGAGGGATCTAAGAATGTCAAGTATGTATGGCTCAGTGCCATAAATAACCTCACATTCTTTAAATCAATACAATCTAAATACCTCATTTTAGGGCTAGACAATAGGTTTGATGAAAGTTTTTTTTCCAAATTAAATTGAATGTTGATTAGAGTTTTGGGCGAAATCCTTATTACTGGAGCTTGATTCAATGATATTTGGGCAAATTTTAGGCATATTAGGGCGTATTCATGGGCCCCACACACACACTAAATGAATAATATATAATAAAAAACATTTGACGGAAAGCCATGATGGGGTTCATGGCCCCCCCCACACACAAATGGAATAATATATAATTAAAAAACATTTTAAACAAAACCATCATAGGGTTCATGGGCCCCACACACACACACATATTAATTGAATAATATATAATAAAAAACGTTTTAAGAAAAATCATGAGGGGGTTGAATCCATGAAATTTGGGTGAATTTGTGGCTTGTAAGGGTAGATTCATGGGACATACATATGTATTACTTTTGATGGGATTGCATGTGTGTGTGTGTGTGTGTGTGTGTGGGTAGAACCCTAGAAATTTTTTATTATTAATGAAATCATTCATTAAAGTTTTAAACCATTAGAATATTTCCATTTGGTGAAATTTCATCCCTCATTTGTTTTATTCCCATGAGGTATTTAATATTCACTTTTTTCATTCCCTTCTAAAGGAAGGGCAATTATTTTCTTCTCTCTTCATTACTAAAAAAAAGAAAATAATTTAGAGTACTCAACATCCACCCACTCTTCCATCCTTACCAATTTTCCTTCTTCTTGATCTAATTCCCTTTCTTCCTCCCATATTTTCTTTGCTTCCTTATCTTATTCCTTTAACACTTCTACTCAAATTTTTCTTTCCTCCTAATCCACCTCTTCTAATTTTGCATTGAACACTAGATCCATAGGAAATTGATCATTTCCACTATAGGGATTATCTAGTTTGAGAGTAGAGTTGTTTCATGCTCCTCTTTAACCTTATTCTCTATAACATACTAAATATATATATATATATATATATATATATATATATATATATATATATATATATATATATATATATATTGCTTCTTGGTGAATTTTTACCCTCTTGTGATGTTCATGGATTAGATGCCACCTATTTTTTTCAGTAAATTCCTTTACTTTCTTAAAACCATGTTTAGATATATTTCATTCCTTAATAATAACTTTGTTACCTATTGCTTTGAATGACATTACTTTTCTTTCCAAAAATATTTAGTAAACTTTCCATAAGCATGAGGATTTGAATGAAATTTTCTCAGAATATAGAGCTTCATGGTGAATCTACCCATGAATATTGATTTATAGGGTTTACATGAATCCTTTCTTCAAATCGACCTCCATGATATTCTTGAGTAAGAGTATAAATTCACTTTTGATTCTACTAAGTCAATAGAATTATCTGATTTATTTCCAATTGGACCATGGGAGTTATGATCATACAATATTACTGAGAGATGAGGTAATCTAACCCTAACTACAACTATCATAAGTTTCAATTCTGGATTGAAATATAGTTCCCATGGCATATACATGTTTCCTTAGAATCCTTGGCTTATATCTTAGATCTAATTATCAAACATTCTCATCACTTATAACAAGAAAGAAATCTATAAGGACGAAGGCTAAAAGAAAATGCATTTAATTGTTCATTAATGTCTTGCAGACATTATTTTATTATTCATCTCTCATAGCATTTGGCCCTGGCTAAATTCCTAGAGACAATCCAAATATTTCCCTCTTAGATAAAATGATGGTTTAACCTTTTAGTTATAAGGTGGGCTAACCACATGAGTGAAGCATCCTATCATTTTAATAAAACGTAACTATTATGGATAGTGTCATTCCCTAGAGCTAAATATCAAACAAGGGCATTGAGAAACTTAGACTCTTTACAAATGTATCGCATGGAAACATGGACTATATAAGAGAATTTGTTCTTATCATTTTCTATCTTCAACATTGGTAGTGACATTTCCTCAATATAAGTAATTCGGTTAGCATTAGACCTCAACCTATAAACACATTCAAAAATATAATTTCTAATGGAATGAAACCAATTCATGATCATTGCAATAACATTCTCGAAAGGTCTAATGAATTAGTCCAACATAGAACCTGGTTTAGGATATTTGAGGGACTATAATGGCTAGGGAAACCTTATGTACTGTAGAGTAGATCACATCAGTTAATGATTTCTATATAACATTTTCAATAACTATATTCAATTCATTAACTTCAAATGTAATTAACACTTTTAATATATATATGTGTATATATGTATGTATGTATATATATATATACATATATATATGTATATATATATCTATATATATATATATGTATATATATATATATATGTATGTACATATATATATATATATATACATACATATATATATATATATATATACATATATATATATATATATATATATATATATATATATATATATATATATATATATATATATTCCATACACTATTTTTGTTAAATAAAACATTATATTATTCAATGAGAAATTACATAGTCTAGCCTTACATATGTTCTTCACCTACCACTGGGAAGACATGACCGATCCAAAAGTAGAAGGGTTGTTTTCCAAAAAATATGCATAGTCTAGTGATTATCTCCAATCACAAAAAATACTACAAAATCATGGCTCATTAGCCACGGATGATATCATAACTATGAGATATTAGTAAGTTACCAAGACTAGCTAGGATTAATCTTGATAGTGATCATAACAAAAAACATAAAAAAATAATGTATCATGTATATACTACGAGGAGGTGGAAGCATCCATATCAATGAGAAACTAGTGACCTACATTATTTGGATGAGTAAAATATTTTTTGTGTATGAACACCTCTTATATTATCTCTAGATGTTTGTCCATGTGTTTAAATTATGACTATAGCTCATCCATAATCATTTTCATCTTATATATTGCATCATTTCTACCTACCAACACTCTATAAATGTGTAGTTTCAAATGACAATATAGTTCCACCATGTACATGTATTAATTATGGAGCACTTGGGTATGGATAGCTTCTAGAAAATAATAAGCTACTATTGTTAACATGTCTAACTCTTATAGATATTCCCTATTGATTCCTATACCCTCCTCAACGTCCTCGAAACAGTATTGAATTTCTAGGGGAGTTTGTGAAAGAAAAATATGGGTTGAGGATTGGGCATAAGGTTGGGGCATGCTAATGGTGTTGAACCCAACAACATTCAAGGGATCTCCCCAATATGAAGTCCCAACTAGACCTCACACTGTTTAGAGTAGGAGTCCTAGTAGTGGGGTGTTTAATGATATGCCTTGGATTTCAAAATGCATAGATTGGTGTACAGTGTCTTTGGTTCAAGCGTGTGACCCTGTGGAAAGTCTATATCATGAAATAGCAGTTTTAACATAAAAGGGTGAAGGATGTGTGCCCCTTGGAAGCCTATAATAGTATGAAGTTTGAAAGGAACACATAAGTTGAGAAGACATCACACAATCTAACAAGTAGAATAGTCCACAAGTTAAAGGTGATTGATTAAAACATGAGCACGCATTCAAAAAGATTCATACAAATGAAAATGAAATAGTTCATAATCATATGTGTAAGATAAACAACATACATCACAAACATAACTAGAATAGTCCAACTACATTTACAATATATGCATGAAGATGTGTCGGCTATGATTATATAATAAGTGAAAGTTCCATTCATACATACAACATGACGAGCCACTTGCCCTAATAGTGGATCGTGAAGTCAACATCACCTGCTCCTCCCAATGAAGTATACTCCCTCTACACTACAGAGAAGCCAAGCCTGGCACAAAACTCGCAAGCCTTCACTAAGCCTAAGCCTAGCCAAAAGCTGCGCTCCGAAAAAGGTTGTTACAAGATTTATGAGGATGTATTTATAACCAAAGGGGGGTGACTCTTGGCATGCCCCCTTGGGTACTCTTGGACTCACCTCATGCATTACATATGACTCTTCACATTCCATCATGGACACATGGAATTTCACTTATATAATAATTAGAAATAATATACTTTTTCCACTCGTACCCATATAAGACAAAATAGGTTAGAGACAACCTAACAGCCTAATAAGACAAAAAATTATGATGCCAGAGTTTGGGTGAACTCAAGCTAGACAACCTCATCTTAATGTCTCTAGGCCACATACTGATGTGAAGCTTGGTTGTTAGAAAATTATATATCTCAGAGAAATGGAACACATAAAATATATTGCAGAATTATAAACACATAAAACACATAAAAGAAGAGAGACATAGATATAGGTGGATCGCTCAATTTGGGCTACGTCCATGGAGAAACAGCTAGTCGTTCTTTTTATATTATCCAACAAAATGAAGAGATACAACCTACAACATATCCACTGTAATTCCCTCTTCGCTCTCACACAATCTGCTCTCTCTTTCTCACTCAAAGAAAAAAGATCTGCATAGACGCAATACAATTCCCTCATATATAGCAAGGGGTTTCCTTCTAGGGAAAAAAAAAACCATAATTAAACATAACTTCTATCGTCAGATCTCTGCCTAATGAACGACCTAGATTGGCTATGAAATTACAACATTTTACAAGGCAATTTACATCTATTTTTAGCTTCAGTGGCACTGCCCCCGATCCCCCACCAGGGAGGGCTCCAAATAATCGTCATTACCCCCCCTGGACCCCCCTGGCGGTGTACATTTTATGGGCGGTGTTTCTGCCACATAACGAACTAGGGTGCAATGTGGTGATACCTCTAAATAAAGAAGATAGTTAGGCTCCACACCCAACATTGGTATTGTGTGAAGATCTCCCGATACTGTTAGATGGCGTCAGGTTGGAATGGAATTTTTTTTTAATAGCCATCCAGGTTAACTTGCACTTGCTCAATTTCTTCCTGAATACTTCTTTCAATCGTTTCTTTCAAGGCATCTCTCTATGGTGTCAGTGTGACAATGATTGCTGCAGAGATGCTCAACAATTGTTGTACCTATGGGACGCACAAGGCACTCATGGCAAGAAAACATCAGTCTTAAGAAAAACCACTTTCACGACATGTTCATGTAGAAAATTGGGCATCTGATGGAGGGGATTGCACAATTTTCACTAGAAAGAGGGGTTGGTTGCCTATGGGAATTACACACTACATAATCCTAGTAGTCAAGGTCGAAGGTTGAGGTTTACAACTGTGGAATGCGCAGTTCAGCTTGGGCAGCGAGCTGGGAGAGACTGTTCATTGCGCAGTCTCATTGGCTAGGGATGCAGACTGAGCCCTAAAATTGCACAATCCATAGTTGGGCTAGCCTATACTATGCACTGTGTAGTTCCAGAGGTGAAGCTCTCAACTTGAGCCTATATTATGCAGTTCCCTGTTAGTCAAAGTGAAATGAGGTCAAGGAAATGATAGATCTACCCCTGAGAGATAGTGATGGCTTGAGTTCATATTTGACTAAGTGTAAATGAAAAAAGAAAAAGAAAGTGCAGAAACCAAGTAAATGGGAAGAAAACCAAATCGGTGAGGAGAGTCACTGTAACGACAACCATTGGTGCAAAAATGAAGAAACCGATGTGACAATTTTGAAAGGAAAATAATAACTTAAAATAACACTTCTACAAGATAAAGAAAGTGAAAACGTCAATATGTATGCAAAGAAACAATCTAAACAACATTAACACAAAATAAACAGAAAAGGGCAACAGAAAAAGTGACTAAAAGTGATAAATGCAAAACTCACCTGGAATAGTGACAACGATTGCACCGAAGGTCCCTTGATCTCCCTGGAAATGCTAGAGATATAATATCAAGTGTGAGAATGAGCTCTAGGATATTTTACTAAATATATTTGAGGAATTAAAGTTTATGACACACTTTCCATGAATCAAGGGGAAAATGACCCATGGCAATATTTTCCAAAAATAGCAGGTGTGCTACCTTAATGTTACTAAAAATAAATCCATAGATTCTAGGGATGCCTTTTTCTCTTCTCATTTTTTTTTCTTTTCCCGACAAAAAATTCCATGCACATCATCAGGCATAATTACGCAGTTTTGGGTAACTAGCAGCTTTTGGGTGAGTGCACTATGCAATTTATGAGCTTAGTGAGTGATTGCACAATTTCGGTGCCTAGTGCTTGAATGCTTGTCATGACTGTGTAATTTCCGAGCTGAAGGTTGCGGTGCTAGTGATGTTTTTGCAATTCTAAACATCAAGATTAAGACTAGATTCATGAATTATGTATTTTTAGGAGAAGGGCCCAGAACTACTGCACAAGGCTTAGAGAGGAGGTGATCTTGTGACATAGAAAAATTTCTAAGTGAAGAGAAAGTGGACACAAGAAAAACTAAAACATAAACATTAGAAAAATCATATATAATTACTAACACTGTAAGGTAATCTCATGTGAAGGGAAGTTAGGCTCCAAAATCTAAGCAATTTCAAAATTTTGGAAGGTGGTTGTAGCCGCTACAACATTGGTGACACATTGGTAGAACTCCTACTCTCTGAGTGAACCTTATCTTATGTAAAACCATTCTGAGCCTTCCAAAAGTATTCTTCAACTCATTGATTAACAGAACTTACTCACTTAGTCCAAGTTAAAGACAGCCCCTTTCCATCGTCTTCATCGGTGGAAGACTAACCATGCCAAGTCACACTTAGTTGTTTCAATTGGGGATAAGGAGTATTTAGATGCACAAGTAAAAGAAAAATGGAAGTGTATTTATTTTCATCTTTGGTCTTTCTTTGTTTCCAGCAGGGCTAGATAATATCCCAATAGAGTCACTTCAAAAACACAAACATTGCTTCGCTGCCAATGAGCCTGGATAGTACCCTGGCGGAGTTGATTGCTTCACCTCTCGCCACAGGAAGCCTTTCTTTTCTTTTTCCCTTTAATTCTTTTTTTATTTATTTGTTTGTTCAAAGAACTATGCACATGCACTTATTTATTCCATGGCGCGGAAGAGGAATCATGACTTATTGAGAGCATAAGATGTTGTTCCTTAGAGAAGTATGTTTATGTACACCTCTGACATACTTATTATCATTTTCCTCCCCTCCTTACTCTACTTGACTAGACTGACAAGGATTAACTGAATATATAAACTCCAATTGGAGTAGGCAGAACAAGTTAAAACCCAAACATCATGATTTCACCATGACTATCTTTGATAAGGAAGGTCATTTACATTTGAGTATCATCAACCAAAACATAAAATTAATGTGCATGCAAAGAGAGAGAACAGCTAGAAAACCAAGTGTCGGTATAAGAACAACGTTCCTCTTGGATTTCACCATGCTTGCCTCAGAAGCCAAACACAATCTCATGCGGGAACAATCCTAAGACTAAAACAAACAAACAAAGGAAAGAAGAAAAATTGTAATCAAATGAGTGAAAGAAAACCAAAGAAAAGAACAATGAAAAGTGACCACTACTCCTACTCCTAACCTAACAAGAAAGTAGACCAATCTCACATAAAGTGATATTTCAAATGCAGCCACTGCTGCATTGGGAGGCCCACATAGGTGAGGAGATACACAACAAGAAAAATATTTAAGTAACACATGAAACAAGAAATATAAAACAATGTAAACCAAAACGTTCATAGTTTGAATGAACACGCGAAAAAATAAGAAAAAAATGCGTAAGTGATACATTCCATCGTTATGTCATGGTGTCTTGACACACTGCGAATTGAAGAGTTACATGTGTGAAATTTTGAACTGCAAGGTCGAGCAAACATAAAGAAAGAACCAAATTTTCATTTTTCTTTAGTGCTCTCCAAATAGGACTCCAAATATTGAGTGATCGGATCATGGAAAATGGATGGAGGATGCGAAAATTGTAAAACAAAACAATTTTCAATATGTGCAGTGAAGTGATGAGGAGCCTTGACATATTCCACATTCTTTTGATCAGAGATGGAACTGACCATAAGGCTACAAGAACCTAACATAACCATCAAATCGAGTTGAAGTGTTTCAGAAGATTGAGGAAGTTCCACCTCATTGGAAGGTAGTTCATTAGAATTAGGTGGCTTCGAAAAATCAAAAGTGGGAAAATTAGCATTCTGACTAGTTGAATCAATGAACAAGTTTTGATTTCCATGATAAGAAAATTCAAGATAACCTATGGGGGCATCCTCATGATCTGATGAACCATATAGAGGGGAAGATGGAAAATGAGAAATTTCACCCTCTGTGTTTCCAGAAAGGAATGATGAGGAATTAGGAAGATCCGTGATAGAAAATTCAACCTCTCCAAATTTAGATGAAAAACTAGCATTCCACAAATTCTGGAAATGATTTCAAGTATTAATATGATCAAAAAGTGAATTCTCATATGATTCAACTAGAATGACAGCATCGTGGACAGTGTCATAATAGTGCGGAAGAGTTGCGGAAGCAATAGGATCATTCTTCATCGTAGATTCCTATTCGACTCGACTCCCAAACATACTCATCACAAATGTTATTGCATTTTGGATACTCAATCAAAACTCCATCCAACACTTGATCCTCATGAACATCAAATAAAATATTTGAAATAGATGAACACACAAACTCGCAATTCATATGATCAAAGGGACCAAAGGGTGGAGGATGAGAAGAAAACACTTCATCACACACATTGGGTTTGCAGTCCAAAACTACGCAGGGGTTCTGAGCATGTGAGATGGGAGGAGAAGGTGATAGTTCAATAGATAGATTTTGAATTTTTTCCACCTCAACCTGCGAAACTAGAGTTGTTTGATGAGAAGCAGACGGGAGGTTATTTGGAACACCAACCTTTTTCGTTATATATTTGGAAGGTCTAGCCTTATCATAAGCTAGAAGTGACTTGAAACATTCTGAGTCTTCAAAAATTAATGAAATACGAACAAGATGTAGAAATGATTAGGTTAAGATATCCCAATCGACTTCATTTTCTGGAAATTCACAACAAATATTGTAAAAAACGATTTTGAAAATGGTGTAATGGTTCATCAACTGATTTTCACAATTTTGAATTTTTTTGGCATAGATGTTCATGATCATATCTACCAAAAGCATTGGAAAACTTTGTGACAAAGTGTTTGAAAGAGTGAATGGAGGCATTGGTCAATGTGTAGCACCATTTCCTTACACACCCTTCAAAAGTGAGAATGAACAACCTACATGCAACAACGTCAAGGGAGATGTTGTGCTCTATGAAAAATTGAAGAAAACGTTCAGTATGCTCAAGCAAGTTTGTTTCACACTCGCCATTAAACTTAAGATGTGATAAGTCATCAATGACATTCATCAATACTTGTAATTTATATCTCTCGAAATACATGTTGGGAGTTTTATTGTGGGAGAAGTCATAAAATTGGTTTGCAAAATTCAAAATAGACTTCAAGGGCTCAGCTTGTCATCTGGCCCTCCTTCTATCGCCAAAAATGTTTATGGTGCTAGACCCACCAACATTCAAGGGATTTCCCTGATATGAAGTCTGAACTAGACCTCACATCGTTTGGAATAGGAGTCCCAACAATGGATTGTTTAATGATATGCCTTGGATTGCAAAACACATAAAGTGGTGTAAGGTGTATTTGGTTAAGTCAAGTGCGTTACCCTGTGGAGAGTCAATATAATGCATGAGAGGTTCTAACAGTAAAGGGGGAAGGAAGTGTGCCCCTTGGAAGCTTGTAATAATATGAACCTTGAAAGGAACACAAGAGTTGAAAAGACATCGCACAAACTAACAAGAAAAATAGTCCACAAGGTAAAGGTGATGGATTAAAACATGAACATGCATTCAACAAGATTCGTACAAATGAAAACGAAATAGTGCATAAGCATATGAGGAAGCTAAACAGCATAGATCACAAAAAGAACTAGAACCAACTAAATTTACAATGTATGCATGAATAGATGTCGGCTCCAATTACATTATAAGCGAAAGTTTTAGTCATATATACAACATGACAAACCACTTTCCCCAATAGTGGAACGTAAAGTCAAAAACACCTGCTCCTCCCAAAGAAGTATACTCCCTCTACACTATGGAGAAGCCAAGGATCACACAAAACTTCCTAGCATTCTCTAAGCCTAAGCCTAGCCAAAAGCTTGTCTCCCAAAAAGCCTGTTGCAAAAGTTATGAGGATGTATTTATAACCAAAGGGGTGTTACTCTTGCCATGCCGCCTTGGTGACTCTTGGACTCCCCTCATGACTCGTCACATTACGTATGACTATTCACATTCCATCATGGACACATGGAATTTCACTTATACAATAATTACAAATAGTAATACATTTTCCACTCGTAGCCATATAAGACGAAATAGGGTAGAGACAACTTGACATACTAAGAAGACAAAACACTATGATTCTAGAGTTTGGTTGAGGTCAAGTTGGACAACCTCAACTTGATGTCTCTCAGTCACATACTCATGCCAAGCTTGGTATTGTTAAATGAGCTCCCTAAACCACGAGATGGTATCAGGGTGGAAGCAGACTCTTGCTTTCAAAATCATTCCAGTACAATGTCTTGGAGTCGGTCGGAACATCTTGTTCAATCAGGAACAAAATCGTTCCAATTTGAAGAGGGCCACTAATGCAGTTCTGCACGTTCTGTCTATTCAGCTCCAAGTCCTACTTGGTGGGGATCTACTTTAGTTGCTCCAAGTACTCATCAATCTCTTGTCACACTTGGCACTTGTCCTTAGCATGGATAAGCTAACCGATTGATGGGATATTTTGGGTTCTCACCATGAAGTACAAACTATTGTACAACCATGCATATGTGTGCTGAGTGCTTTTGATGAATTTGGAAAGATTCTTGTTCTGGACCAGTACCTGGATGTTTTCTTTTTCTATCTCTACCTGCAGCTTCATCATCTCTAGGAATGTGAGTGGCGCCACCTTGTACCGCATTGTCCAAACATGCACATAAGTGATGGAAGATTACACATGCTTAAGGATAGTGACAAACTCTCTACATTGAAGCTGCAAGCTATGCAATCGGACGAATACCTTATGCACTGTCATGAGTTCCTCATATAAGTCTCACATAGTGTTTCCAAGTGTAGATACCTCAGCAAGTATCACTGTTATCATTTCTTCTAGGTAGAACTATGGAGAGGTTGCACTCTGCGTTATTGCGGGAAGGTGTTCAATCTCTTGATGGAAACCTTAAGGTTGAGTACCAACTGTTTGTTCTTGGTCATCAAGTACCGAGTGTTTGATTTTGTAGCACCCGCGATGGCCAAGTTGGCTTTGGAAATAGTGTTTGGATTACTGCTGGTGTCTGCCAAAATCACCCTTTCACTCATGAATGCAGGGGACATGTGATCATCTGGGAAGTTCTTTCTTCGCGGTTGTACAATCCTCTTCTACAGTTCACCAAATGTAAGATTGTACACATTCATCACCTAATCATCATCAAAGGGAACTACCTCCCCTTCCTCGATCGGGGCTTACGTTGTGGCCGAAGGTGGTGGAGTCCAAATGGTGGCTTGATGTGCACTAGCCATTAGGTCCACATCTTCAGCTTGTAGCTCCGGTCCCACTTCACTGTACGTGACTTCAATAAAATGTTTAAGTTCCTGAGCAAAAACATGTTCCTACATCTGTCCGTTCACTTTTTGTGCTACTGGATTATCCTGTATTTCACTCTTCAACATGTATGGCATTTATTCTGTTGTGGCACCTTTCCTTCCTTATTTTTCCTTATTTTGTCTCTCCTCTTGTTCTCTTCTTCTAAGCTCTTGTTCCTCCTCCAACTCCTTTTTTTGTTTCTGCACTATTAGCTCTACCTCCTCTACTCTCCTCTTTGTTACCTCTTCTTACTTTTTCTTCGATACCCAAAGATGTTTTGTAAGGTTTCGATCCATTTTAATCTTCCATATTTTTTCCTCCTCCATGGTGTCAACAACCTTCCTCTTCCCCTTGTCCTGTACCAGATGGCTACCTTTTGCTAGTGTTGTTAGAATTGTTGTTATGTTAGTGTTAACTCCATTTCCATAAATAGTTGAGTGTCTGCATATATTGGCAGGGTAACAAGAACTTGCTGAACTTCTTCCATAGTACTACTTTCAGTGGCTTATTTTGAGGCAGCTCTCTTTGGTTTCATTGTGATAGTGATTGTTGGGCAAAGTGAAATTAGGCGAAGGAAATGAAAGATCTTCCCAAGGGAAGTGTGAAAACGAGCAGATCTAAGAGATAATGATGGCTTCAATGCATATCTGACTAAGTTTAAACGAAACAAGAAAAAAAAGGTGTAGAAACCAGATAAATGGAAAAAAAACCAAATCGGTGAGGAGACTCGCCACAATGACGACCATCGGTGCAAAAATGAAAAAACTGATGTGACACCTATGAAAGGAAACCGATAACTTGAAAAGCCACTTGTACAAGCTAAATAAAGTTAAAATTCCACATGTATGCAAAAAAATAAGTGAAACAACATTCACACTAGCCAAACGAAAAAGGCGAAAAAACAGCGACTAAAAGCGATACGTGAAAAACTCACTCGGAAAAGCGACAACGGTCACACTGAAGGTCCCTTGATCTCCTTAGGAATGGTAGAGCTCTAAGATAGCACATTAGAACGAGCTTTAGGAATGTTGACTACATTGATTTGAGGAATTAAGGTTTATGACGCACATGCCATGAATCAAGGGAAAAGCGGCTCATAGCGAAAATTTCCAAAAATAGCAGGTGTGCTACCTTCAAGTTACTCTTCTCATATTTTCTGTTTTTTCACAGGAAAACTTTCCATGCATATCATCGGGCATAATTATGCAATTCCGGGGAACTGGCACTCTTGGCTTTGTGCATTGCTGAGTTTCTAATCTCAGTGAGTTATTACATAGTTTCTGGGTTCAATGTTGGGTTGCATGTCGTCGCTGTGTAGTTTTTGTGCTCAAGGCTGTGCTTCTAGTCATCATTGTGCAATTCTAAACTTCAAGGTAAGGATTGTTGCCATGAATGAAGTAGTTTCTGGGGGCAAGCCCAAAACTACTCCACAAGGCCTAGACATGAGGTCAACTTGTGACTTAGAAAAATTTCTAAGTGAAGAGCAAGTAGACACAAGAAAAATTGATAGATAGACATGAGTAAAAGCATAGATCCCTGATATTAGTGCAAGGTAAGATCTTATGAAGGGACGTTTGGTTCCAAAATCTAAGCAATAGAACAATGTTGGATGGTGGTTGAAGTTGCTACAACAGGGCCTTGAGCAACCATAAGAGGAACAACAGGAAGAGCCCTTATGTGAGTGACCTCATTAATTTCCCATAGAATCCAACCAAAAAGATAAGGTGATACATACCATAAAACAATAAGCAGAGACCATAGACCATAAACCACATGCTATAAACCATAATGCATGGAAAACAAAATAGCTCCACCTCTAATGAACAAAATTCCTTTACAACTACCACTTTTAACTCCCTTCATAACACTTCACGGTTGGGGTATGTTCTTGGAATCAACCTCATCAAAGAGGAGAGCCTTCACCTACAAGATAAGAAGATTACAATTTTTGATGTCTTGCCTTCCACCTTTTAAAAAGAGAATAAAAATATTCCTCCTAGGAAACCAACTTATTATTGAGAAAAACAAAGGAATCTGCTATACCAAACAAAGGACAACATAAATTATTATTTTCTAAAATTATTACATACAAAACCACTAAAATGATGAAAATTAGAAAGGGGATTTACGACCTTACATGCTCCATTTTCCTTAGTACAAAGAATTGCATGAAGAAAACTCCATTGGCTAAATAAAAACTAACCCATAGAGTTCTTATGACCCATAATGGACTATTGAGAGAATGAACTATGGCCAGGGAGGTGATTTGTCTCTCATTCTGTGTTTTAATTGGGTTGGATAGTTAGAAAAATATCCACGAGTAGAAGGAGAAACTAACCATCGAAATAACATGAAGGAGAGACTTATAATTCCTTTTATTCCATTTGACTTAAATGATATGTCTACCCTCAAATGCCATTGTAATGACGAAATAGTCTGGAGAAGAGAAGGTTCCTAAATCCTCTCTGCATCCTCTAGGTTTTTCATTTGCACACAACACTTGATGTCATTACAACACTTAAGATGTTGTACCATGCAACACAATGTTAATAACTCACTTTAGAAAGTGTTAGCCATGCTTTTCCATGTTACCGCTTGAGGCTATGATGGCTATGTCACCCTCCCTTTCTCTTTTCAACATTCACAGACCATGCTCTAATAATTTCCATAACCTTCTTTTTATAGACATAACTAAATTAATTTTCTCCTCAAGGGATGACCCAATGGTTGACATAACAGGATGTTATCCCCTCCACATCATTTCAAATGCCACTAGGACACATATTTGGCCTCTTGTGATAAGGCTTAGGAAGTAGGCCCTTTCTATGTCATAAGTTTCTAGTATATCTAAGTAAAAAATTCGTAATATATTTGGTTGATCTTAGACCTCACCATTCATAAAATATTGGTATATATGGCTTATCTGGAAAGAATCATCTAAAAAAAGGTCATTTAAACAAAAAAAACAAACAAAAAATCGTACTGATAGCTACCTTTACAATTATATTAGAGAACATTTAAAAATAACACTTAAATTAGAATATGTCACTTCAGAGCGTCTATAATTGATCCAAGAGCGTCTTAATAAAATTTCTATTTACTAGGAAGTCTTAGAGAATTCTCTGTTTTTCAAAGTTTTAGAAAATACTAGAATATGTAAAAATGCTAGAAATAACATGTATAAAAAATAAGAAGATAAAGGTTTTTTTTGGGGAATGGTTATGATAGCTTCCTAATGATACTATTTTATCAACTTTTTCCAATGTATGGGAGAGAAATTATCTCTAGAGAATTATAGATTTCTCCTTCTCTAAGTATTAATAGCAATATAATTAATTTGTTGGCCGAATTAAGAATGGGAGAAGATCACCGACTCTTTAATGAATTAAATTTTGAGTTTTTAATATCAATATATATATTTTTTTTTTTTTTTTTTGTAGTTGCGTCTTTTAGTTTTGATTTTTGTAGCTTCTATTGTGGAACTCTACGATCATTGTGGTATTAGAGCTAAATTCAATGCGTGAGATATTTGACGTTGAAATTAGATTATTGTGTATTAACAAGCTATGGGTAATCCACTGTTGTTGGTAGGAGGAGCTGTGGAGAGTATGATCCTTGGCGACTTGAGTGTAGCATTGAGGCTGCCTAGAAACTATGTAAAAGACAAATATGCATTGAAATTGTGTATAGCTTGCAAATGCATTGAGACCTGTGAGTGGAACCTGCGCCACGTGCATGGAATCTACTTGGAGTTCATATAACATGCATCATTGAAGTTGAATTCCCATTCTTGGTGTGATATAAGGAAGCAACTACAACGAGTTTGAATGCACCAGTGGACCGTGGTAAGCGAGATCATAACGAAACTAGATTCGAAATTATATTTGATAAAAGTATAGTTTGAGGGGTCATCATAAGTTGTAATATTATATAAATATGTTATTAAGTTGTAATATTATATAAATATGTTATTATGGATCCTCAATTTCTACAATGATTGTGCTGCAAAGAATAATGATATGGATTTAAATGTTGGGCCTCAATAATAACCAAAAGTTGTCACCTAAAAATAATCTAATACATAAATATTTAGTCAATTATTTGTAAGTTGTGTAAAATATGGCACATAGAGCTTGAGGAGCCCCAGGAGCTAGAATTTATTGAGGAAGACCAGTTTTCAACCAAATATTACTTGAAGAGGTAAGAATAATAGGAACAATATTAGATGTAATAGAGATGACACAAAGAAGAAGTGTCGACACTAACAACATTACAACCTAAAAGAGTCATTAGAAGATGAAAAAGCTAGCATTGAAGAGGAGACTCCAAAAGAGAAAATGATTAAGATAACCATATGATTGATAAACAAATCAAGGTTGGAGGTACCCACGTATGGGAAAAATTGAAATGCTAACAAATTGATCATTTGGAACAACACCACAGACAAATATTTCAAATATGACAGTGTAGCTGAGGAGAAATATGTGTAATTTGTAGTGACTAGATTGAATAGAGATTCCCCACTATGGTGGTATAACTTACAAGTAGAGTGAAAAACCAAAGGCAAGAAGAGGATTACTAGCCGACACCAAATGGTGGAATTAAAAGGTAAATTCCTACCTTGGGATTTTCAAATAAATATTATTGGGAAAATGCATAATGTGAAAAATAAATAAATGTTTGTAATAAAATGAACTAAATAATTTATAGTTTAAGCATAATATCTAGTCATGTAGAAGAAGGAATTGAAAGTTTTACAAGTTATACTAATGGTTGAAGACACAAAATCTAAGATTAGCTGCATATGTTTCCGTTAAGAACTATTGAGGAGGCATATCAGGTAGCTCTCAAAGTGCAAGATAAAGTCACAAGGAAGCAAAGCGAGACAGAAAAGTAGTGAAGTATAGTAAGTAGTAGGGTACAAAGAAGGAGTCAAGGAAGATTTCTATGGCACATAATGAATGAAGTAGTTCCCATAAACCCTAATGATCATCAGGAAGAGGATACTTTAGAGGAACAAGACCATATCAATGAGCTAAATGATGAAACTATGTTGTTAGATGTTACAAATGTAATAAAATTGGCCATAAATCTAATAGATGTCCATAATACACTTCCAAAAGTATAGGAAACATCCACATTACATAGGAAGATACAGAAAAGTCCTCCATGCATGAGAATACACCAAAATTTGGAGAATCTCTGATAATGAATATATTCTTGTTGAAGTCTTCCAATAATATTAAGGAGTCTCCACAAAGAAAATCATTATTCATAACCACATGTAAGTCACAAGGGAAATGTTCTATAGTTATTATTGATAATGGAAGTATTGACAATTTGGTATCTACAAAGATGATAGAGAAGTTAAATCTAAAGAGGAAAATGCATCCTATTCCATACAAAATCTCATGGCTGGAAAAAGAACACAAAATTCTTATAAAAGTGCAATGTGAAGTAGAGATCTAGCTTGGATGTTGCAAAGATAAAGTACTTTGTGATGTCATTGCCATGGACATATTTCATATTTTTCTACACAGACCATGGTGATATGATAGAAAAGAAATGCATGATGGAAGGAGAAACCCATACACTTTTGTAAAGGATGGTGAGAAACAAAATTTGCTACAAATAAGTGATGAAGGTAAAATGACAGAGATTAGTAGTGAAATGTTAATAATGAGTGTGAAGGATCTTTTGAAATAGGAAACTAAAGGGAAGTAGGATATACATTACGTAAGGAGACATAGACAATTGTTGAAGTAATTGTTTTATCTTTAGAAACTCATATTTTAAAAAATAAACATGACAATACGATGACGATCAAGTGTTAATGAGAGTAGAGGTAGATCATCCAATGATATCTACTCAGAAATATAATTTTCAAAAAGAGAATATAGTGAACCCAAATAGTGAAGAAATTCTCATGAGTGAATAGCAGGAAGACAAAGAGAAAGAAGTTGTCTTAAAAGACAACAAGAGGATTATGTGTGAAAAAACTCAAATTCATGTTGAAAATGATATGAATATTGTTTTGAGGATGCTGTGGAAGAGGAAGTATTTGTATATTTGTGAAAGGCTAAGCATAAGAAAGTGATATAGGAACAATTTTATGCATGTGAGGTGCAAAAATATATAGTGCAATGTATACCTATGGAAGAAAGGATACAAGGGAAGAGGATTATGAAGACAACTTTATTTCAAGTTGTCCTAGAAGCTATATACATGGCAGTGATTTTGATCATTAACCATGGGCTTCAGAAGCCTAATGAAAAAATTGTTTTCTTTTCCATGTTTGCTTCATGTGCAGGTGAAATAGAGGAAGATAGGGATTCTAATGGTTGACTATGGGCTTCAAAAGCCTAATGAAAAAATTGTTTTATTTTACATGTTTACTTCATGTCCATGTGAAATCGAGGCGAGGAAGATAGGGAGCAAGATAAAATTTGAATAAATAAGTCATGAAAATATGTCAATTATGCAAACAATATTATTTTGGTTTACCCAAATTCATGAAGAAATCAACCGTTCAAATTAAAAGAGGGAGTACAATTAAGAAGTAAACCAAGACTACATCCAACAAATAAACCTTCTGATTTAAGAAGAAAATAATTGAAAAGAAAACCTTATGCACCTGAATTATTTCTTTTTTTTGCTAAAGCAAGAGTCGTTCCTTCTATTTCAATAAAACAGGAAATATTTTACATAAAGTACAGTTGTCCACAAGGCACTGCGGACCATAGAAAATCTAAACTCTAACTACCGAAGGCATGAACCTCCAACCTTGCAAACGTAACCACAAAACCCTCAGAAGATAGACAATGCTTGGGCCATATGGTTAGAAGAACATGCGTAAAACCATGATTTCTCCCACGCATCTGAACCATCGGACTTGCATCTTTAATCCCTACCATCCATTCTCCTCGCTCGATCCAATGGTAGAGGAAGATATCACAATGCAAAGACGCTCGTCACTTAACGACCATGACCCACCAACATGCACGATCATTCCTGACCATAGATCCGCCTAGCAAAATCTGATGACTGAGGATAATATCGCACGAGCCTAAAGCCCTGAACATTAGGGCATGATGAGGGCGGTATTCGGTCCCGCCCCCATGCCACGTCTAGATAGGTGAGTGGAATCGCTGCCAATTCGTAAAAATCGCTTCCCGTTTGAGAGGCTTGCGATAAACCAAATACCACCAAGGGAGCGATTTTGCCTATCAAAAAAGAAAATCAGGGGTATTACGGCCACTGGGAAATCCATGATTCCGGCCCCTCGCACCATCTCATATACGCTTATACATGAACCAATGGAAGGTGTTGTTCCTTTCCTCTGGTCGACTAACCAATAAAGTGAGACATCCAAGCAGCATCCACCATGGGTTTCTGAGTTTGTATTTACCTGGACTGTTGAGGCCATCAGTGGCCTACCTCCAATCAAAGACCAAACTGTGAAAAAAATAGCAAATCGTAATGAAATCAAGTCATTTAGAACTGGCCTCCATGGCTCTATTTCGAACCACCTCCCTGTCTTCATCCACCTGGTCATGACAATGTGCCTTTAGTCTACTCTAAGGCAACTCTTGCCAACCCATCGAAACCCTTCATTCAGTACAACTCACTCTCTGATCGGCCAGAATATCCGCCAGTTTATTAGCCATTATGCACACATGGTTAAAGCTTACTGTGCGAAGGCCTTGGAGGCGACTCTGAATTCTTGGGAAAACCTGGATCAAGCTCCAGTGTTTTGAGACTTTTTCCGATGCCATTCCACAACTAATTCTCTTGACCGAGTTAATGATTAACTAGTTAATGATTAACTCAGAATCAACTTCTATAATCAAATTTAGGTAGTTATCCTGATTTAGAAAATCTAAGAATTGCTTCAGAGCCATTAATTCTGCCATGTTGTTAGTAGATCTTCCTAAATGGCAATGAAGGATGAATAGAATACTTCCTTCTTCATCCCTTAAAACCCCTCCAAAGCCAGCAGTTCTCGGGTTGCCTTTTGAAGCCCCATCAATGTTGTATTTCAAAAAACCCTGAGGGGGAGGATGCCAGAAATCCTTCTCAGTATCCATTTTCACTACTTTCCTATCCAGGCCTTGAGGAATAAGCCCCTGCATACCCAGCTGACTAAGAATTCTCATTTCAGTTTTTGAGGGTGGATTCTTAGGGGGATTACGCACTGTGGTGCCAACCGTCTCCTTAAGTTGTTTTAAGATCTGCTCAAAAAGGCGTTGGGAGGGAATTTTTTCATTCTGGAAGATTCTTTTGTTCCTTTCTTTCCAGACATTCCATATAATGAAGCCTGGCATAAGAGCCCAAGCAGTGCCCAGAAATTCATAATCTGAAAAGTTACGTCTCCAATTGGTTAGGGTATTGATAATACTCACTTGGTCCCTGTCAGTCTATTGGAAAATAGAAGCAAAAGTATCCCACAACCAGGAGGTGAAACTGCAATTATTGAGAAGGTGCTCCATTGTTTCCTCTTGGGCTTCACAGAGCTAGCATCTGGAAGGCCCCAGAACACCCCTCTTCCTTATGTTATCCCAAGTCAAAATTTTCTTATGATAAACTAGCCACGTGAAAAGTTTGATCTTCATCCAGCCTTGATGCCTCCATAGGTTTGTCCAAATCCTGTCTGGAACATGGGAATCCAGATCAAGGAGTAAGTGTTTTGCCTCCTTAAGATTAAAGGAACCCTCATTATTGTTGCCCCATCTAAGTTGGTCATGCCCTCGTATCACTAATAATTTCATAAGCTCATTTTCTTTTTCTTTCAAGGGGTTGTCATCCCTGTAATCAATGTTCCTCCAGGTTCTCCATTTTCCTGCACTGTTGGTTTGATCCCAAAAATATTTTACCTTAGATAGCCCTTTGGTTTCTGTCTCATTCTTGAGATCCAAAAAGTCCTCTGTTAACAGTATAGGTTCTTGCTACCATTTATCCTCCCAAAATAAAGCTAGATTTCCTTCTCTGATTTCCCAAAAGCTGTTTTTTTGTACTAATCCTCTGTTCTCCCAGGCCTTATTCTAGATGTGTGAGCCCTTTATACTTCCAGACATTCTTATGTGATCACTATTTTGCCAAGTGTTGGCATATTTTTCTTTCCAGATACTAGCCCACTGAGCCTTTGGATCTTTGACCCAGCACCACCATAATTTTTCCCCTAAAACCTTGCTAAGAATCTCTGGATCATCCAATCCAAGTCCCCCATGGTTTTTAGGTTTGCAGATTTTATCCCAGGCAACCAAGGCCCATTTCTTTCTTTCCTCCCCCTTACCCCAAAGAAAGTCTCTTTGTATGGATCTGAATTGTTGCAAGACTCCTTTTGGTGTTGGGAGAGCTGATAGCATGAAGACTAGGATTGATTGAAGAACAGCCTTTGTGAGCACCAACCTACCAACCAAGTTTAAGCATCTAATAGTCCATTTCCTTATTTTACCGTGCATCTTATTAATCACTGGTTCCCAAATTCTCTTGTGCAAAGGTTTGGTAGTTAGAGGAACTCCCAAATATTTTGATGGGAGGATATTGCTTTGAAAGCCCACAATTCTGGAGATATTCCTCTGAATAGCAATATTAGTATTAAAGAAAAAAATCTTAGATTTGGAGAGATTAACTTCCATACCTGAAGCCATGCAAAAGTCACTCAGGATTTGTTTATACGCATGAGCTTCCTTGACTATGGGGATTCCCTACAGCATGGTATCATCAACAAATTGTTGATGATTCAAGGCCTGTCCATTGTCAGAAAGTTCGAGACCTTTAATCTTATCAGCTTCTTTTGCATGCTTGATAGACCAACCCAGTCCTTCCATCATGAGGATGAAGAGAAAGGGATTGAGTGGGTCTCCCTACCTGAGTCCTCTTGAAGGAATAAAAGTCTCTGAGGGAGAACCATTAACCAAAATTGAAAAGATGGAAGAAGTAACCATGGCCATGACCCATCTAACCTAGTTGTAATCAAAGCCAAAAGCAATAAGAACTTTCTTGATATAGGTCGAATTCATCTTATCATAAGCTTTGGCTATGTCCAATTACATGATCATTCCGGCCTTCCTATTGCTAGTCAGAGAGTGCACCGCCTCATGCGCTTGAATGATGTTATTGAGAATTTGTCTACCTTCAACATATCCAGATTGTTCCACAGAAACTAGTCTAGGAAGAAGAGGTTTGAGTCTATTGGCCACAACCTTGGATATTATCTTGTAAACCACATTGCACAAAGCTATGGGTCTAAACCTGTCAGGAGTTTAAGCCAAGTCCTGTTTATGGATCAAGGAGATAAAGGAGGTATTAAGCGCCTTCAAAATAGTTCTATTCATCCTAGAATTTTCTACTACATTCAGAATATCATGTTTGACTATATTCCAACAACCTTTAAAGAAATCCACATTGAAACCATCAGGGCCTGGTACCTTACCATTCTGCATTTCTTTGAGGATGTTACTAACCTCATCTTCAGTCACTAGCCTATTAAGGTTGAAATTGTCCTCTCTAGACACCAGCCTAGGTATATTTCTTGTTAAGTCCCTGATGGAATGTTCTCTATCTGAAATGGTTTCCTTTGCTATACCTCGAAAGTGCTGAACAAGAACAGCTTCTATTTCTTCATGAGAATTGAGAAGATTACCTCCCTCATCCTTGATCGAAGAAATCTTGTTATGAGCTCTATTCACCATAGTGGATCTATGGAAAAATTTAGTGTTTCACTCTCCTTTTAGCCATTGAACTCTAGAGTTTTGTTTCCAAAATATTTCCTCTTGTTTACATAAATTCTCCCAGTCTTGATGATATTTGGTAACTTGATCACTTCTGACTCTATCAAAGCCATCCGTGATAAGGACTTGGTTGAGTTCCTGCATTTTACCTTCAACAACTTTTTTTGCTTCAAAAATATTTGCATATTCATTCTTGTTCCAATATTTGAGCCTGAGCTTGATGTGTTTTAGTCTTTTTTGAAGAAGGAACATTCTTGAGCCCTGAATATTCAAATCTTCTGACCACCAGTTGGCAATGTTGCTGATGAAATCTAGGTGGGAGAGCCAGATATTCTCAAATCTAAAAGGTCTATTCCTGGGGGTACCAATGCCCTGAACCTCCAGTTGAACCGGCTAGTGATCTGAACCTCCGAAGGGGAGAACACTTGGTATCATTTCCTTGTCAATGAGCATAAGGTCCTTTGAGATTATGAATCTATCTAATTTTGAGGCAACCTGAAACTCTCCTCCTCTTTTATAGTTCCAATTAAAGAGACCATTACTCATTACAATGTCCACTAGCTTCAAATTATCTATAAAGGTTTGAAATGCTAAAGAGTCCTTGCATAGAATTATGGTTCCCCCTTTTTTCTCAAAAAGTGATTTGATCATGTTGAAATCACCCCCCACGATCCATGGTATTCCTACATGTCTATCTCTGAGATCCTCCAGAGAATCTAGAAACTTGATTTTATCATCCATTCTTCGGGGGCCATATACATTCGTGACAAGGTAGCTTTCCTTATCTCCTATAGGCTGAATGACCACTGATAAATAATCCCTAGATGCCTCAGCATCTATTATGCCAATTTTTTGGGGGTTCCAAAGAGTGAGTATGCCTCTTGCTGTATTCTCTGCTTTGACTTCCAGAAACTCAAATCGATTGAACCATTTGCAATGAATTTCTTTTATTTTTTGAATGGAACATTTAGTTTCCTAGATGAAGATCACATCCGAAGCTGCTTGTTTCATTCCATTACTAAGTAATCTTTGTTTTCTTTTGCTACCTAGACCCCTAATATTCCAAGAAGTAAACTTCATTATTAAAGATTTGTAAAGGAGTAGCTGGTTAGGTCTTTCATCATACCTGAATCTATCATTAGCTTTCCACATTCCATCAATAGCTCGTTTTTCTTTTTCCTGCCTCTTTTCTTTCCTGGGTTTCTAGGTGCTAATCCTGGTGTGGTTTTCATAGTTTTCACACCTTCATTGCCCTACCTTTCATTGTTTCTTTGCCTCTCCCACCCTTTGGTCTGAGTTTTCCATATGAACAATCGTTGAACCCTATTGAACTCCTCTAGAGGTAACGAGTCTACTGCTTCCCTGGTTCCTTGTTTCAAGAATCCTTCCAGATCTAGGTTTTCTTTATGAAGAATCTCCTGTAATTCGTGGTCCTCCATTTCCATCTCACTTTGGGTTATCTCCAGTTCTGGATCACTCATCATAGTTTCTTTCTATTTATTAGTATCTTGTGTTTGTTCACCATCTTCTTCTTTCTCCTCCTCCCCTGGACTTCCTCCCTTTGCCTGATCTACTTTTGTTATCACTTCTTCTTCTTCGAGTACTTGGAACCTGTTCTGACTGGCCTGTTGCCCTTCTGTTTGATGTAGCTTTGGCCCCCTTTTTCCTCCTTTTCCTTTATGTACCACTTTGTAAAAGCTTTCAGTATCTTTCATTGTGTTAGCTTTACTCTTGTTCTCTATTTTACTAAGAGCGCATTCTCTAAATAGGTGCTCATGCTCATGGCATTTGCGACATTTGAATAGAATATGTTCATAATCTACTGTTTGCACCCATTCTTCATCAAGCACTTCCAAGACTACCTCATTCGGTAGAGCTCTAGAGAGATTCTTTGCCACACATATTCTTGCAAAGGAAGTGTATTTTCCCCTTCTAGTGGCCTCAGAAGCTTTGAAAAAACGTCCTAACTTATTTCTTATGGCAGATAAGGAGTCTGTTTGCCAGTAATCAAGAGGTAGAGAGTAGAGTCTTACCCAAACCAGGACCAAAGTAAAAGTCTCACTCTCCGGGACAAAATTCATAATCCATGGTCGCATATAGAGGCCTGCTATTGCATAAAATTAGGGCCCTCCTTCAAACACTCTGTCCTTATCTTCAATATTTGCAAAGACTACAATGAAGAATCCCTTTGACCCAAGATGTAGGTCTATACTTCCTTTTGGTTTCTAGTGGTATTTAATATACGTTTGTAAAGCTTTTTCAGTGGGCCATAAACCCATGAATTTACAAATGATTGCAGATGTCTGCATGTCGTCCCTATGCACCTGCAGAGCAGGATCGTTTAAAACTACTCTGGGTGTGATCACAGCTCTGGGTTTACATGGTCCCTTTTGTGCTTTGTCTTTTGTTCCCTGTTCCTTGTCTTCTTCCTCATTTTCCTTAGTGCTATTATTCTCCCTTGATTTGGTACCATCTTGCTCCTCTTCACTGTTCCTTTTCCTTCCTTCTGAAGGACCTCTATCATTTTCTATTGGTGTTTTACCCCTGCTGGTCACAGCGTACTTGTAGGAGGGAGTGGAGCTCCCTCCTTTGCGTCCTTCCATGGAGAACAACCTCTACAAAAGCCTGTAACCCTAGCTATTAGCCTGCTGACCCCCTCTCTCCTTTTTAAAGCTTCACAACATTTCTCATCTATGCACCTGAATTATTTCAAATGAAGGAAAAATAAATAAAAACTTTATGGAAAAGAGTCCATGAACAATTTTGTTCCCCACATAATTATAGAAATTGTAGATTTCCTGAAAACATTAGATTATGTAAAAAATCTAGAAATAATATATATATATATATATATATATATTATTTAGAAAAATGTTATGATATGTTCTTAAAAAAAAGATATTTTCTCAACTTATTCCTAATTTTCTAGATTTATGCTTCTCTAAGTATAAATAGGAATTTAATGCATTTGTTGGCCCAAGCAATAAGGGGCAAAGATAAAGATTCCATATTCTTTAACGAATAAAACTCTGAGCTATAAATATTAACATTATAAGTTTCAGTGGTTGTATTCTTCATCCATTTTTGCTTTCATTGTATTAGTTTGTCATTGACAAAAATTTCCTGCCCTTTATAACATTGGTAATTCATTTTTTCTTATTTTTTAATATTATTTAAATTTATTTATGTGTAAGGTGGTTGATTGAACTCTTATTTTGGGCTCTTTAGTAACTTCCATTTATATTAGTTACTAATTTTTTGTTTTTTGATTTATTTCCTTTTTATTTAACATTTAAATTTTTGTTTTTTTTTTTTTTTTTCTATTATTTTCATTTCCCCAAACTATAATTTTTTTTTCCATATTTTCAATTTAAAATGACTTATTATTATATTAAAAACATGTAAAGTGTATATATATTGTATAACCATTATTAATTAATCATATTTCTTATTTTTTTATAATAATATTCACCCCTATTTATTTATTTATTTATTTTTTTTTTTTTCAAAAGGTGGAAAAACCTATCAAACTCACTTTGTCAAACCAACAGTGAGGACAGCCATTTCTGGCTGCTATCTGCGAATGTCAGTTGACACATCACTGTTATCAAGGAAAACCACGCCACCTGAAATAACCATAAGGGAGCAGGCTTTCACTCCTGCCAGATTCCTCTGGGTCTTGGGCTGTTAACCTGTTTCCTTACGTTCGAAGAAGACGAGCTCTTAGCCAAGCAGAAGCAGTTTTAGGGCATACTCCAGGCCCATTCACCCCTATTTTATTAGTTGTGTTTATGTTTATGATGAAATATTTATTTATATTATTTTTTAATGTAATTAAACTCTATTTAAAAGCTGCAAGTAGTAAGTACTATGTAGCGCGGGTTTAAAACTGAATTATTTAATTTTAATTTATGTGTAACTTCTATACTGCTGGTTTAAAACTGAATCATTTAATTCTAATTTGTGTAACTTCTATTGTAACAGTGTACTGTGCAATGGGTGAGAAATAATCCGTGTACAAATTATATAAAATATAAAATTGTTATTTTTAATTGAAGTGTCGACATTTCTTTTTTCCCTCCTATAAGAGAAACAGTTACCGAAAACATGGTTTTTCTAAATCATACACAAAGTCTCCGAAGAGATCCACTCTGATAAATATAAAGCCAAATTGCATAGATAAGATAGATCTGTTAAACTCGCCCCCATCATTACCCAGAGAGCTTTAACTAATGTTTCATAAATCAATCTCGGTATGCACGACTGAAAGAAGCGAATCTGTAAGGCTCATCAGAAGTGCCCTAACTGACCAACGAATGGCCGAAGACAACAAGCACTGCTGCAAGTGGATATTTAACAATTAAAAAAAATTTGTTGGTCATGCTCACCAGTTTTCTAGTCATCAGCGGTCGTGCAAGATTCTGTGGCTTTGCGAGTTGCTACTTAAAATAAGTGACTGTGGAAGATAAAAAAATTGTCAGTGGCATTGTGAACCATGAAATTGTTTAGAGTTGGCAGCATGTTAGTCGTGAATAAAGATCCTTGCAATATAAGTACAGATACCAAAGACTATGTCGTCAGAAGGGTACCAATTGTAGATACCAATGTGGCAACTGCACATGATTTCGCAAAAAAAATTGTTATAAAATGGAATTTATTAAACTATAGAAAGGATCTGGAGGACAGAGACCGAAAGGCAGCAGAAAAACTGAAATGGAAAATATACAGATGAACAGCGAAAGTTGTATCGCAAATGGTTCATATCATTCATAAGAAGAATTTAGCACTAAAATATTGCATGTTTGTGGTAGAGCATGGGTACAGGGTAATTTCCGAAGCATCTATGCTTATTTTAATGCAAATCTATGGGAGAAATATCTATATACATAGGACTGCTGAGAGCTCAGCCAATTCGACGAAAGAGTATTTCCTTGCTTTGACGGCCCGATCGTGGATTGTCTTTTGAGGAAGCTCTTAACTACTTGATTTCGATCACTTGAAAGGCGGTAGAATCTGGGCATTCATTAAAAAATGAAGGCCAGAGCGATAGTTGTTCTACTTCTGCTGTTGTTTCTTGTGGCTGACTTTTCATCGGCCGACGCTCGGTTTATCAAGTCGTATAACGCTCTAGTGAAAAATAATAGCAGTCTCCTGAGTATGAACCCTAAGGGGAAGGAGGACGATCTTCTGTGCAGCGAAGTGGTTGGGAAGAACAAGTTGGCGAGAGCTCATGGCCATGAAATTTTTAAGACGGCGAAAGACCCTTCTCGTCATGAAAACTACAGACATAATATGACAACAAAGAAGGATGGAGCTGTGGCTTTTCCACTGGGTCATAGTCCAGGAATTGGTCACGATGAACCCCCTAGTCCATGACAAAGATAAATACTTAATGGTTATCTACGAAGTTTTCTTCTATCTATCTATCTTATATACGAAGATGATTTTATTCAATGAAATGTATTGAGGAAAAGCCTGTGTTTATATTGAATGAAATGTGTCTATAATGTGTTACGAGTAAGATGAAGCCTGTAATGACATTACCATAATTTGATATGAACTCTGAAATTCGATAATGATTTTGACGGTCCGTTTGGTTTCAATAATGCCCTGGTAATTGAAAACGGCAAGCAGTCAGAGAAAAAAATGTGAAGAATAATTTAAAGGTGCAATAGAATTACCGCAAGGTGTATAGCCGATTTAATCGATTCTTCATTCCCTTATTGAACTAGTTCGACGATATCTGTGCCGGCAATGTCATTAACAGTGCCCCATAAGTAACTTAATTATTTATGTTCAGTGGCTGGTCACGTATATACCCTAGTGTCTGAGGTTTTGTCAAAATCCGAAGGAAAATAGAAAAGGGCTTTCAGGCTTTTAATCTAAGGAGAGAGGAGCGCGTGTCCTCAAGCCCGACCTAATATTTAACACAATTTTCAGATATCAGGCTCTTCCATTTAAACGATTTAAATGGAAAACATAAAAAACGCTTTTCAGGTTTTTCTATTAAGACGGAAAATAGAGAATAGATATTTCTATTCATCTCTTTTGATTCAAAATTGCATGTTTATATAAATTTACATTTATGTGAACTTATTTATTAAAGAAAATGTATTTAAAAATTACAATAAAACTGCACTAAAATTTACAAATAGATATTTATTTCTTTGTTATACGGAACTGCACCCAAGAGTTCCCGCACTCTCTGGAGCTTTGGAACTTTATGGGAACGTTCCCTCTTCAGTGCGGACTGCAATGGGAGCTTGGGAAAGTTCCGAGAGTTTTGAAGACTATTTTTTTTGGAGTTCCAGCAGTGAGGTTGGGGAATACAAAGTCGGTACAAAACATGAACCTAAATTGAAACCTTCGCAGCAACAAAGGACAAATATCCTTACATTTTAATGAACTTGACATTTTAATCTTTTATATATATAAAAGGGAGAGACTCACTTAGAGAGGCACCCAAAGAATATATTTATATGTAAGAGAGATCATATATTTATTATTTATATATTTAAATTGATTTTAATATTTGAATATTTTGATTCAATATTAATTTTGATTACTATATAAATTATATAATTAAAAAAATATTTTATTATTTTTATTTTTTATTATATAATATTACCGCTAGCGTTTCCTATAAATTTTGGGGAAACCCTATAAATTTTGGGGAAACCTCTAGCCGCTCACTACACTCATACCCAAGTTCCAAGTTCCCAACCTTACCTAGTTCCAAAAACTCATGCAACATAGGTTTATTTTAATGTAAATTCCTATTTAATCTTTAATTGTTTTACATGGAAAAACTGAAATGTAACTATTTGTTTTTCCCATTATCAAAAAAATCTAATTATATATAATAATAAGAAATTTATCTAATTATATATAATAATAACAAATTTATTTTTGTGATTGTATAATTTAATCAAGATTCTTCCAGAGGAAGAGGTGGTCGAAGAGGAAGAGGAATAAATTTCAGAGTCAGGGGGGTAGACACTCTCAAGGAGAAAAGTCAGATTTGCACTACATACGCTGCAAAAGAGATGGCTCACATGATGCATTCACTTGCAACTTGCCTTGGAAAGAATTGAGCAGGAAAGAAACCAACCCAAAAGTAAAATTAATGACAAAGAAAAAGGTAAAGCACCTGAATCCACTCACTATGTTGTGACACACTGGAGTAAATGAAGACTTATTTAATGCTTCACTTGCTTACCAGAAAAATGATTAGTTGCTTGATTCAAGAGCAACTTACCACATGACTTTTAAAAAAGATTTGTTTTGAAGAATTTACTGACAATATAATACTTGTTATTTTTTTCCATATTAACTTTTTATTATATAATGTATTAAAAATTACATATTATAAATGTGTAATAATATATTAAAAATTAATCTTCATTTTCATTACATAATATACTAAAATTACATGTTGTATATAAGTAATAGCATATTATGTTGTATATATGTAATAGAAATCGACTGTTGTTTATCTAACAACCAACAAACATGTGGTAATAAATATATGATCCAAAATACTATCAAAATTTCAAATATGTATGATACATTACAAAAAATATCTGTGTGTATAAAAATCGACTGTTGTTTATCTAACAACCAACAACCACGTGCTAATAAATATATTATCCAAAAGACTATCAAAATTTCAAATCTATATCATATACATTACAAAAAAAAAGTCACTCTGTGTATAGAAACCAATCACAAATCTACAATCCAATATAAAAACAACAATCGTCTAACATGAAAATATATGTACAAAATTACTCCAACTTAGTAGTATCTGCAGCGATGTCGATGAAAGACACATGATCATACTGAAAGAATTTTGAACAATTTGTTTGAACAATTTTGTTCAGATATCAACCAAGTACTACAATCTTGGAGTGAGTTCTCTTTAGATAATTGATAGGGAAGAGTGTTCTTTTCTCTGTAAATACGTTGACAAAAAATGATATTTTAACATAATAATTTTAATTATCACTTTTGAGTTACTAAAATTTTGGCCTCATTCAGCCAATCAATTGAACCAATCAATTATCACTTTTCAGTCACCAACATCGGTAACTTTCTGCATCCTTTTTCCCAAGCAAAAAGAATAAGTAAGTTTGGGCTTTTTCTTGCAAAATTATTTATACCCTATCCCAGACTAGACTTCAATTTGAAATAGTGAGACCTGTTAAGGTAAAGAACTTTCTTTTGAAATAGTGAAACCGGTTAAGGTAAAGAACCGCACCCCTCCACATCTGCACGAACCATCAAAATAACCCCACGACGTAGGTTGGTCTATGAATTTAGTGGACATAATCCGGGTATTTGATTGTTTTTCTTCTTCACGAAGAAGATTATATATGGCAATGACTTGAGTTGCAATTTCATCTGGTAAAAATTCTTTTCCCGGAATATCTTCCTATTTCTAGGAATCCAAATGCCCCAGTAAACCAAGTCTTCCATGGTTCGGCTAATGATTCACCCGAACACTTTTAATGTATGTTTATGAGTTGATATATAAAATTCCAAATAAGCAAAGATATATGACAAACCAAAAACAAATGATCAATATATTGAACATCATTATTGCATAAAGGACACCAATAGGTCCCCTAAAAATATCTTCTTTTAAGCTTTCCCCATAAAATTAATTTCGCTTCTGGAGGGCTTCTCATTTTCCATATGAGCTTCCACCACCAGTTCAACTCCTTTGGTTATGTGGATGCATAACCAAATAAATAAGCTTCCATTCGACTATAATATCCATTTTTTGTTCAACTCCCTTGGTTATGTGGATGCATACCCAAATAAATAAGCTTCCATTCCACTATAATATCGATTTTTTGAATGAATCCATAATAGCTCATCCTCATGGTTCTGAATTCGAACATGTGAAGATGTTAAATCATTTGTATATTCAGTCTATATCTAGTGCCACTCGGTTGGAAAATTTAACATACAAGATGGTAACCACCGTTGCCCCCAAATGGATGTATTTCAACAATATCATTTATTGTACTCTTACCTCGATCTTCCAGATATGCCACTAGTTTAGGTGGGAGAATGTGCCTATCACCCAAAACCAACCATGGATCAATCCCAATCTGAACCCGTTCGCCAGAACCAATATTCCATGCAAGACTAGATCCAATGATATTGAATGATTCCACAACCACTTTCGATATTGTCCACCGTGCTCTTAGTTTGTAACCATGCCCATTCTTCCACCAAGATCAGGAATTTAATATGTGTTACGTTTTTAATCAACTCATAAATAATATACTAAATTTGATTATCCTCTTGTAACAAAATCACTTCTAGACAATGTAGGGAGTGCTAACAAAAATATGAAGTGGAGGATACCAATTTGGATTGTAGTATAGTATTTAGTCCAATAGTCTCGCAAATTTCATTTTAGTTGTTACCTACAAAGAATCCCACAAACAAAAAGTGTTACCAGTTATACATGGTGCTAGCCTCCTATTGCAATAGGTGTTCATATTTCATGATTGACTGTTTACATGCCAAATATGTCATCTTTTTATTGCTGCAAAGGTTCCATATTTCCAAAGAGTTTCCATTTTTTGTGGATTATATCATTTTTTGAAGAGTTCTTCAGTTAAGGGAAGGCCAAACAGCCTAATCTTGGCTTCCCTAGGTTTCAATTGCTTGTTTTAGAATATAGAGATGAATATCTGTCCAAACTGTTTAATCTTGGCAGATTTGTAGATAGGTAGAGAATCTTGGGTGCCCAACAGCTTAATCTGGGCCTCGGAAGAAGTAAGGATTGATTTAGATAGGAGGATAGCAAAAAGAAAAGTTGAAAAGCTGAGTTTGCTAGTTTAAGTGCACCCAAACCAAAAAGAAGAAAAAATTCTAGGTAAGTAGGCTGGGTAGGTAGTTTTGTGGTTGCAGAATCAAGCTATGTGATCCATTTCATGTTTTCAAGTGTTGTATCTATTCAGATCACAAGTATAAAGCAAAAATCAATTTGGAGGAGCTCAAGCGAGGCATGTCTAACTCCCCCTTCTTCCTATTCCCCAAATTATTCACTAACTTCCCCAAAGAGGTCAAGATCTGCTTGATATCTCTTAAATTCATCATTTTTCCATTTCATTTGCCAAAGTAAAGGTCTACTTTGCTTAGGAGTACTCTTATTCACTCTATGAGTCATTTTCCCCTTTAATAGCCTAAGATCTCTAAGCTTAGCGCTTTCTTCACTATTTTCATATTAACTTTTAACATTACTATGTAACTCCCTATCTATTTCCCCTCCCCCTACTTAAAAAGCACTAAATAGCTCCCATATATACATATCCCCTCCCTCTGGTTGAAAGATAACCATAAGTATGCCTGGGAATTGCTAAGTTTGCCTGAAACTTAGCAAGAACCCTCATCATGTCTCTCTAACCATCTTTCAATGCAAAGGACTCCTTCCTATGCATAAAATTCCTACTCTAATGTATAAAATCCCTCTTCTAGTCTTGTTTTTTCCTTTTTAAAGGCTCAAAACCCTCTTTCATACTTTCGGACCCCTTCCGAAGTATTAGAACCCCTTCAAAGGCCTCAAAATTTCTTTGATGAATGCAATAATCCCTCATTTTGTTTCAAAACCCCTCAAAACCATAAAATATCCCTTCTCCGATCGTATAACTTATCTCCGATGCATTACAAGCCTTCTTTTATGTTATCCGAACCCTCCGATTCCATAAAGCCTCCCTTTGATCCATAACCCATCCCTCCGATGCGAAAAGCGTCCCGTTTGATCCCCTCCGACGCGATATCGCGGTCGGGGGAGGCAGTCATATGTTAGTTCCATATATATATATATATATGGCTCTGATATTTCGGAGCCGAAATTCCATAAAGTGCAGCATATAAAAGTTTTGGGTCCGAAAGGAGCCCTTTGTACAACAAAATGGGAGAGCTCCGATATTCCGGAGCCGAAATACTGTAAAAAATAGTTTTGAAGGGATTTCGGGTCTGCTGACCCGTTTCATTGTAAATCCGCCGATTTGGGACCACCGATGGGCCGGACCCAAAATCCATAAAAAGTGAGCCTATAGTTCATCGGGTCCGTGGGCTTCATCGCATTTTGGAGGCCTTGTAGTTTGGGATTCGCCGATCGCCGATTGAGCGCCAGCCGTTGGATCTGCGCCCACCAGATCCAACGGCCCTAATTTAATTCTTTCCCATTTCTTCAATATTGGTCGCTCCTGTTTGAAAATGCGCCAATTTCCTTTATAATATTGTTTTTGCCTTTTATAAGGCGGAAAGGCCATGTCTTCATTATTTACAGTTCGGCGCCCACGCGCTCCAAAGCCAAAGGATCCAACATCATTTCTTCGGCCATTGTTCATCACTTCAGTCCAAAATTGCTCCAGGTAGCTAGCCAACGGCCTCGGCATTGTCTCCATTTGCGCAGTCCTCCTCTATTATGCAGTATTCCTCCGTTTTTTATAATATTCGGATTGGCCAGTGCCGATAGCCTTCCTAGCAAGCAGAAAAACAATAAATGGTCCCGATAGTAGTTATATGTGCCAAATATGGCAGGCAAGGGCAGTTTTGTTGCGAAAAAGTGTATCAGCAGAAGGAAAAGGCCCAGATTCATGTCAAAGAATATCGGTGTTGCGGGAAAGAGTATCGGTGAAGGTTTTTTCATTGGGAATCTTTATTTCCAAAGCAGATGGGCAATAAAGGCATCCAACAAAGTCAAGAAAGCAGTTAAGGAGCCATTTAAGGCTCACCAAGGCAGATTTATGGGCATTTAAGCCACATAAGAGCAGAACTTCAGGCCCAAGGCACAGTGATTGTAGAAATGGCCAGCGAATGGCTCAAAGGACCCATATTAACTCAGTTTTTGTGCTGCTGCCTCCAGCGCAGCTCATATAGATATTTTTAGCATTTATTTTAGCAGATGGTTAGGTTAAGACACTTATTTCATGAGATCTGTCTCAGATTTGTTATTTGTAGATATTTTCTCTATTTAAACCACCCTCTACATTGTTTAAGGGGTTGGTTGGTTGAGTTGCATCACTCTAGACTTGTGTTGTATATATGTGAACTTCTATAATCAAAGATTGCAAAAGAGCCTATTGATGGACTTTCTGTTGGATGTTTTAATGGCTGAAGAGTGAATACAAGATTCTCGTGCTCCCACATGGCTCAATAAGTCTTCGTTGTCTCTGTTTTTCAATTTATATATGTCATATCATCTATGTGCCACCATCTAAATTGCAAAAAGAAAGACTAGTTTAGAATTTGCCTAGCAGCACTCTATGCTCAGTTTCTGTGATTTCTATATGTTTTCTTCTGATTTAGGCATAAATATGAATACCTCATGGCTCATATTTCTTCTATTTCATCCATGTATGACTATTATTTAGGAATTCTTGACTGCTCCTAGATAAATTTCATTCACCTTTCCCTCTGTTTGTTAGATGGAAGATTCTTAGTTGCCTTTCATTTCTGACTTCCATTTCACCCTTATTTCAGCTTGAATGTCGTTCTATGTGTAGCTATCCTGCTCTATATTCCTCTCGTGACCAAGAAAACGCACCAGTAGCCCTAAACCATGACTCCATGCCCAATGGTTCGAACTTCTCACACTAAGCATCCCAACTCTGCTTGAAAGCATCATCCTTCCCACCAAAATCAAAACAAAACCCAAAGAACATCATAACTAGCCTAAAATCATCTTAAACAAAGCTAATTTAAAAAGAGAGAGCCCTCTCTGATTGCAGGTAGGCTAGGACCTACAGTCCAAAGATTGGTTTGTGGTTACCTCGGCCATATCCCTTAAGGAGCTTAGGGACAACCTGAGTGTTAACATACTGGAGACTCCACTGGGGAAAATCCTCAGATAATTTCACAAATCAAGTTGGAAAGCTCCGCTGGGAAAGAATCAGACCTTCAAAAGTTTCTTTCTAACCCATATTTTCCTAGATAAATCCCCAAAAAATAGTTAGAAGCTGGCTCCTAAGAAAAAGCAGCACCATACCAGGTCTAATCCAGACCCAGATCCGTCAGCAGTGTTTGAAAATCCTAACTTAATCCCAAGAATACTCAGGAAGTCAGAGCAGAAAGAAGATATTGTTGTTCCTGATTCGAGCGCTGAAGCTATTCAGCATAGATATATACCAACTCTGGCCATAGTTCCCCTCCATCCTCATACCGTTGGTTCTCCCAATTCCTCTTCCACCGTTCAAAGCACCACTTCTACTCCTTCATCCGCTGCACAAACTACCGCTGCTGTTACTGCTATTTCCACTATTATTACCACTGTTCCCATTGTCCCATTTGTTCCCGCTGTTCCTTTTATTCCTGCAAACATGGCTAATAGATATGCTTCGTTACAGTTGCCTGCTAATCCAGGGGCTATGCCTCAGGACTACCAGACCAAAATAACTTATTTTGATGGCACAAGCACCTGCACAGCCCTTCAGCATACAAGGAAAATGCAGGATTACTCTGAAAGCTATGAGATTGACGATGATGGTGTGAGAATGAAGATTTTTGTCCAAAGTTTGACAGGTGATGTCAGGACTTGGTTTAGAGCACTCCCAGCCAATTCCATAGCAGACCCAGAAGCCTTATACCAGACATTTATCAACAGATGGGAGAAAAAGAAAGACCCCTTGCACATATTATCTGAATATGACACCATCAAAAGAGGCCCTCAGGAGGCTGTCTTGGACTATTGTGCAAGATTTAATAATGTTTATAATGCAATACCACAGAACTTAAGACCTCCACCTGATCTTGCTTTGTATAAATTCCCTGATGGTTTTGATACTGACATGGCTTATCAGTTAAGGGAAAGAGCCCCTCAAAGCCTTGCAGAGATGCAAAATGTTGCTATTAGCGTAGAGGCAAATCTAATTGCCAAAAGAAACAGAGCTAGAACTGAGAGAAGAACCACCTTCAAGGAAGAACCCTCAGCCTTAGACCAAAAGCTGGATGCTATTATCAGTGGCATGCACAGGCTGGGAGATAGAGTGGAAAGCGTTGAAAGGAAATCTACATGGGACGGGCAGCAAGCCAACACTGTCAGGAACCCAAATTTCAGGAAAAATCAAAATCCAAATGCTGGAAGGGCAAGCCCAGACCGTGATATAAGACCTCCTTTTCAGGAAAATTACGCTGAGACATCAACAGCTAATGAGCCATTAGAAGACTCTCATATCAACCTAATGGGTTTGAAGAACGAGCAACATGTTTTCTTATCCAAAGAAGACCAAAACAGTGATGATACCAATCATTTCCAAACCCAAACCGGAGAGTCTTTTGACTTTAAACAAGGCTATGATTCTGCTGTGTATGAGGTCCACAAACAATATAAGCTGAGAACAAGGACCATTGATATTCTTGAACCTAGCAAACCAAAGGAGGGAAAACAGTCCAACAAGATTAAAGGCAAGGTTGTTATTACAGAACCGGCTGATAAGACTGTCCCAAACCCGCAGGAAGTAACTATAGAAGACATAACAGACATGCAGCCCTCTAATGATCAGCCTCTGCTACCTTCTTCCTCAAAAGAAGATTTGAACAGCACTCCTAAAAGCCTTCCCAAAACAGAAATACCGCAAGGTATCACTCACCATAACGCTGATAATCAAGAGGAAAACGCAGAAAATACACTTGAAAAGGGGAAATCTGCTACTGCCAACACAAAGACTCCATTGGAGAAACCATTTAACTTAGAAGCAGAAATAAGTAAACTTAAGATTTCCATCCCCCTCTCTGAGCTTGCCAAACATGATGTGTATAGGCAACAAATCCAAAGATCACTTCAAATGCCAGAGACCAAGGATGATGTCAATGTTTTAGATGATAGACCTGAGCTGCTTTTTGGTCCAGAAGTTAATGGAAAATCAACATATGGAGTTGTTCTGCCCTTTTACGTAAGCCTGCACATTCATGACAAAGTTTTGCATAATGCTATGTTCGATTCAAGTGCATCACACAACCTTATGCCCAAAGCTGTAATGGAGAAGCTAAACCTTGATGTCACGAGACCCTACAAAGACTTATTTTCATTTGATTCAAGTCAGGTCAAGTGTTTAGGCTTAATTAAAGACTTATGTGTCTCTTTAGTCCAATATCCCAACAAAACAATTCTAATGGATGTGGTAGTTGCTGACATTCCACCAAAATATGGAATGCTCTTATCAAGATCTTGGGGAGCAAAACTCCAAGGATCCCTTCAATTAGACCTCTCTTACGCCACCATTTCAGTCTTTGGGCAACCAAAGAGACTGTATAGGGAAACACTGATGAAGTATGTGGTGAGTAGTGAGGAAAAGCCCCAAAACTTTCCCATTTACTCGATCCATTCAGATATGGATTCTTTTATTTTATTTAATGAAGAAACGAGTCCTCTAACTGATAACAAGCCTTTGGCTTTAGAACAAAACATAAGCATCAATGAAGAATCGGTTGCCCATAACCATGAAACTATTGAAACAACTGATGCAACCAGCTCGGAAGACAAACCACATGAAGCACAAGACTCAGGTCCGCCCAATCCTAAAATGACTAAAATTCTTAATACTAACCACAAGCAAGAAATCACATAGTATTTAGAGTTTGATGGTTCTGTTAATAAGCTAGGAGCAAGGGCAGGAATATGGATTCACAATACACATAACAGCCATGCAGAGGGTCATGCTTACAGACTAAACTTCAAACGCACCAACAACATGGCAGAGTATGAGTCTCTCCTTTTAGGCCTTAAACTGCTCAAAGCTCTAGGAGCTGCAAAAGTGTCCATTCTAGGTGACTCTGATTTAATCATACAACAAATGGAAGGCAACTTTGTTACCATTGTCAATAGGCTGAGAGCCTATAGGTCTGCTGCAACAGAAATACTCAATTCCTTCACTGAATCCAAGCTTGCTAAGATTTCTAGAAGCCATAACATGCATGCTCGTAGTCTAGCTACTTTTGCTAGCACTTGGAAGTTGCCCTTTGAGCCGAATCAGCACTTTACTACTGAGATAAAGCACAGGCCTGTTCTCCCTAACAATATCAAAGATTGGCAAGTGTTTGAGGATGATGCTCAAATCAACAATTTTCTTACCTTACAGCATGAGTTTTCAGGCCTAAAAATTGATGAAGATGCCATGGATTACCCACAACTGCAAGCAATAAACCAAATCCAGCAAACTGTAACAGTTGAAACAGCTAGAAAAAAGCTACAGCCAACCTTCTTTGATGAAGAAAACATAGAGGAATTAAAACAAATACATATAGAACAAATAGCTGAAACAGAGGCAGAGATCATTGATTTGAAAGACAGCTTTCTGCCGGCTGGCCTGACTCCATTAGAAGACATGTTTGATGCAAACGATGTTCCCAGAAAGCCAAAGATGCAGCCCTTAAACGTTGTTGTGGAAGACTGTAATATTGGGACTGCAGAGAAGCCCAAAATGATAAAGCTGTCCAGCTCTTTGCCTCCCGATCAAAAACCAAAGTATGTTGACCTGTTCAAAGAGTTTCAAGATGTATTTGCAGGGAGTTATGAGGACTTGAAGTCCTATGACACCTCTGTTATTCAACATACCATCCCTTTAAAACCAAATCAAAAGCCCTTCAAACAAAAACTCAGAAGAATCAATCCCATGCTCCTCCCTTTGATTGAGAAGGAAGTGAAAAGAATGTTTGAGGCTGGCATAATAGCACCCATTAGATTTTCTGAATGGGTATCCAATCTTGTTCCCACAAGAAAGAAAACAGGTGAGATTAGGCTTTGTGTAGATTTGAGAAACTTAAACCAAGTCTCCCTTAAAGACCACTACCCATTGCCAAAGATGGACCACATCCTACAAAGAGTAGTGGGGTCATCTAGAATCTCTTTGCTAGATGGCTTTTCAGGTTTCAATCAAATACTTGTTCACCTGGATGATCAAGACAAGACAGCCTTTACAACACCGTGGGGAACATTTAAGTATGTGAAGATGCCTTTCGGACTAAAGAATGCAGGTGCTACCTTTCAAAGGGCCATGGACATTGCATTTGCCAAGGAAATCCATGATTTCTTGGTTGTCTATCTTGATGACCTTACCCCTTTCTCCAAATCTGATCAAGAGCACCTAAAACATTTGAGACAAGTGTTCCTAACATGTAGGAAATATGGCATTTCCTTGAACCCCAAGAAGTCTTTATTTGGCCTTGAAGAAGGCAAATTACTAGGCCATATCATTTCAAAAGATGGGATTAGAATTGATCCTGAAAGAATTCAAGCCATCCTTCAAATCCCTTATCCAAGAAACATCAAAGAGTTGCAAGCTTTCCTAGGAAAGATCAATTTCCTAATGAGATTTATCCCAAACTTAGCTGAGCTGATTATACTATTAAGAAACATGTTAAAGAAGGATTTCAAGGTAAAATGGACTCTAGAGGCCAAGCAAGCATTTGAGAGTATTAAAGTTGCATTAACCCAAGCTCCGGTCCTCACAAGTCCACAATTTGACAAAGATTTTATCATTTTTTCTTTTGCATTTGGTCACACCATAGCTGCTGTCCTTTTGCAAAAGGATGACCAAGGAAATGAAAAGCCAATTACATTTTTCAGCCGAGCCCTTAGGGATGGCCCTTTGAAGTACCAAATCATGGAGAAGCAGGCCTATGCCCTTGTTAAAGCAATCAAAGATTTCCGAGTTTACATTTTATATTCACATGTGATTGCATATGTCCCAAATGCTGTTGTAAAAGACATATTAACTAAAGAGGGATTAGAAGGCAAAAGAGGCAAGTGGATTGCAAACATCCTTGAGTATGACATTGAGATAAGGCCCACCAAGCTCATAAAGGGACAAGGTTTAGCCAAACTGATGTCCGAAACAAATTTTCAGGCCCTAGACATCAACCAGTTGGACAATGAACAGGAGCTGGCGACTCCACATATCAGTCAAACCTTCTTGCAATCCCCATGGTATGCTGATATTTGTTATATATTGTTAAACCTGTTTGCTCCCCAAGGATTGTCCAGGACCAAAAAGAGATTTTTAAAGATGAAGGCTTCCAAGTTTTGTGTCTTAGATGGTGCCCTGTTTTGGAAGAATCATGAAGGCATATTGCTTAATTGTTTAACCATGAATGAAATTGACAAGGTTATGAAAGAATTCCATGCAGGGGACTGTGGAGGGCATTTATATTGGAAATCCACTGCTGATAAGATTTTAAGGGCTAGTTTCTATTGGCCCTCTCTATTTGCAGATGTCAAAAAGTTTGCTGTCTCATGCCACAAATGCCAAATCTTTGAGGGAAAAAGAAAGCTGCTGCCCTTGCCCCTTAAGCCCATCTCAACCGAAAAGCCTTTTCAACAATGGGGTCTTGACTTCATTGGAGAAATCCATCCCTCTTCCTCAGGCCAGCATAAGTGGATTCTAACAGCCACCGACTATTTCACCAAGTGGATTGAAGCCATCCCATGTAGGCAAGCCAATGACTCCACCATTATCCAATTCCTTGAGACCAACATTCTGTCCAGATTTGGCTGCCCTGAAAAGATCATTACAGATAATGCTGCTGCCTTCAAATCCAAGAAAATGATCAGTTTTTGCCATAAATTTCACATCACCTTGGGCCACTCCACAGCCTATTACCCTCAAGGTAATGGCTTGGCCGAATCATCCAACAAAAGCCTCATCAACATCATAAAGAAAGTGCTAGAAGAAAACAAGAAGAACTGGCACAAAAAGCTTGTTAATGCCCTATGGGCAGATAGATTGTCAACCAAGAGATCCATTGGGATGAGCCCTTATGAGCTAGTATATGGTATGGAGGCCAGATTTCCATCTTCTTTGGGCATTCCTATAATTAAGCTGCTACAGGAAATTCAGGCTGAACCAAATGATATTCAACGAAGAATTAATCAGACCATTCATCTTCAGCAAACCAGAGAGCAAGTTTACAACAGAGCTCAGATCTTGCAAGACAAGCTAAAGAAAGTATTTGACAAGAGGACTAAGGCTGAGGATTTCTGTGTTGGCAACAAAGTTCTAAGGTGGGACTCACGAAGAGAAGACAAGGGAAAACATGCAAAATTCGATTTTCTATGGAAAGGCCCATTTGTTATCAGCGCTGTGCAGGGCAATAACACATATTTCCTCAAATCTGTAGAGGGCAGCACAGTTGAAGACGGCCCTGTTAATGGCCGAATGTTAAAACATTACCATGATCCCTTTTAAGGGATATAACACAGCTGTAAATTATTTGTAAATAGATACTTGTATGTTCAGCACGTATGTTTCTTTTCTATAGCAGGCCGATAGAGGAATCAATGCTTTGTTTTCATTATACAGCAGTCCGATTAAGTGGAACAGCAAAATAAAGTTTTCAAAAGCAGAGCCAAAGCCAGTGCTCCTCTTCAGATCTCTGTCTTTGCATCATTCTTAGAAAAGGAGTGCAGCAACAGTCTCAAAGAAAAAGAACCAAAGAATGTATCATTTTTTCAGATCTCTGTTTTGAATAATTAAAATGGAGCGCGCAAACTGTCTCGAACATATTTTAAGCACTCAGCGAGAAAGGAAGCAACGCTGTTATATAACAGCAAAGCAGCTTAAAAGGAGTGCTCTGCGCAGGCTTCAAAAGGCTCAATCATTTGGCATTCAAAGGTAGTGCTTCAGTATTATAGCAACAGTTTCTCAAGGCAAAATAAAGGAAATGCACCATTCTGTCCCTGTTTTGAATTTGTTTCAAAGGCAAGTGCTCAGGCAAGATCTGAAAGAGTTCATAAGCACGCAGAGGCCAGCCAAAAGACAACGCTGTATTACAGCAAAATCTCAGTAAAAAATGTTGCATAAAAGATTTAAAAGCTTCAGTGAATAGTATCAAAGGAACAGAGAAGGAAGTTTTCAGTTCTACAGCAACCATTGAAGATCAAGGCAGTCTGACCTGCTGTTCTTGGCTTTTCACAAGGAAAATCCATCCCCAAGTGGAGCCACTGTTAGCCTCCTATTACAATAGGTGTTCATATTTCATGATTGACTGTTTACATGCCAAATATGTCATCTTTTTATTGCTGCAAAGGTTCCATATTTCCAAAGAGTTTCCATTTTTTGTGGATTATATCATTTTTTGAAGAGTTCTTCAGTTAAGGGAAGGCCAAACAGCCTAATCTTGGCTTCCCTAGGTTTCAATTGCTTGTTTTAGAATATAGAGATGAATATCTGTCCAAACTGTTTAATCTTGGCAGATTTGTAGATAGGTAGAGAATCTTGGGTGCTCAACAGCTTAATCTGGGCCCCGGAAGAAATAAGGATTGATTTAGATAGGAGGATAGCAAAAAGAAAAGTTGAAAAGCTGGGTTTGCTAGTTCAAGTGCACCCAAACCAAAAAGAAGAAAAAATGCTAGGTAAGTAGGCTGGGTAGGTAGTTTTGTGGTTGCAGAATCAAGCTATGTGATCCATTTCATGTTTTCAAGTGTTGTATCTATTCAGATCACAAGTATAAAGAAAAAATCAATTTGGAGGAGCTCAAGCGAGGCATGTCTAACTCCCCCTTCTTCCTATTCCCCAAATTATTCACTAACTTCCCCAAAGAGGTCAAGATCTGCTTGATATCTCTTAAATTAATCATTTTTCCATTTCATTTGCCAAAGTAAAGGTCTACTTTGCTTAGGAGTACTCTTATTCACTCTATGAGTAATTTTCCCCTTTAATAGCCTAAGATCTCTAAGCTTAGCGCTTTCTTCACTATTTTCATATTAACTTCTAACATTACTATGTAACTCCCTATCGATTTCCCCTCCCCCTACTTAAAAAGCACTAAATAGCTCCCATATATACATATCCCCTCCCTCTGGTTGAAAGATAACCATAAGTATGCTTGGGAATTGCTAAGTTTGCCTGAAACTTAGCAAGAACCCTCATCATGTCTCTCTAACCATCTTTCAATGCAAAGGACTCCTTCCTATGCATAAAATTCCTCCTCTAATGTATAAAATCCCTCTTTTAGTCTTGTTTTTGCCTTTTTAAGGCTCAAAACCCTCTTTCATACTTTCGGACCCCTTCCGAAGTATTAGAACCCCTTCAAAGGCCTTAAAAATCCTTTGCCGAATGCAATAATCCCTCATTTTGTTTCAAAACCCCTCAAAACCATAAAATATCCCTTCTCCGATCGTATAACTTATCTCTGATGCATTACAAGCCTTCTTTTATGTTATCGGAACCCTCCGATTCCATAAAGCCTCCCTTTGATCCATAAACCATCCCTCCGATGCGAAAAGGGTCCCTTTTGATCCCCTCCGACGCGATATCGCGGTCGGGGGAGGCAGTCATATGTTAGTCCCATATATATATATATATAGCTCTGATATTTCGGAGCCGAAATTCCATAAAGTGCAGCATATAAAAGTTTCGGGTCCGAAAGGAGCCCTTTGTACAGCAAAATGGGAGAGCTCCGATATTCTGGAGCCGAAATACTATAAAAAACAGTTTTGAAGGGATTTCGGGTCCGCTGACCCATTTCATTGTAAATCCGCCGATTTGGGACCGCCGATGGGCCGGACCCGAAATCCATAAAGAAGTGAGCCTATAGTTCGTCGGGTCCGCGGGCTTCATCGCATTTCGGAGGCCTTGTGGTTTGGGATCCGCCGATCGCCGATTGAGCGCCAGCCGTTGGATCTGCGCCCGCCAGATCCAACGGCCCTGATTTAATTCTTTCCCATTTCTTCAATATTGGTCGCTCCCGCTTGAAAATGCGCCAATTTCCTTTGTAATATGGTTTTTGCCTTTTATAAGGCGGAAAGGCCATGTCTTCATTATTTACAGTTCGGCACCCACGCGCTCCAAAGCCAAAGGGTCCAACATCATTTCTTTGGCCATTGTTCATCACTTCAGTCCAAAATTGCTCCAGATAGCTAGCCAACGGCCTCGGCATTGTCTCCATTTGCGCAGTCCTCCTCTATTATGCAGTATTCCTCCGTTTTTTATAATATTCAGATCAGCCAGTGCCGATAGCCTTCCCAGCAAGCAGTAAAACAATAAAAAGGTCCCGATAGCAGTTATATGTGCCAAATATGGTAGGCAAGGGCGGTTTTGTTGCGGAAAAGTGTATCAGCAGAAGGAAAAGGCCCAGATCCATGTCAAAGAATATCAGTGTTGCATCAAAGAGTATCAGTGAAGGTTTTTTCATTGGGAATCTTTATTTCCAAAGCAGATGGGCAATAAAGGCGTCCAACAAAGTCAAGAAAGTAGTTAAGGAGCCATTTAAGGCTCACCAAGGAATATTTACGGGCATTTAAGCCACATAAGAGCAGCACTTCAGGCCCAAGGCATAGTTATTTCAGAAATGGCCAGTGCATGGCTCAAACGACCCATATTAACTCAGTTTTTGTGCTGCTGCCTCCAGCGCAACTCATATAGATATTTTTAGCATTTATTTCAGCAGGTGGTTAGGTTAAGACACTTATTTCATGAGATCTGTCTCAGATCTATTGTTTGTAGATATTTTCTCTATTTAAACCACCCTTTACATTATTTAAGGGGTTGGTTGGTTGAGTTGCATCACTCTAGACTTGTGCTGTATATATGTGAACTTCTATAATCAAAGATTGCAAAAGAGCCTGTTGGTGGACTTTCTGTTGGATGTTTTAATGGCTGAAGAGTGAATACAGGATTCTCGTGCTCCCACATGGCTCAATAAGTCTTCCTTGTCTCTGTTTTTCAATTTATATATGTCATATCATCTATGTGCCACCATCTAAATTGCAGAAAGAAAGACTAGTTTAGAATTTGCCTAGCAGCACTCTATGCTCAATTTCTATGATTTCTATATGTTTTTTTCTGATTTAGGCATAAATATGAATACCTCATGGCTCATATTTGCTCTATTTCATCCATGTATGACTGTTATTTAGGAATTCTTGACTGCTCCTAGATAAATTTCATTCACCTTTCCCTCTGTTAGTTAGATGAAAGATTCTTAGTTGCCTTTCATTTCTGACTTCCATTTCACCCTTATTTCAGCTTGAATGTTGTTCTATGTGTAGCTATCCTGCTCTGTATTCCTCTTGTGACCAAGAAAACGCACCAGCAGCCCTAAACCATGACTCCATGCCCAATGGTTCGAACTTCTCACACTAAGCATCCCAACTCTGCTTGAAAGCATCATCCTTCCCACCAAAATCAAAACAAAACCCAAAGAACATCATAACTAGCCTAAAATCATCTTAAACAAAGCTAAATTACAAAGAGAGAACCCTCTCTGATTGCAGGTAGGCTAGGACCTGCAGTCCAAAGATTGGTTTGTGGTTACCTCGGCCGTATCCCTTAAGGAGCTTAGGGACAACCTGAGTGTTAACACATGGAACAAAAATGCAATGTTAATGGTGAAGAAACAAAACATAGGTAATACACTTAGAAATATAACGATAAATAAGAAGCAATTATAAACAAACTAAACTAGACAAAGAGAATGGAAAAATATTTTCTTTATTAGCTACTAGTGGTAGAGATACAATATGAGTATTGAAGATGCTTGGAGAGAACCAAGATGAACAATGGTGCTCTCTAGCTCTCAAAATGATTTCTTTTTTCCAATCCTTTTGCAAGCATGCGTCTCTCTCTCCAATAAGTGTATGGAAAAGCTCTCAATATGGGGAATTCTTTCTTGAAAATAAATTCTAATTTCCTCGGAAATATTTTCACAGGATAAAAATGCATTATCTTTTGTTTCCCTTTGTCTCTCTATCTCTCTGAATTTATAGATTTTGAATTAGTTTATACCTCCCCCTTAGCTCATTAATGATATAGATATCTGGAAGGGGACACGAGGATTCCTTTTGGGGCTTCGCATCTCCTAATTAGGACTAGCTAAGCTTGAAATTAGTTAGTTGACCTTGTATTGTTAGAGAAAATTTGCCCATTTAATGTAATGTGGTCCATGGATTTTTGAGTTGGTTGTTTGGAAAATCCACATGATTATCGAAGAAACAATCAGATGGATATGGTAAAATTTTCCTTTGGCACACTTGTGTGGCTTAATTTCTTATATGTACTTTAGAGAACCTTTTGATTTTTGGGTTTCATGATGTTTTTAGCAGAAAGTTATACAACTATACATGTCATTTGTGACGTTGAGCACCATCTAAATTTAAAATTTGTGTGTACGATTTTGCCAATTCAATAGTTTCCCTCTAATGTATCAGGCTAAGAGAAAGTATATAGTTGAGATACATCACATTTTGATGTCCCTAAGAATGAGTCTTGCTATGTTCTAGAAAGAGAGTGTCTTGTTGAAGAGGAGATCGAGGAAATCCTTATTGATAACTGAAAGAACATCATGTTGAGAGAAATGTTTATACAAAATGATTTTGTATGAGGTGGGCATGTCCCATGTTCATGATCAAGAAATTGAATATGATATTACAAGCACACATGAAAATCCTATCAAATCAAAATTGATGTAGTTGATGTGTTGTAAGATGAGGCAGATAACTACTTCTACCCTTAGGTGTGTCCCTGATAAATAGACTAAACTAGGTACATCCATGCATCACCTATAAGACACTATGGGTCTTATACTAAATAAAAAAATTTGCAATGATCATAAAGTACGATACATTGTTACTATGAAAATTATCATTGTGTTGAAAATCAACGGGATTAGTGAATTTCCCACTATTTCACCTGAAATTGAGCTATAATCAGGGGAATAATCAACATAACTCTTAAATCATGGAATATTAGTGTTGATGTCGACAGAAAGGAAGCACTGGCTATTTGGAAGAAAATATGGTTCTAGGAAATCCATGTGAAGTAAATACAAGTAATGTAATGTAATAATCCAAAGGAATCATCACTGAGGTTGATAATGTATAAGGAGCACTAGGAGTTTCCAAAGGCTTGAGCATAAATTCAAGTCTCATTTGTCAAAGTAAATACCTAAGAGATAGGCCCTTAGAATCGAGAGGACGTCCAAGGGGACTAGGTGATTATCGAGACTAGCTATGAAGATGGTGACATCGAGAGATTAGAATGTTACGAGGTGAGGTGGATGTTATATCATGTCAGATCCAAGTAAGGATGACTCAGGAATATCATTGAATATTAGACACAAAAATATCAGTAAGAATATTCCTTTGAAAAAATATTTGTACACTTGGCAAAAGAATGTAAAAGGGCTGGAATGTACAAACATGAAGATGGGTTCCCCAAATGTATGATGGCCTACATGATGAACTAGGAGAGTAATTTTAGAGGGTTGGGGGGGCCATTGACTATTCTTGGTGTGAGGCTGATGAGATGGGGTGATGACGGAGATGGTCTACTACAATGTCATGGCCTGAGAGGTCAGGTATTGAATGTGCTGGTGTATTCATGATGATCAAAATGTAATGAGTTCAAGGGAGGCATGGAAAGAAATATAATTACGAGAGGAATGTGGTTTATCTTCAAATTCATGTAAGAGAATGGTTCCTGGGTAGGTAGAAGATGGTCGTGGATGTTGATAGTGCTAAGGGTACTACTTGATAAGAATATTTATGGAGATGAATGAAACTATCGACCAACGTGAATGTTTACTGAGTGAAACTAGAATATAATGGTGTTATCACTCAGGTTGTCCCTTGGCTCCTAAGGGATACAGCCGAGGTAACCACAAACCAGTCTTTGGATTGCAAGTTCTAGCGTACCTGCAATCAGAGAGGGCTCTCTCTTTATAGTTTAGCTTTGTTTTGGGTGAGCTTTTAGGCTAGTTATGATGTACATGTTTTTGTTTTAAGTTTGGTGGGATGGATGATGTTTTCAAACAGAGGTGGCATGCAGAATGTGAGAAGTTCAGACCATTGGGCAATGGAGTCAATGATGTGAACTGCTGGGTGTGATTTCTTTGGTAAAGAGGGGATTACAGAGCAAGATAGCTAAACATGGAACAATCTTCAAGCTGGAATTAGGATGAAATGAGGTCAGGGAATGAAAGGAAATTAAGAATCTTTCATTGTGCTAACAGAGGGAAAATGAGTGAATATTATCTAGGAGCAATTAAGGATTCCTAAACAGCATTCAGAGTGCAAGAACCAGGGAGACAAGAGCAATAAAGGATTCTTGCCTATGCTAGTGCTGAAGAAAACATATAAAAATCACAGAAATTGAGCACAGAGTACAACGAAGTAAAATCTGGGCTATTCTTCTTTTCTGCAATTTAGACTATGATACTTGGATGATATAAAACACAGAAATAATAACACAAGAGTTGGAAACACTTATTAATCCATGAGGTAACACGAGAATTCTGTAATATGTTCTTCTTCCATCAAATCCACAACTAGCCAATTCATAAGCAAAGCATTCCAGCAATCTTTGTTCAAAAAAGTTCTCTCAATTTACAGCGCAGTCCAGAATGACTTTTATCAACCAACCAACCAACCCTTAATACATATTTCGGGGAGGTATTTATAAGACAAAATATGTACAAACAAGATCTGATAAAAGATTTGAGGAAATATCTAAAGATTAACCTAACCTAAATTGCAAGCAAAGTGAAAATATCTAGTTTATGCTGCGCTGGAGGTAGATCCTTCAAAGTTGAGCTTATAGGCGTCCTTCGTAGCTTTGTGCCGACTGTCTGCAATAACTGTGCCTTGAATTCTCATCTGCTCCTCTTAGTCGGCTCAGATTTTCATTAATTCTGATCTGATTTAGCTTTTAATTCTGTACTGATACTCTTTGACTTGTTGGGATCCTCTTTAATGTTCCTTTGATGTGGCTTTAACTCTTCCACTGATATTCTTTTAATTCTTCACTGATACACTTTTCCGCTGAACTGATACTCTCTAATTCTACTAAATCGCCCTTGCTTTTATCACTGAATGACAAAATATAACTAATGTTGTCTTCTTTATTGCTTTCTGCAGGCTCAGAAGGTCTATCGGCGCTGAATGATATCAAAAAGAGGGGGATGCATACTGGCAACTTTGGCTGAGAGCAAGCTCATTGTCCGGATCTATTCTGGATGGAGGAGGTCGAAAAATGTTTGAAGAATGACCAGGTCCCTTTGCACTTGGAGCGTGCACAGGTGCGAAATGAAAATATGAAGAAAAAAGCCTTTTTACCTTTTAAAAGGAAAAAACGACTTAAGCGGGAGAAAATATGACTTTACAGGGCGGGAGCGATCACTGTAGCAATGAATAAATCCGGGTCGTTGGATCTTGCATAGGCAGATCAGACGGCTGAGAGGAAATCGCAATATCGCATCGGTGGGGGGCAAATGGGGGAAGGCTTTATGTTTGTGCGATAAGCGATAGCGATATCGCATCGGGGGAGACTTTGCGATGAGCGATAGCGATATCGCATCGGAAGAATGGATCGGAGACAGAAAGAGGGGCATATATATGTTGCGATAGCGATTGCGATATCGCATCGGAGGTTTGTCATCGGGGAAATGAATACAGAGGCGGGCCAAAACTTGCGATTGCGACTCGTGATATCACATCGGAGGGGGGTTAAATGGTGCGATATCGGATCGGAGGAGGGTTCTTACTAAGTTTCAAATAAACTTAGTAATTCCCATAAAACAAACTTATGGTTATATTTCAACCAAAGTGGGGATACTTATATATATGGGATTTTTACTATATTTTTAATACGGGGAGGGAAAATAAAGAGGGATTTATATAATAAATTTACAAATTAATATGAATTTGCCAAAAAAGTGCTAAGTATAGAAAACTTAGGCTTTAAATGGGAAAAGGATTTATATAAAAGATATCAAATGTTTATGGAATGAGATGAATGATGCAGTGATATTAAGCACATCTTAATATCTCTAGGGGAAATTAGTAAATGATTTGGGAAAGGATGAAGGGAAAGTTAGTCATGCCTTGCTTGAGCTGCTCCAAGGGAAACTGCTTATGTACCTGTGATTAAAGTAAATTCAACACTTTGAAACATAAAATTTATCACAAGTCTTCATTCTGCAACATCAAAACTGCCTACCCAGCCTGCTTGCCTAACATTTTCTCTTCTTTTTGGATGGGTGCACTTGGACTAGCAAACCCTGATTTTCTTCTTTTCTTTTGGCTATCCTCCTATCTAAATCTATCCTTATTTCTTCCAGGGGTTCAGATTGCAGTTGAGCACCCTTGTTTCTCTACCTATCTAGTAATCTGCCAAGATTAAATAGTTTGGACAGATCTTTATTCTCTATGTCTAAAACAAGAAATTTAAACCTAGAGAGGCCAAGATTAAGCTGTTTGGTCTTCCCTTAACTGTGAAATTCTTCAAAAATGGAATAGTAGTGGCATTTGAGCTAGCACACTTTCCTGGCTTTTTGATTGGGGTTCATTTTCTTTTATTTTTCTCTTGGCCAATTCATTCTTTTTCTTGCCCTTTGATTTTTCTTTTAGGGCATACCCTCTTTTCATTTTTTTTTTTTTAATTTTTGATTTTCTTGGAAATATGGAACCTTTGTAGCATGGAAAGGATGACATATTTGGCATTTCCACAGTCAATCATGAAAAATTACACCTATTGGTATAGGAAGCTAATAGTGGCTCCACTTGGGGATGGCTTTTCCAGATGAAAAGCCAAGAACAGCAGGTCAGATTGCCTTATTTTTCAATTGTTGCTGTAATCTGAAAACATCTCTTGCCTTGGAGGCCATTGATGTGAATCTTTGCAATCCCGTATGCAACACCTTTTTGAACTGAATTGCTGTGAAATTACAGCTCTGCTTCTTGCTAGCTTCTGAGTGCTTTCCAACATATTCATATTTTACCAAGCACTTCCTTTGTGATAAATTCAAAAATGCAGATCAGAACGGTGCATTTCCTTGATTCTTTCTTCAAAACTTGCTGCATTATTTCCTTATCGAACTGCTGTAAATAAAAATGCTGGAAAATACAAATATTAATGTACAATACAATATACAGCTGGGTTACATTCATCAAAAGGGATCAAATTAGTGTTTGAGCATTCGCCCATTGACAGGGCCATCTTCAGCTTCTGTGCCATCCAAATTCTTCAAAAAATATGTATTATTCCCTTGTATAGCTTGAATGACATAAGGTCCTTTCCATAGCAAATCAAATTTTCCATGTTTTCCTTTATCCTCTCTCCTAGAATCCCATCTCAACACTTTGTTTCCCATGAAGAAATCCTCGGCCTTTTTTCTTTTATCAAACATCTTTTTCAACTTTTCTTGCAAAACTTAGTTTCTGTGATATAATTCCTCCCTTGTCTGCTGCAAGTGAATGGTTTGATTGATCCTTCTTTGGATATCATTAGGCTCTGCTTGTACCTCTTGTAGTAGCTTGATCACTGGGATTCCAAAAGATGAAGGGAATCTTGCATCCATATCATAAACCAATTCATATGGGCTTGTTCCGGTGGATCTTTTGGTGGTTAATCTGTCAGCCCATAGTGCATTCACCAGCTTTTTGTGCCAATTCTTTTTATTCTCCTCCAAGACTTTCTTGATGATATTGATGAGGCTTTTGTTGGATGACTCAGCTAGGCCATTACCTTGAGGGTAATAGGCTGTGGAGTGACCTAAGGTAATGTGGTATTTGTGGCAAAAACTAATCATTCTCTTGGATTTAAAGGCAGCGGCATTGTCTGTGATAATTTTTTCGGGACAGCCAAATCTAGACAAGATGTTGGTTTCTAGGAATTGCATGATGATTGAGTCATTGGCTTGCCTACAAGGGATGGCCTCTATCCACTTGGTAAAGTAATCTGTGGCAGTCAAAATCCATCTGTGCTAGCCTAAAGATGAGGGATGAATTTCACCAATGAAGTCTAAACCCCACAGTTGAAATGGTCTTTCAGTTGAAATAGGTTTGAGGGGTAAAGGTAACAGCTTTCTCTTTCCTTCAAAGATCTGGCATTTATGGCAAGACATCACAAATTTTTTCACATCAGCAAACAGGGAGGGCCAATAGAATCCAGCCCTTAGAATCTTGTCAGCAGTAGATTTCCAGTACAAGTGGCCACCACAGTCCCCTGCATGAAACTCCTTCATAACATTATCAGTCTCATTCAATGTTAGACAATTAAGCAAAATTCCTTCATGATTTTTCCAAAACAGGGCACTGTCTAAAATACAAAACTTTGATGCCTTCATTTTTAAAAATCTCTTTTTAGTTCTGGACAACCCTGGAGGAGCATGCAGGTTTAACAATACAAAACATATGTCGGCATACCAGGGTGATTGTAAAAATGCTTGTTTGATCTGTGGAGTTGCCATCTCCTGTTCGTTGTCCAGTTCATTGATGTCAATGGCTTGGAAATTGGTTTCGGTCATTAGTTTGGCTAATCCTTGTCCTTTTATGAGTTTTGTAGGCTTGATTTCAATGTCATATTCTAAAATGTTGGCTATCCATTTTCCTCTTTTCCCTTTAATTCCTTCTTGAGTTAAAATGTCTTTGACCACTGCATTTGGAACATATGCTGTGACATGTGAATATAAAATGTAAACTCTGAAATCCTTGATGGCTTTTACAAGGGCATATGCTTGCTTTTCCATGATTTGATACTTTAAGGGAGCATCTCTAAGGGCTCTGCTGAAGAAAGCAATGGGCTTTTCACATCCCTGGTCATCTTTTCACAATAGGACAACAACGATTGTATGTTCAGACACAAAGGAAAAAATGATGAAATCTCTATCAAATTTCGGGCTTGTGAGGACTGGTGTTTCTGTTAGGGCTATCTTGATGCCCTCAAAGGCTTGTTTGGCTTCTAAAGTCCATTTAACTTTAGAATCTTTCTTCAGCATGTTGTTTAACAGTCTTATCAGCTCGGCTAAATTGGGAATGAATCTTCTCAAGAAATTAATCTTTCCTAGGAAGGCTTGCAGTTCTTTAATGTTTCTTGGATGAGGGACTTGGAGGATAGCTTCAATTCTGTCCGGGTCAATCCTAATACCATCTTTTGAAATGATATGACCTAGAGGTTTTCCTTCCTCTAGGCCAAACAGGGATTTCTTGGGATTTAAAGATATGCCATATTTTCTGCAAGTTAAGAATACTTGCCTCAGATGTTTTAAATGTTCTTGGTCCGATTTTGAAAATGGGGTAAGATCATCCAGGTAGACTACTAAGAAATCACGGATCTCTTTGGCGAAGGCTGTATCCATGGCTCTCTGAAGAGTGGCCCCTGCATTTTTGAGTCCGAAAGGCATTTTGACATATTTAAAGGTTCCCCATGGTGTTGTAAAAGCAGTTTTGTCCTGATCGTTTGGGTGAACTAAGATCTGATTAAATCCTGAGAAGCCATCTAACAGTGAAATTCTGGAAGACCCCACTACCCTTTGTAAAATATGATCCATCTTGGGTAATGGGTAGCGGTCTTTGAGAGAGACTTGGTTCAAATTTCTTAAGTCAACACACAATCTAATTTCACCTATTTTCTTCCTTGTGGGCACTAAGTTGGATACCCATTCTGAAAATCTGATTGGTGCAATAATTCCAGCTTCAAACATTCTCTTCATTTCTTTCTCAATCAAGGGGAGAAGTACAGGATTGATTCTTCTTAGTTTCTGTTTGAAAGGCTTTTGATTTAGTTTCAAAGGTATAGTATGTTGAATGACTGAAGTGTCATATGATTTGAGGTCCTCATAACTCCAGGCAAAAACATCTTGGAACTCTTTAAACAAGTCAACATATTTTGGCTTCTGATCGGCAGACAATGATTTGGATAGTTTTATCATTTTGGGGTTTTCTGTGGTTCCAATGTTACAATCTTCAATCGCAGCATTTAAGGGTTGCATCTTTGGCTTTCTAGGGATATCATTTGAATCAAATATGTCTTCTAAGGGAGTCAAGCCTGTGGGCAGAAAATTGTCTTTTAGCTCAATTACTTCAGCTTCTACCTCAGCTATTTCATCAAAATTCATTTGTTTGAGCTCTTGTACATTTATGTTATCAAAAGTGGTTGGGTGCAAAATTTGTTTAGCTGTCTCAGCTGATATAGTTTGCTCATTTTTGCTTACCCCTTGTTGTTGTTCATCCATAGGGTTCTCATCAATGTCTAAACCTGAGAATTCTTTTTGTAAAGTCAGGAAATTGTTGATCTGTGTATCATTTTCAAAGACTTGCCATTTCTTGATATTATCTGGGACTGCAGGCCTCTGTTTGATTTCAGTTGTGAAATGGTGATTGGGTTCAAATGGCAGCTTGCATGTGCTGGCAAAAGTTGCCAAGCTATGTGCATGTAGATTATGGCTTCTTGAGATTTTTGTAAGTTGGGATTCTGAGAAGGTATTGAGTATTTCCATGGTTGCTTCTCTGTAAGCTCTTAATCTATGATCATTTGTGACAAAATTTACCTTCATTTGCGGTATAATCAAATCTGAATCTCCTAAAATTGAAACTTTTGTTGCCCCTAGTGTTCTGATCAGTTTGAGACCTAACAAAAGGGCTTCATACTCTGCCATATTGTTTGTACATCTGAAATTTAGCCTATAGGCATGACCCTCAACATGGTCAGTTTGCATGTTGTGGATCCATACCCCTGCCCCTGCTCCTAGTTTGTTTACCGAGCCATCAAATTCTAAATACGATAAGTTTTCTTGCTTGTGGTCAGTATTGGGAGTTGTAATCATTTTCGGAGTTGGCAGACTTAAGTTTTCTATTTCATTTAGTTTGTCTTGTGTGCTGGTTACATCAATTATTTCCACAGTTCCTAGATTTATCATCAGTCGGAGAACACATATCAGCATTAAACAAGATGAATGAATCCATATCAGAATGGATAGAATAGATGGGAAAGTTTTGGGGCTTTTCTTCACTGCTGACCACATATTTCATTAGTGTTTCCCGATACAATCTCTTTGGTTGCCCAAAGACTGAAATAGTGGCATAGGACATGTCCAGTTGCAAAGATCCTTGGAGTTTGGCCCCCCAAGATCTTGATAAAAGCATACCATATTTGGGTGGAATGTCAGCTACCACCACATCCATTAAGATTGTTTTTGCTGGATATTGGACTAAGGATACACAAAGGTCTTTGATTAGGCCTAGACACTTGACTTGACTGGAATCAAATGAGAACAAGTCTTTGTATGGTCTAGTGATATCTAGGTTTACTTTCTCCATTACAGCTTTGGGCATTAGGTTGTGTGAAGCTCCTGAATCAAACATTGCATTGTGCAACACTTTTTCATGGATGTGTAAACTAACATAAAAGGGTAAAACCCCTCTGTTTGTTGTTTTACCATCGACTTCAGGACCAAAAAGTAATTCAGGTTGATCATCTAAGACATTAACATCATCCCTATTCTCTGGAATTTGTAGCGACCTTTTGATTTGCTGTCTATATACATCATGTTTAGCAAGCTCAGAGAGAAGGATAGATATTTTTAATTTACCAATTTTTGCCTCTAAATTGAAGGGTTTCTCCGATTGAGTCTTTGTGCCGTGACTAGCAGATTTTCCTTTTTCAATTGAACTTTCAATGATTTTCTCTTGGTCTTGAATGTTATCTTGAGGTATTTCTGTTTCAGAAGTATTTTGAGGAGCGCTGTTTATATTCTCTTTTAAGGAAGGAATACAAATGGCTGGTTTTTAAAGGTCTGCATGTCTGATACATCTTCCACAGTTACTTGTTTTAGGTTTGGGTCTGTTTTATCGGAGGGTTCTATGAGGATAACCTTGTCTTTTATTTTCTTAGGCTGTTTAGCATCCTTTGGTTTGATAGGTTCAGGTACATCTATGGTTCTGGTTCTGAATTTGTACTGCTTGTGAACCTCATATACTGCTGCATCATAGCCTTCTCTAAAGTCAAATGATTCTCCGCACTTGGTTTGGAATTGATTGATATCATGATCATCTTGGTCTTCTTGGGTTAGAAAAATTTTTTGCTCACTGTTTAAACCCATTAAGTTGATGTGAGAGTCCTCTGTTGGCTCACTAGATGTTGATGCTTTAGCATAGTTTTCTTGAAAGGGGTTTCTGATATCCTGGTCTGGGCCAGCCCTTCCAACATTTGGGTTTTGATTCTTTCTAAAATTTGGGTTTCTGATAGTATTACTTTGTTGTCCTTCCCATGATGATTTTCTTTCAATAGTTCCCACTCTATCTCCAATACTGTGCACAGTATTGATGATTGCATCCAATTTTTGTTCAACTGCCGAAGGTTCTTCTTTAAAAGTAGTTCTTCTCTCAGCTCTTGCTCTGTTTCGGTTGGCAATCAGGTTTGCCTGCACACTAACAGCTATATTCTTCATGTCTTCTAGGCTTTGAGGGGCTCTTTCCCTCAACTGATATGCCATGTTGGAATCAAATCCATCAGGGAATTTGTATAAAGCTAGATCAGGTGGAGGTCTAAGGTTTTGTGGAATAGCATTGTAAACATTGTTGAATCTAGCACAATAGTCTAAGACAGCTTCTTGTGGGCCTCTTTTGATAGTGTCATACTCAGATAGAATGTGCAGCGGATCTTTCTTCTTCTCCCATCTGTTAAGAAATGTTTGGTAAAGAGCCTCTGGGTCAGCTATGGAATTTGCAAGAAGAGCTCTAAACCAAGGCCTTACATCTCCAGTCAAACTTTGGACAAAAATATTCATTCTTACATCATCATCATCTATTTCATAATTCTCAAAATAGTCCTGCATTTTCTTGGTATGTTGCAGGGTTGTGTAAGAACCAGTACCATCAAAATATGTGATTTTGGTTTGATAATCTTGAGGCATAGCCCCTGGATTTGCAGGTAACTGTAAAGGTGCATAACGATTTGCCATATTTACAGGGATAAATGGAACAGCAGGAAGAAATGGAACAACTGGAGCAGCTGGGATGGAAGAGGAAATAATAGAAGGAGTATGTGTAGTGGATGAAGGTGTAGAAAAGGTGTTTTGGGAAGTGGATGATGAACTAGGAGAAGTAGGAACAGTGCGAGGATGGAATGAAACTTTAGCAGGGGTTGGAATATAGCTTTGCTGAACTGTTTCAGAGCTTGAATCAGCAATATCTTCTTTTCGCTCTTGTTTCCTAAGAATCTTTGGGATTAAATTAGGATTATCAAAATTTTCTGGGGGATCTGGGTCTAGATTTGACTTGGTATAGCGAGTTTTATTCTTTGGAGCCAGCTTTCGAACTTGTTTTTTTGGAATTTTCTAAGGATGTTCCCCAGTGGAGTCGCCAATGATGTTATCACTCAGGTTGTCCCTTGGCTCCTAAGGGATACGGCCGAGGTAACCACAAACCAATCTTTGGATTGCAGGTTCTAGCCTACCTGCAATCAGAGAGGGCTCTCTCTTTATAGTTTAGCTTTGTTTTGGGTGAGATTTTAGGCTAGTTATGATGTACATGTTTTTGTTTTAAGTTTGGTGGGATGGATGATGTTTTCAAACAGAGGTGGCATGCAGAATGTGAGAAGTTCAGACCATTGGGCAATGGAGTCAATGATGTGAACTGCTGGGTGTGATTTCTTTGGTAAAGAGGGGATTACAGAGAAAGATAGCTAAACATGGAACAATCTTCAAGCTGGAATTAGGATGAAATGAGGTCAGGGAATGAAAGGCAATTAAGAATCTTTCATTGTGCTAACAGAGGGAAAATGAGTGAATATTATCTAGGAGCAATTAAGGATTCCTAAACAGAATTCAAAGTGAAAGAACCAGGGAGACAAGAGCAATAAAGGATTCTTGCCTATGCTAGTGCTGAAGAAAACATATAAAAATCACAGAAATTGAGCACAGAGTACAGCGAAGTAAAATCTGGGTTGTTCTTCTTTTCTGCAATTTAGACTATGATACTTGGATGATATAAAACACATATATAATAACACAAGAGTTGGAAACACTTATTAATCCATGAGGTAACACGAGGATTCTGTAATATGTTCTTCTGCCATCAAATCCACAACCAGCCAGTTCGTAAGCAAAGCATTCCAGCAATCTTTGTTCACAAAATTTCTCTCAATTTACAGCGTAGTCCAGAATGACTTTTATCAACCAACCAACCAACCCTTAATACATCTTTCGGGGAGGTATTTATAAGACAAAATATGTACAAACAAGATCTGATAAAATATTTGAGGAAATATCTAAAGATTAACCTAACGTAAATTGCAAGCAAAGTGAAAATATCTAGTTTATGCTACGCTGGAGGCAGATCCTTCAAAGTTGAGCTTATAGGCATCCTTCGTAGCTTTGTACCGACTGTCTGCAATAACTGTGCCTTGAATTCTCATTTGCTCCTCTTAGTCGGCTCAGAGTTTCATTAATTCTTATTTGATTTAGCTTTTAATTCTGTACTGATACTCTTTGACTTGTTGGGATCCTCTTTAATGTTCCTTTGATGTGGCTTTAAGTCTTCCACTGATATTATTTTAATTCTTCACTGATACACTTTTCTGTTGAACTGATACTCTTTAATTCTGCTAAATCGCCCTTGCTTTTATCACTGAATGGAAAAATATAACTGTTGTTGTCTTCTTTATTGCTTTTTGCGGGCTTAGAAGGTCTACCGGCGCTGAATGATATCAAAAAGAGGAGGATGCATACTGGAAACTTTGGCTGAGAGCGAGCTCGTTGTCCAGAGCTATTCTGGATGTAGGAGGTTGAAAAATGGTTGAAGAATGACCAGGTCCCTTTGCACGTGGAGCGTGCACAGGCGCCAAATGAAAATATGAAGAAAAAAGCCTTTTTACCTCATAAAAGGAAAAAATGACTTAAGCGGGTGAAAATATGACTTTACAGGGTGGGAGCGATCACTGTAGCAATGAATAAATCCGGGCCATTGGATCTTGCATAGGCGGATCAGACGGCTGAGAGGAAATCGCAATATCGCATCGGCGGGGGGCAATGGGGGAAGGCTTTATGTTTGTGCGATAAGCGATAGTGATATCGCATTGGGGGAGACTTTGCGATGAGTGATAGTGATATCGCATCGGAAGAATGGATCGGAGACAGAAAGAGGGGCATATATATGTTGCGATAGCGATTGCGATAGCGCATCGTAGGTTTGTCATTTGGGAAATGAATACAGAGGCGGGCCAAAACTTGCGATTGCAACTCGCGATATCGTGTCGGAGGGGGGGTTAAATGGTGCGATATCGGATCGGAGGAGGCCAAAATGCATCGGAGGAGGGTTCTTACTAAGTTTCAAATAAACTTAGTAATTCCCATAAAAAAAACTTATGGTTATATTTCAACCAAGGTGGGATACTTATATATATGGGATTTTTACTATATTTTTAATACGGGGAGGGAAAATTAAGAGGGATTTATATAATAAAGTTAGAAATTAATATGAATTTGTGAAAAAAACGCTAAGTATAGAAAACTTAGGCTTTTAAGGGGAAAAGGATTTATACAAAAGATATCAAATGTTTATGGAATGAGATGAATGATGCAGTGATATTAAGCAAATCTTAATATCTCTAGGGGAAATTAGTAAATGATTTGGGAAAGGATTAAGGGGAGGTTAGTCATGCCTCGCTTGAGCTGCTCCAAGGGAAACTGCTTATGTACCTATGATTGAAGTAAATTCAACACTTTGAAACACAAAATTTATCACAAGTCTTCATTCTGGAACATCAAAACTGCCTACCCAGCCTACTTGCCTAACATTTTCTTTTCTTTTTGGATGGGTGCACTTGGACTAGCAAACCCTGATTTTCTTCTTTTCTTTTGGCTATCCTCCTATCTAAATCTATCATTATTTCTTCCAGGGGCTCAGATTAAGCAGTTGAGAACCCTTGTTTCTCTACCTATCTATCCAAGATTAAGCTATTTGGCCTTCCCTTAACTGTGAAATTCTTCAAAAATGGAATAGTAGTGGCATTTGAGCTAGCACACTTTCCTGGTCTTTTGATTGGGGTTCATTTTCTTTTATTTTTCTCTTGGCCAATTCATTCTTTTTCTTGCCCTTTGATTTTTCTTTTAGGGCATACCCTCTTTTCATTTTTTTTTTTAATTTTTTTTTTTCTTGGAAATATGGAACCTTTGCAGCATGGAAAGGATGACATATTTGGCATTTCCACAGTCAATCATGAAAGATGACACCTATTGGTATAGGAAGCTAACAAGTGGTAAATGTAGTTGAGAAAGTGGGACTTATGGATTATTCAAGAGAAATGATATTATGATATGCAATGTTTTAGGGGAAACCTATCATATGAGTGAAGAATGATACCGCATAAGTTCATTAATTGTCACAAGGGCTTGGTTTCATGTTGAGTAACAAAGTGACCTAAAAACATGAAACCAATACACCAAGTGAAAGTATCGTCGAAACATATAGTTGAAATAATTTGGATACATAAAACCAACTAAAAAAATAAGATGTGCTACGTGAGTATCATAAGTGTAGAAAGGGCCCACGAGAGAAAATTTTGTCAACATGAATTGAAGCCTGCATGAGGTTATGTTATGACTTGATCCCAGATCTTGAGGAGGCAAAGGGTTGTCATGTTGTTGGTGGGATGATCTAGGGTATTGACCCCTCCCAATAACGTCTTTTGATATTAAGATGTACTAGGAGAAGCACCAATTATGAATATGCTCCTCTCTTGCATGGGGATGGGGTTTTTGAACTAGTTGATATGACCGATAGGAATGAAAGCCTTAGTTGCCACTACAAAAATGGTGTATGTTGATGATTCATATGGGGTGAAATACTTTTCTACATGGAGTAAGGAGTGATGATGCATGGGAACTTTGGTGCTATCATGAACTCAAGGATTTCTTCATCGGAATGGAAGAGTCTTGAAAATGTGGATGGAGGTGTCATTAGGTCATGAGGAATTTGTTGGTGCTTAAATGTGCTAGTGACAATCAAGGGTATGATATCATGATTTTTGTCTTGGGACCAGGATATGTGGACAAAGTATATATTGGTTGGGTCTATGTAGTATTGGATGGTGCCACCTCATAAATGGGCAGAGGGATCTCAACACCATGGAATGATCAGCGGATGGATTTATTCATTGTTCCTATAGAAGAAGAAATGAAATGGATATGAAACTACATGTCATTAGAATTAAGGCGTAGAATTACCTCACTAATTCTCATTTGTGATGAGTTGAAGAAGGATTCCAAAGGTTGTGATGGTGTCATGGGAACGATGCACAAGGAATCATGATGGCTCAGGATGGGCAAGGGATGCTATTCATGAAGGAAAACATTTAGAGGGTGATCGTTAATGATATCTTGAATACATTGGTGTGCCTTTAGAAGAGGGAATAAATTTGTAAAACGAGTGGTTTCACTACAAGGGGCACATTGGTATGAGGTACAATGAATGATGGCAAGGAGGTGTAATAAAATGTTTGAGTTGCATTGTCTACATATGTAGTGGGAGGAAGAGGGGCAACAACCATGCTAACATGATATAGTGTAGTCAACACATCCATAGTCTGCACAAATGGCACAACGATGGATGGTAAATAATCCCTTGTTATGAGGTGTCATGGCATTTTTCTCTCAAGTTTGGAGAGGAGGGAATAACTGCTTTGGAGGCATGAAGAATGAATTTTTTCTCTTCCAATAAGGGACATTGATTGGTGGGATGTCTTGATATGTCACATAATGCACATGGGGGAGGGACCATAGTAGAAGATACGCTAACGTGGTCATTCTTCTTAGATTTCTTAGTGTCCTTTCCTGCAGTGCACTTTGGTGTTCATATGAATTTTGAGGGCGCTCCCCTATGAGTGTTGGGAATAACATGGTTTGTGGGAATCTTTTTTGACATAGTTGATTTGCTAGGTGGTCCCAAGTACCAAATGGGTAAGGTGAGAGCCATGTTAGCCTGAGTAATAATTTCCATCACATAATGTGAGACAAAACCAAGTGAAAGGTAAAAGAAAGTATTTTTAGTGATGGTGTATGGGACGAATATAATAACACTCATCATAGTAACATTGGATTCGTATGGTGGTTGATTATCCTAAGGTTTTTCACTAGATGATGTGGTTACTACACACATAGGAGACACAAAAGTGGATGGTAACAAAGAGGGTTCCCTATATATGTGTCACGGAAGGAAGAGCATTTGAATATTCTTGGGCCAACCTCATTTAAGGAAGGGATGATTTTTTTTTTAACACTACTTTCAGGCCAAGAATTAGTATCTCCATGAATTAATTTCCTTTCAATTAAGAATAATTATAATATATACAAGTAAAGGAGGGACTCTTGGGATTTGTATTCCAAGATCTCTTTGTCTTATTATTTTATATTTACAATATTTACAGTATTTTCCTAATCCCTAAAGCTTAGGTATCAACACCACCCACTTAATCTAAGGGGACATTGGTGAGACCAAGAATCATTTTAAATATTTCAAACTTTTCTCTTCCAAGCACTTTAGTGAAGATGTTTGCAATCTGTTGATTTGTGGAACAGTGGCATAAATAAACAATATTGGGATGAACATGGTGTTGAATCAAATAATATTGTTTTTACATATGCTTGGTTTGATCATGGAACTTTAGATTCTTGGCCAATTTTATTGTAGAAGTATTGACAATCAAAACAGGAGTATAAAGCATTTGTTTCTGGTACAAATATTTGAGAATTTTCCTAAGACGCATAATTTCCTTCGTTACCTCTACAACTACCACATATTCTACCTTTACAATGGAATTTGTTGGCACTGATTATTTGTGTTAGCTATAAGTGGAAGATCTTGATCCCAGACTCATAACATAACTTGAAGTAGATACTCCATTTTCTTTATCTCCATCAAAATGTGAATCAGAGTATCCAACTAAGTTGAAGACATCCACCTATGTGTACTTGAGTCTTAATTATTTAGTTCCCTTCAAGTACCTTAGAACTCGTTTTCCAAATGACCAATGATCATCACAAGGTTTTTGCATGAACCTAAAAAGGATTCCAGCAACAAATGAAATTTATGGTTTAGTGGCAGCTAGGTAGTTAAGACTTCCTACAAGTTTTCTATTCTTCGTTGCATCCTCAAATTGGTTTCCTTCTTTGGATGTAAACTTTAAATTTTGTTCCATCAGACTCGTCAAAGGATTGCACTCAGCCATGCCAAATGTGTTCAATAAATCTCTAATGTACTTATTTTGAGAGAGTAATATAAACTTTGCATGTTGAGTTACTTCAATACCCAGATAATAGTGAACATATCCAAAATATGTCATCTCAAAACCTTTCCTCAATTCTTTCTTTATGGGTGCAACGAAATTTTCAATGTTCTCTATAATCAATATGTCATCAACATACACCACAAGATATACAATATTTTTTCCAAATTTATTAACAAATAAAGTTGCATCATCAAGATCAAAGTGTTTGAAATTTAGTTTTAGAAGGTGCTCACACAATTTCTTGTATTAGACACATAGAGCTTGTTTGAGACCATATAAGGATTTGATAATATTGCATACTTTTTTCTCCTATCCCTTTATAAAAATTCCTTTTGTTTGAGACAAAAAGGCATTCTCTTTCCGATATCCATTCAATAAAGTATTTTTTACATCCATTTGATGGGATTTTCATCCATTCTGAGTTGCCTAGGCAAAGAGAGTATGGATGGTAGACCATTTTGTTGCGAGGGGGAATTAAACTGATAAAAAACCAATTCCTTCTATGCAAAGCCATTGTAAACAAGCCTAGATTTTTTCTTGTCAAGTGAGACATTTGATTTATACTTGTTCTTGAAGACCCACTTGCAGCCAATCCATTTGGTTCCACATGGAGGGTCTAACAGCTTCCACATTTCATTCTTTATCAGAGCATCATACTCTTTCTACATTGCTTCTTTCCATTCACCATGAGAAGTAGATTCCTTGAAGGAAGTTGGTTTGAAATTTGTAGAAAAAATTAATTCACAATCATAAGAAAAATCCATATCAATAGTTGAATCAAAATCATCTACATCAACTCCATTTTGTTTAGTAGAACTTCTCTTTCCTCTATTTCCAACCTCACTAGGATGAACACTTTCAAGTGTCTTAGTGAGCCACTTTGGAGGACCTTTCTAAGAAGGACCTAACTATTTAATTGACTGATATGGGTTTGAATCAAGATTTAGCCTTCCAATTCTACTAATCACATCACTCAATCTGTCTTGTTGATCAATATCTAGAGCTTCATGAGGGGTACTGAGTTATTCAAAACATGATTCAACAAATTTATCCAGGATAGGGATCCCCCCTTCAAGATGTGGAATCTCATTATCAAATTCCTTAAAAAAAATTTCATGATCGAACTTATTCAAGTGCTCAAGATGCTACTTAAAAACATTGTAAGCCTTGGAAGATATAAGAAACATTACATCCCTAGATTGTATAAACCTCTTTTTCACTTCGTTGTAGAGATGATATTCTTTGGAGGTGTCCAAGTATCCAAAGAAGATATATTTTCAACTCCTTGTACCAATTTTGTTTTTATGTTTCGGTTGAGGGTACTAGACCCATCAACATGTCAGGGGATCTCCCTGGTAAGAAGTCCCAACTAGACCTTAGAGAGTTTGAAGTAGGATTCCTAGTAGTGGTTAGTAAAGAAATGCATTGACTGCAATATCGCATAGAGGTAAGCAATATATCTTTGTCAGAAGAAAGTGTGTAACCTTGTAGCGATTCAAGGGAGATGCATGGGGAGGTTATAACACACAAAGGATGAAAGGAAGTGTGTCCCTTAGAAGCCTGTAATAGTACGCATCCCAAAAGGAACACATGAGCATAATGAAATCACGGGTTGGAAGCGGAATACTCCACAACCAAAGGTGATCGGTTAGACGAACAACATGATTCCAACAAGATTCATACAATCATATACAAAGTAGTTCATACATAAATGCGTAAGTTAAATAACATATGTTACTAAAGCAATCCGAATAGTCCAACTACAATAACAACATATGCATGAAAATGTGTTGGATATATTATATTATATAAAGTGAGAGTTCCATCCATACATACAACCATGACATCCACTAGCCCCAATAGTAGAATGTTAGAGTCAACACCACCTGCTCCTCCAAACAAATGTACTTACTTTTCACTATGGAGAAGCCAAGGCTCATCACAATACTCTCCAAGCACTCTCAAAGTAATGGCTAACAAAATATTGGCTCCCAAAAGCCCGTTACATGAGTTATCAGGTTCTATATATAGAAAAGGGTGGAGTGACTATTGACATTCCCCTTTGAATCTTGGACTACCCTCAGAACTCATGAACTTCATTACATATAAATATTTGCATTGCATATGACTATTTTCATTCCACTAATGACACTTGGAATTTCACTTTACACTATATTAGATTACAACAGTTACAACTGACAATAGTGAGGTGGGTGAGACAAATCATAACACATCTCGACCTAACTTTATTGACATGTACTGGCTAACTGTGATGTCCATGTCACACCGTTGTGTTGTTAAGTGATGGATGTGTCCTTGAATGTACTTTTTCTTCATCCTCGCATAGCTTGGTGCTGCAGAGTATTCAATGGTCTTGTTCTTTGCAAGATGGTTCCATTCATGTTTTTCTTTTGCTTGTTGTTTGATTTGCTTCGTGTGTATGTTCACCTGCAAGAAATTCTTCTAGCATGCAGTCCTTCTTTATCCCATTCATCATCACGCCATGATCCATCAGTGTGCCGATTCCTGCAATTCACTCATGATGGGACAACATTAAATCCAAAACATCCTAGTCTAACTTGATGCATTGTTATCTTGTTTCGGGTCGAGGTGATTGGGAGGGAGGACAAGACACTGCAACTGCATAGAGCACAACTCACTCCAGGATGAGAGATTCAGGAGCACTATTGGAAAAAACCACACAGAGGTCACTCAGAGGAAGGTTTGCACAATTTGGGACAATAGTGGTGTTGCAAGGTGGAACCGAGTTGACGAGGACTATGCAGTTCCTTGGAGGAAGACAAGAAAGGGTGTCTGGGGGAACTGTTGGACAGTTCTACACAACTTTCAGGATGAGGACTCGATAGGTCATCTAGGGTCTAGATGGGAATATACAAAGTTTCTCTAAGGAAAATAGATAACGCAAAAGGAAGCATTGTCAAGAAATTATGCGCAGTTTTCCAGAGCAGGGCAAGATCGGGCTGCAGGGGGCTATTGGTCAAAACTGCACATTTTTTAGGGAGAGTGAAGGACGTGCAACATGGGCCTTCCCAACACAACTGTGCAGTTTTCGGGATGAGTATAGAGTGGGGCAACAAGGAGAGTTCTGGTCAAAATTGCACAATTTTTAGAGGTAGGACAGAGCAAGCCAATAGGGAGGCCTGCCAGTCAGATCTGCGTAATTTCTCGGAACAATACAGTGCAAGGAAATAGAGGTCTGACTCACATGTCTATGCAGTTTCTGGAGGTAGTGTCAGGTAGGCATCTGGGCATGCCTGTGTAGTTTTGGAGAGTAGTGCAGCCTGGGGTCATAATGCAGTTCAAGTTTTCGATAGACGAGAGGGAGACTTGATGAGTGATCTTGCAGGAAGCACAAATTGGATCAGACTTGGGGACAACTTCTGCACATTTCTAGGAGATAGCCAACTTGCTCACTTCTAGGATTGTGCAACGTAGGCTACCTCAAAGGAAAATATCAAGCTCTATGCAGTTTCGGGAAGCAGCACAACACCACTGAGGGCAGATACTATACATAACAGCTCAATTGGGGTTGACGAATTTTAGTTTTTTGTCAAGATATTTTCAGGAAAATGGCTGTGTGAGAGGCAAGTTAACTTGTGATGACTTTGACATTGTGATCACACACTTAGAATAATTTGACAATAGGGAAACACTAACAACCAGGACAACATAGCAAAGAATGATCCTCTGGGGAACTATCTATAGGTGGAAGCGACAAGTGCGACACTCGGGATAGACCTTCGGACAACCATGACGACATTTGCGCGACAATGCTTACATGATCTGAAAATCACTTGTGAGTGATCTTAGTTAATTAATTGATGAATGAATGTATTACTTACTCATGTGTTGGTGTGTGTCTATGTTATCTTAGGCAACGGATCGATCAGATTGCAAAATACACAAACACTGGATAATGAGAAGCAGTAAGAGAAACACAGTAAGCAAATGCAAGAACACAACAAATTAATAAGGAATTCACCCAATCCTCCTGGGCTACATCTCCGGTCTAGCTTTCAGTGGTGGCCTTCTTTCATTGTGTCTTTAAAGCAGAGTTTTTACAGTGAGGAGCTCAATTTGAGTCTCCTGAAATAGATAATGCTTAGTAGGGTGGTTCTTGGATTCCCCAAGCCACTAGAGTGCACAGACTCTTCCTTACCAAGTCTTGACCGCAACTGGTCTTAATGGGATGAGTCCAATTTGGTACTCAGTTCCTCGATAGATATCCTCACATAGATCTCTTGAACCTCTCAAGCCTGGTTCTGTCTGCTTGATGCTGCCTTAACTCTGCAAGTCAACTCGACTCTCTGTTTTCTGCTTCCTGCTTCACTGTTTCCTTCTCCCTTCTTCACTATTTTCTCTCTCTTTTTTTCCCCTTTTTCTCTGTCTATTCATGGCTTAAAGCCAATCCATCTCATGACTGTTCGCTTCCTCTTCTGCCCCTTCGGATCGCCTATTGCTGTTCGCTTGGAGTTCCCTGCCCCTGCATCATCGCCACTGTGTAATGTCTCACAGGGAAGTGACCACTTGTCCTCTCACGAATGGCACCAGCTCTTCCTCAAATGGTTTGGTATTTCGGTTAAGCTGTGTAATGATTCATTTGCCAACTCAGCGGTCAAATCGGACTTCAGAATTTTATATGCCACAACTTAATTCTCCCTCTAGATCCAATTTCTCATCGGGCACAATCTCTGCCATTAGATCTGGAGCCCCTAGATCCTACGGTGTTTTCTCTTATCACGCGGTTGACTTACTCGACTGTTAGCCCCCGATGAGAGGCATTTTTCTCTCTCCTCTGCCAGACATGCGTCGTGCAATGTATGGAATCCCTCGTTCTTTGCCAAATCTGCTTACCACCCAAAATTCCTTTGATATTCCGCCGGTTTTGCAGCGCGGGACCCACCTTTCACTTTAGCACTTTTCCTATGGTTCCCCGGCTTCCCATGCGACCGAACGCTCAGGGCATTTCCTTCTCGAGGGGTTTTTCCCACCGATGTGCTAATCGCACATCAGAATTGGCCTCCATTTTCCGATTCAGACTTCCTAACTACTAGTTTGCATCTTGTGCGGTCTCCATGGGCCTCTGTTAGCACACTTTGACCGAGGTCCTTGTCATTCCTTATTGGCTACAAACTACCACTATACAGAGGTCCTTCCTGCTAGCTCTTTGTTCGCAAGTTTCTTGAAGTTTTTCCTGATTTGATACAGTCATAGAACTTTGATAATTTTCATGGATCCAATTCGAATCACGGGCTTCCCACTGAAAAAGATTTTGGACCACCAAAAGTTGGTTTTCAAGCATCGACTAAGTGAGGGTACAATTGTCTCACTTGTCCAATCTCTATCCACTTTGCACTTCTCGGCTTTGAACCCTTGAGCCCAGTTCTGAGGTACTCAACATCTCCCCTACATGTCGTCCTGACCTTCCTATCCAAAATTGTGTCTTCTTGCAATTCATTAAGATATACAGGTAGTAGGTCATCAATAGAAGGCAATTGACTCTGCTCTTTGGGATCTTCAATTAGTGAAGGTTCAAACAATCTCAAGCCATCTGCATTTATGACTGAGTAGATGTGCATGTAACCTGGTAGATCAAGGCGAAAAGCATTCTCACCAATATTCTCAAGTATCTTGAAGGGTCCATACTGTTATAGACATTTTTGTGCCTTACAGCATTGAGCATGAAATGTCCATAATCTAAGGGATCCAAAGTCCCTAAACATGTTGTTCCTACCCCTAGAGGAACAAGGCTAACAAACCACAGCAATTCACAGAAGTTCTCCACCTGAAACTGCTCAAAAACAAGTCAATTCAGGATCATGTCAACTGCTCCACTGACCATCTGTGCTGAATGTCAATGGCTACACTGGCTACCTGCGCTGAATGTCAACTCCAACACTGGCTACCTGCACTGAGCGAGATTGGACATGTGGCAGGCTCATTCCTCAAGGTGTCAAAACCCAGGAAGCTTCCAAAATGACACTTGCCTCGGGGAATTCGACTGGTGATGAGTAAGAGGTTCCAAATCTCCAAGTGGAAGCAAGAACCTCCAAGTGGACTCAAGAACTAACAGAGGAAGAGGACACGAGTCAGATCTCAAGCTGACTCATCCTCTCTCCAAACATCTATATATGGATCTCTCCTCCATGAGATCCAGAGGCTGGAATTTTGTTATTGCAAAGAATTGCTGCTGGTTTGAGACTGAGATCATTGGGTGCTTAATGCTTTGAAGGGGGTGAAGATAGGAATTCCATTTGCTGGGAAGGAGATGCTGGATTGGAGCCCTCTGGGTTGTATCTCTTCCTGAACCTTGTTATTCATCAATAAAGCTATCTTGGTTTCTCCTATATGCTGATGTATTCTTGATGTATGCTTGCATTAGTATGTTTAGTTTATTTCTAATCCTGAACTAGTTATGAATATGAATCCATGTCTTGTGTAGTGTTCTCTTCTTGTGATCTTGCAGAAACCTCTTGAAGCTGGGCGAGCAAGAAGGCAAGTAGCTGGGAACTCTCCAAGAGAAGAGAAGCTAGATCGAGGGACAAACAGAAGACACCGGTTAGTCCATCTATCTCTCTCTTCATTCTTAATTCATAAAGGAAGAATACTAGAATAGCTGTCTCTGTTTTTTGCTAAGGCACTGTCACACCTTAGGTGGATAGGATCGTCCTGCATAGGCATTTTTCCCCACAACAAATTGGTGACTCCACTGGGGAGATCTGTTTAGTCATTTTATTTGTGTCTCTATCATTGTTTGTTTCATAGACTCAACAGCAACAATCGAACTGCATCTGCTCTTCTCAGTTGCAAAGTAGACAGTTGCTGCTTTGATCCAATCACTGGATTTGTCTATGATCTGAACAATGGATTCACAAATGATTTGATGATCCTTTGTGATAGATCTTAGTATCCCCTCAAAGCATCCCTTTGATTGTACCTTGCTTGTTGTTTTGATTTGGCCTGAAACCATTGATTAATCAGCAATCTGTGACCCAGAACCCAGTGAGAAACGAGAGTTTCTCCTTCAGCGCGACCCCTGTGAAGAGGTTCTGCATTTCAACGCAAGTCCCGTGAAGGCTACCTGCGCTGAATGTCAAAACCCTAGTGTTGAGGTTGCGCTGAACCAGTTTGGCCTTGTGCAGCTGGGGTTCTCTGCTCTGTTTTGCCCTATTTTGATCTCTGATTTTTGCAGCCTGTAACCAGCATAGGTACCAGTCTGATAACTCCTTTTCTCTGCTTAAATTCCACCTCCTTTTGTACAAAAAGACTGTGAGTGTTTTTATGTGTTTGTGGCATCATTTACAGTTTTCCTTTGCATGAGTGAAATAATCATCCTGTAGCCCTTGATTCAGATCTGTTCATTGTGATCTTAGGAGAGAGTTCATTGGTTGTTTACAGTTGATTATACATTTACTTTTGCTTATTGGTTTGAGTTTGTCTCTTTTAAGTGTCGAAACAAGTGTTCATTTCGAAAGTCGTAAAGTGTTGTATTCTCTTCTACCCTTTCTGATTTCGAAGAAGTAAACTTGTTTGTATTGGTCATTTAAAAGCGAATTCAAAGTTGTACAAAAAGCTTTCTTTGTAGGCATCAATACTAAGAAAGCAGAAAACAAACACCTGCATTGTGCATTTGCATTTTGATAGTTTGCATGCTTGATTTAGGAAAAGTGCATTAGAGTGTGCTGATTGCTCTTTGAGAAAAGATGGTGTCTTTCTTTTCCCTTAGTAGCTAGGATTTTCAAAGTTGAAAAGATATAAAGCTTGCTTATCATCTTTAGACTGCATTTAGGAATTGTACCATACATCTCGTGGTGATCCAGAAAGGCAAACTTCTAAAAAGATCAACTTAAAATAAACTGAATGAACTTAACAATGCTTTGCAACATAACGCACAACATAGAGGTCTAGGCTAGAGACGTGTTCCGGCGTCGTAAAGCCTGGTGACTGTCGATCTCGTTGAAGGTGGGTGATTCCTCCTGAGGGACGATAGCGCCAGTACGGATTGTGCTCCCACGTACCGTCGCGTATATATTGGGAGACCCCTATAGGAATAAAACCTTTATCCTTAGGAAGCCGTGTCGGCCGCCCTACTGATCGCAATGCACTGAACACAGCATTCAGGAAGATTGACTGCCCGTACGCTAAAAAGTATTCTGCGGTTTTGTGAAAAGTTTGGCACACCCTCTACCTAGAACTCCAGAGCAGTTCCTTTTGGCCTTTTTCAGACTCTATAACAGAAAAAGTCCATCCGAGCATTTGTCACTTCGGGCTCGTTAAAACATCGAAGGAGACTAGAGTCATCTTTAGCTTTTTCTCGACTCTTTAAAAGTGAAAAAGCAAGTTGTGTCTAAAGCGTCGTTAAAATTTTATTTTAAACGGAATAATCATCACCATTCCCTCGTTGATCTTCAAAGTTAGTCTCTTTTCATTGTAAGTTCTTAGTCTCTTTTCATTGTAAGTTCTTGTACAATCGCTAGAAAATCTTTTGGATAGACTAGATATGTCTGAACAACCGTCGACATCCAGGACTGTGTCATCCGACACAGCAGCGGCAGAGCCTCCTGCTGCTACCCCAACGATGTTCGATGGTATACCATCTGTCCCGACAAGTTATCAACAACAAGCCGGAGTCCCATCAGGGACTGCTTCGATGACATGGTTAGTTCCTATTTCTTCATCCGGATTATCATCTGGTATTTCTTATGTTGAAACTCAAAAAATTGACCCAATGTGTCTTCAAAGGCCAATCTACCCTTTAAGTACTGGATTGCCACCATATGGAGGGCAGTATGCCTTTTCATTGTTTCCCCCCGGAGAACAACCATATGGGAGTTTACAACAAAGTTCAGGTCAAACTGGAATTACATCCAGCGGATGGGTACCGATACTGCCTCAACAACCAAGGGTTGCATATTCAATGCAACCAGGCCACCCTATGTCGAATGTTGCCACTATACCTGGTATGGTGATTGCATCACAAGTACAAGCGCTACCTGTTGTATGTCAACCCCAAGTTTCTCAGGTTGCCATCCAACAGCCTCTTGTCTCGACAACTCAATCACAACCTCCGGTTAGTGCCTCCTTATCTGGAGCGACTCAGGCTCAAACAAGTACTATGACTCCTCATCTTAGTCAATCATCCAGTATTGGACAACAGCAAATGGTCCAACAACCAGAGCTGGTTCAAACTCATCAACCCCCATTCCAGCAATCATATCGAGGACCTGAGCAAAAAGTCTTTGTAAGTAATGGGCAATCGCATTTACAAAGCAGTTACCAACAACCATATTATAATGGTTATGCCCATCAACCTTGTCAAAGTTGCCAGCGTCAAATACATTATGCTGGTATGCAAAGACCCACTGCTCAGGCGATTCCATCTTATCCTGGGTATGCTTCGCCTAACCTGAATCAACAGTTGCCCTTTGTAGCAACTCTAGAATTACCAGATCTAAACCGGCTGACGAATGATCCAATTGCTTATGCCCCTTGGTGGCCAGCGATTCCGCATAAACTTCCGTCAGATATTCCTAAATTTAATGGAAATCCGGGTGAAGATCCGTCGAATCATGTGATGACCTTTCATCTGTGGTGTTCATCAAGCACACTAAATGATGATTCGATTAGGCTTCGCCTTTTTCAGAGGATGTTAACTGGTCCGGCAGCAAAATGGTATATCGAATTGCCTAGAGCTTCATTCGACAACTTCAGTACCCTAGCCACGACTTTCTTAACCCATTTTCAATTACCCATAAGGTATGAAACGGGAACGGAACTCCTAACCAACTTCAAACAGACAACGGCCACTCACATATCTGATCATATACATGAGTGGCGACGTCGTCGTAGGATGGTAAAAACGTACGTTCCCGATCAGCTATTAGCTGAATGGTTTATCAAGTCATTACTTCCTGCCATCACGGAAGATGTGGCAAAGGGGGTGTCACACGGAATCTGTCAAGGGTGCGGACACGACTGACCTTCCTAGAAGTCTAAGGCATTCTAATGACAAACAAGACAAAATGGAGTGATCTTTCTCTAAATACACCTTTTACAACATGAAAACTACAAGTGTTTAGGCTTACCTTATTCCAAAACGCTGTTGTTGAGGTCCGTTCTTGACGATCCGGATGAGCTCCTCCTTCAAGTCAATTCCTGCAACCACAAACAATCAAACAATTACCAAGCACTTGCATTTCATATAATAAAACATATATTCAACATGCAGACCAAGGAACACATGAAATAACTCATTAACACAAGCTATTGAGAAAAATAAACCAGTTTGTATTAATAACGAAACAAAGAAACTTTTACAACCTGGCCTTGGTGTTGTGCAAGTTCCTCCCAGGGTCCATCAAGGGTTTTCCTCTACTTTGACAAAGCTCACCCTCTTCCAAGTAGAATCAAGTAAAGACAATCTCTCCTCACAAAGGCTCTAATGGAAGACCTAAATCCTGCAGCATTTACCCAAAGAAAATGTATAGCTCCAACCTCCCCTCCTTTTGGCTCAATGCCTTTATTTATAGTGCTGTAAAGAGGTTATTCAGGTCCACTATCAATGGGATCATCCCCCTCTATGGGTGGGATAGCTCCCTTATTGATGGGATAAGTTCCCCCTTAATAGAGATACATGAACCAACTGGAGGCGCATCCATTTCATCAAACCGACCTCTAGAATGTTCTAGAAGTAACCACAAGTAATTTTTTCAAGATAAAACTCGCGCATTTTGCCTTTTACAGAGGGACGCACCTGTCCCTTAACATACAGAGCGTCCATGGACGCAGATTTTGTGAACATGGTCAGCGTCCCCGCAGGTAAGGCTAGAGAGAACCTGCGACCCCAGAGATAAACATAGTTTTTACAAGACTTTCTCTCTTTTTTGAGTTTGAGATGGATAACAGAGGCATGAGACTTGCCTAAGAGGGTAGCATGACTGTTGATTTGAGCCATACTAACTGTAAGTAGTCAAGGTGACATTTTTTAGTGTAACAGGGGGGAGTCGTAACGGAAGAGCAAGTCATTGCTCGTGCGCAATATCTGGACTTGGTTTACACTCAGTCCGGCATGCTCTACGACAAAATACCTGATGCCCCTAGACCAGAATTCTCAATTCCTCCTCCTCATAAATCAAACAATGACTCTCATGCCGGTGATGGCGTGATTGGCGCAACAAACATGAAATCGACAAAGGCTATATCTAAAAAGGCCCGTAAGATTTCCAGTCAAAATGCAAATGAGGAACTTCTTGCCTCGGAAGTAAGTGTCGTGTCGGATGACAAGGGCAAACAACTGAAGCAACTAGGGGGCAAGAAGAAAAAGAAAGGGAGAAAAAGGAAACCCCCTGCGGGGTGTCATATATGCGATGAGGATCATTGGACAGCAGATTGTCCATACAAAGCTGAGCTTAAAAGATTCTTTAAGAGTTCGAAAACCTCAGCTGTGTTGACTGATCCGTTTCCAAGCCCGGGTACCAAACTGGTTGCTAATCAAAATGCTTCCCGATCCCAAGTGCTTATGTTGTCTATCTCAAAGCAGCAAAATGATGCTTTGGCAAGGAATAAAGATTACGGGAATCCATAGGTGTCGAATAACAAGGCTAATGAACAACCTAGTAGTTTGACAACAACTTTGACCAAAGTTGTGCCACCCACCATTCCTGAACAAATGATAAAGTCACCAAAGGGAGTAGTGTACAAGTCGACATTTAATCCTCGTGCAAAAATAGCACAGAATTATAATATAATAGAGGACCTGGCCCAATCGCCGTCCGCTATGTCGACGCTTGAGGTACCGCAAAATTGCCTCTCCTAAGAGCAAGCTTTATTATCAGCAATAGGTGAAATTGACCCAATGGACTCCAATCTTGTGGCCTTTGATCATAAAGGATATGACCCTCAGTTACCAGCTCAACTAGCTTTCCTTATTCAAGTGAAAGCCCTCAACAAAACTGTTCAATTATTGATGAGGGGGCATCTACGTGTATTATGTCGATGAGTTGCTGGAAAAATTTAGGCTCACCACCCTTGTCGAAATCGTCAACGACGTTAAAAGCATTTGATGGACGATCATACACTCCATACGGGATTTTAAGTAACTTGCAAGTTGAACTGGGGGGCAAAACAGTAGAAGTTGATGTTGAAGTAATCGATGGAAACCTCGATTACAACATCCTACTGGGAAGGCCCTGGATATATGCCATGGCTGCAGTTGTGTCGACCTACTTCAGGAAGATTGCATTTCCCTTTGAAGGAGGAGTTACAATCGTCGACCAACAAACTTTCCTCCTCGACAGTTCACAAGTTACGGGAAGCACTCCAACGATCCATGGAAGCAATCATTCGCTTCAAAACATTGGAGTAGGTGACTCTCCTAAAAGACCCTGCCTTAATTGGTACTTTTGCCCTGCCGCCTGCGAGTAATCTGGCGGAAGTAGCCACAGTGGAAACCTACAATATGAAATCTTCTATATCTAATGGATTCGGAAGATTCCTAAACATTTTGTCAGCATGGATCATTGCCCTAATAGAAATATTGTAAATACAATGGGCCCCGAGGACGGTTCTAATCTCGTGTCAACCTCGTTAAAAAATGAAACAAGGAGTTATGAGGATAGTTCTTTTACTGTGTCAACCTCATTAAAAAATGAAACAATCTCCTTTCCAAATCTCAAAGGTAAACCTTCATTCCAACCACCAAGTTGAATGCAATAAAGCTTGGGGGGCATGCACCTCGATTTGCGTTGTTATGCTAGGGGCATGCAAACTTATCATCGAGCAGTTTTAGCACACAGTTCATGCTCGTTAAAAAATAAACGCAAGATACGAGCAGTTTTAGCACAAAGTTCATGCTCGTTAAAAAATAAACGCAAGATCCGAGCAGTTTTAGCGCATAGTTCATGCTCGTTAAAAAATAAGCATAAGTTTGAGCAGTGTTTTTCCACGTTCAAGCTCGTTAAAAAATGAACCTATCCCGGTAAATAACCATTGTGAATGTAACTCTATCAGCCATTAAAGCCTTGGTCGTGTTTGCACCGTCACCTCCACTTTTCATTTGGCCGATCGTTCACCTCCATATGATTGTTTACCCATTTTAAGGAACAGCTGCGAAGAGTGATTTCACCTAGCCATCCTTGTGACACTGTCGTGATTGGAAAATTCCAACCTGTACCTGGAATCAGCTGCGAACCCTGTTTATCACTCGTTCCTCAAAAGACGAGTCTTCTTTAAGCTCTTTTCAACTGACTCGTAAAATATGAAAAGATTGCCGAGTTTTGGCCTTCCAGCTCGTTAAAGCGACCGGAAGTGCTATCCCTCCTCTAGATTTTAATCTTTTTGGACCTGAGGGATTATTGCACAAAACGATCGAGCGCTTGTTTTGTTCGGCTCGTTAAAACTATCGAAAACTCATCCCTTCTGTATTGTTTTATACTTTTTCGGACTTAAGGGATTAGATGACGAAAAAGGACTTTTGGAGTTAACTTTATGTACCTTTTCAGACTCTCTAAAAATGAAAAGAACTGAGTTATCCTTGTCGTTAGACTTGTTAAAATCATTAAATAGCGACAAACTTGTCTTTAGACGAGAGCGAGTTTCACTATCGCTAGGCTCGTTAAAACATAGCGATGGGCTTGCCCGAAGGGCAGGTTATAGAACAAGCATATGTTATCCTCCTCAAGCTTGACAAAAATAAAGAGGTACTGGTCAGCAATGACTGGGGAAAAATTGGGAGAAACTAAAGAGAACTTTGATGGTAGCAAGTCGCTCTTGAACATGACACTTTTCCTCCGTACCACAATCGGGTTGGGTTGTTTCATTCACCGGTCACATCACCATGGTCTCGCCATACCATCCATAATTGGGGTAATGCTACCAATCCATCGCATCAGTGTCGCCATATGTTCAAGAGAAGTCGTTCAGAAAGAGTCAACCGGGTCCCATCCACTACCATACATTATCCTTCATCCATTCATGACCGCCACCCTGAATCATATGTCACAGATCGTTTTCACCTCCATTAAAATCATTAGCTCCGTTTCGTGTCACTGATGTGGGATTCATTAAGGCCCTCCTTTGATGGATCGCTTCTTGTCGACATCAGCTCATTATCCAAGAAGTTGATCTAGGAACAACCCCTTCAGTACTTTGAAGCTTGCATGACTCAATGGCAAGTTTCTCACTTCCGGCGACCGGTATACATCAATGACCTTCAACCAGAAGATTTTGCGTGGTGTTCGACGCCAAGTCCTTTATTCACACCACGTGAATTGTACTGCAGTACCTTGAGGTTCATTATCATTATCGGTGATTCCTCTCGCGCTTGTTAACGGTTTACATCATTGACCGGTAATCGAGCGATGTCTTTCCATGTTCGACTTCAGAACAATTCTCACGTGGATCGACTTGTACTTAGAGTGAAGATCGAATGAGTTTGAAGACCCCGGATCTAGTTTCATCCATCTGGGCTGCGATATATATTTAGGAAATATAAAGACATTTGACATGTACATCATTGCAGTAGATGATCATCCTACTCAAAGGATGATAATTTCACCAAAATTATCAGTCTACCATCAGACGATTGTCTGTTCTATGTACAGAAATGAATTTATAAAGCTGAGCATGGGAATGCCCGCCTCAGCTAGATCATGAAAGCAGTATGAAAAATAATGTATTGTATTGTATCTTATTACAGGGCTCCTCCCAGCATTGGATGAACTTCGGATCCCCCTGATAAAGCATTTCACCCGATAAACAGCCTCATACTTTAGGGGGCAACTGTTATAGACATTTTTGTGCCTTACAGCATTGAGCATGAAATGTCCATAATCTAAGGGATCCAAAGTCCCTAAACATGTTGTTCCTACCCCTAGAGGAACAAGGCTAACAAACCACAACAATTCACAGAAGTTCTCCACCTGAAACTGCTCAAAAACAAGTCAATTCAGGATCATGTCAACTGCTCCACTGACCATTTGCGCTGAATGTCAATCGCTACACTGGCTACCTGCGCTGAATGTCAACTCCAACACTGGCTACCAGCGCTGAGCGAGATTGGACATGTGGCAGGCTCATTCCTCAAGGTGTCAAAACCCAGGAAGCTTCGAAAATGACACTTGCCTCAGGGAATTCGACTGGTGATGAGTAAGAGGTTCCAAATCTCCAAGTGGAAGCAAGAACCTCCAAGTGGACTCAAGAACTAACAGAGGAAGAGGACACTAGTCAGATCTCAAGCTGACTCATCCTCTCTCCAAACATCTATATATGGATCTCTCCTCCATGAGATCCAGAGGCTGGAATTTTGTTATTGCAAAGAATTGCTGCTGGTTTGAGACTGAGATCATTGGGTGCTTAATTCTTTGAAGGGGGTGAAGATAGGAATTCCATTTTCTGGGAAGGAGATGCTGGATTGGAGCCCTTTGGGTTGTATCTCTTCCTGAACCTTGTTATTCATCAATAAAGCTATCTTGGTTTCTCCTATATGCTGATGTATTCTTGATGTATGATTGCATTAGTATGTTTAGTTTATTTCTAATCCTGAACTAGTTATGAATATGAATCCATGTCTTGTGTAGTGTTCTCTTCTTGTGATCTTGCAGAAACCTCTTGAAGCTGGGCGAGCGAGAAGGCAAGTAGCTAGGAACTCTCCAAGAAAAGAGAAGCTGGATCGAGGGACAAACGGAAGACACCAGTTAGTCCATCTATCTCTCTCTTCATTCTTAATTCATAAAGGAAGAATACTAGAATAGCTGTCTCTATTTGTTGCTAAGGCACTGTCACACCTTAGGTGGATAGGATCGTCCTGCATAGGCATTTTTCCCCACAACACATACCTGATAGGCTTTAGATTTTTACCTTCACCTTGAATCCTGTCCTTGCTGATATACAGCCAGACTTGGTCACCAACATGGAAACTATGCTCCATCTGATTCTTGTCGTGCCTTGCCTTGTATTTGGCTTGGCTCTTTTCCAGCTATTCCTGTACTGCCTGGTGGATCTCTTGGATCTATTCAATGAACCTAGTTGCCCTGTCCACATCTCTGTGTCCTGCAACTATGATGTCTTTACGAAAGACAAAATCCAAAGGAGACCTTGGGGTGAAACCAAAACAGGTCTCAAAAGGAGATTTCTGTGTAGAGGAATTTTTTGCTCTGTTGTAAGCATGCTACACATAACATAAATGTTCATCCCAAAGCTTAGGAGTCTTGCTGCAATACCGCCTGAGTAACTCGATTACTGTCCTGTTAACTACTTCTGTCTAGCGATCAGTTTGTGGATGAAAAGCTATGCTCTTCTTCAATTTGGTGTCCTTCAGTTCCCACAAACTTGACCAAAACTTCCCCACAAATCGGGTGTCTTGATCATATACAATGGAAGTGGGTAATCCAAAAAGGACCCATACATGTTGAAAGAATTGTTTTTCAGTTTGTTCAGCTGTAATCTGTTTATTACAAGGTATCAAAACACACATTTTGTTGAACCTATCCACAACAACATACATATAATCATGAACTTTCCTAGATTTAGGTAGTCCTCCAACAAAATCCATGGAAACACTTTCCCAAGTGTGAGAAGGAATTGGTAATGGAGTGTACAAACCTAGTTTTCTATTGTTGGGCTTGCTTTTTGCACACATAGTACACCCTCTTACATATCTAGAAACTGTCTCATTCATTTTTGGGCAATAACAAAATCTTTGCAGCTGTGCAACTATTTTACTTACCCCAAAGTGACCTGGTATTAGAGAAGTGTGTGCTCCTCAAATTATCCTTACTCTTTCAGTTTGTGGAATGCATAACTTCCCACAATGATATAAGAGTCGATCCTTTACATGATAATCAAATTCTTCTACTCATTTTCCTTGACTTAAAGTTGCATATACGTCTTTAATGTCTATATCTTGAGCATATTGTTCAATGTAGCTCTCATGTAACATAGAATTATGCTTAAGTATAGTAGATGCATTTATATTGGGTCTAGATAACATATCTGCAACTTTATTGTGTATGCCCTTTTTATATCTCATGACTAAATGAAACTGCTATAGAAACCCCATCCATCTATAGTGTCTTGATTGCTGCAACTTAGTTTGGGAGTGTAGATATTGAAGTGGTTGATGATCAGTATGTATTACTCTCTCTTTGCCCATTAAGTAATGTTTCCACTTTTTCACACTCTATACAAATACATACAATTCTTTATCATATGTAGGATAGTTAATGTTATAGACATTTTTGGGCACTGCAACCCCAATCATACATGTCCATAAACCAAGGGCTCATAAGTCCCTAAAAGTGTTGCTTCACACCCTAAAGCAACAAGGTCAGCTGATTACATCATCTCCCAGAAGTTCTCCACAAAAAACTGCTCAGAACTGGTCAAAGCTGGACCATATAGACTGCCCAGTGCAGAGGGTGTGATGCATCTCACCTGCCCAGTATAAAGGATGCGATGCATACTGGAAAGCCCTTCTGTAGGGTGCGATGGGCAAGAGTAGACAAATGGCAGAGACAGTTTGCAAGGTGGATCTTCATGGAATCTTCCAGAAACTTCTCCTGTGACACCTGCCTCTCTGAATTCACCCAGGGATGAGTAAGAGATCATCAATCTCCAAGTGTAATCAAGAACTCTCAGAGAGAGGACACTAATCAAAATCCCAGGAGTTGACTCACCCCCCTGCAATCATCTATATATGGATCCCTCATCCCAGAGATCCAAAGGATGGAATTTTGTATCTTGTAAGGAAATGTTGTTGGTTTCTTGGTGGAATATCATGGTGTTGGGTGACCTAAGCTTTTCATGAGGTGAAGAAGGGCTTTCATGCTGGGAGGATGACATTGGGTCAGAACAATTGGTTGTAATCCTCTTTGCTTTTCTTGATATTAATAAAGCTATTCAAGTTTTCCTCCACATTCTTGTATGTTTGATGATATATGCAATTGTGTGTTCAATATATATCTGGTCCTATATTATTTATGATTGTAGATCTCTGTTCTTTGATAGTATTATGCTGCTTTGATTTCACAGGTGCTCTTTGAAGCTAGGTAAATGAAAGCAAAGTGGCAAAGATCTGTCAGAAGGGAGATGAATCAAGCAAGGAACTAAGCACAAGACTGAGGTTGGTGTCCTTTGTTCCCCTCTTATCTACTTCTCATAAAGGAAAGCGAAAGTAGTTTTAGTTTGTTTGTTTCTAAGATAGCTACCAGTCTTAGTGGGACTAGCAGCTCCGAGTGTACACTAGATTTCCCGATAACAAAATGGTGACTCCACTAGGGAGCGAGTAGATTGTTTGCTTGTCCATATTTGTTTGTTTTATAAACTTACAGACGGAGCCTGAAGTTAAGCCAGCTAGCCTTCGAACTGCATTTGCTATGCAAGTGCAAAGTATATCAATGTTGCTTCAGTCTATCTCTGAGTTTTGTTTATAAACTGAACAACCGATTTGTAAACATTCTAATTGCCCTAGTGGTGGCTCTAGTAACCTCATTAGATCAGCCCCTGTGATTTCTATTTACTAACTATCATTAGCTCGGCCTAAATCCATGAACTAAGCTATAAACTATGACCCAGAACAAAGTTGAAGTCTCGTCCCTGGACCATTGCACTTTCTCCTCTTGGTAATCTAGATGCATCGCACCTCCCGTGTGTAGTAGGTGCGCTGCATCGCACTTTCCGTGTGTTGCAGGTGCGCTGATCAAACAAGACCTCTTCTGCTCTCAGATTTTGGTTTATGTGTTCACTGTCTTTAGCTTTATTCAGGAGTTTTGCTGTCTGTGATCAGTATACCACTATAGAAACTCCCTTCCTTTACATGATTCCACCTCCAGGGTACAAAGAATTCTGAATGTTTTTATGTATTGTGCGCCATTTACAGTTCTCTTTTACAAAAGTAGCATAATCAAGCTGTCGTCTTTTGATTTGAAAGTGTCGCAAGTGTTGTTTTCAGTCAAAGAAAAGAATTCTATTGTTCTTGATGGTCAATTATACAGTTACTCTTGTATTTGATTTGAATTAGTAGTTTTTCAAGTGTCGCAAGCAGTTTTCGGTTGAAAACAGCAAAGTGTCGTCATTATCTTCCTTTCGTTTTTGAAGAGAAATTTGTTAGTATTGTCGCTTTGAAAAGATCGTTCAGATTTGTACTTAGCATTCTTCTTGTCATTAACACATTAAGAAAGTTGAAAACAAATACATGCATTTGCATTTGCATTTAGACTACTTGTTGTTTTGATTTAGGACAGTGCATCTAGTGTGTGCTCTCTGCTCTATGTTGAAAGAATATCATCTCTTTCTTTTGTAGCTAGGATTTTCATTGCAAAAAGAAGATTAAACAATTGTTTATGATCTTAGATTGCATTTTAGAAATTGTATATCTACATCACGCAGTGAACCTGAAAGGAAAATTTCTTAAGAAATATCAACTGTAAAATAAATTTAATGAACATAAAAATGCTTTGGAACCTAACGCACAACATTTAGAAGTCTAGGCTAGAGACGTATTCGGGCATCATAAAGCTTGGTAGCTGTCGCTTTCATTGTTGGTTGGGTGATTCCTCCTCTTTGAGACAACAAGTGCCAGTACGGACTTGTGCTCCCACGTACCGTTGAGTATGTATTGGGAGACCACAATAGGCTATATCCTTTATCCATAGGAAGCTTTGTCTACCGCCCTATTGATCGTAATGCACTGAACACAGCATTCGGGAAGATTGACTGTCGTATCGTAAAAAGTATTCTGCAGTTTTGCGATTGGTTTGGTAATCCCTCTGTGTAGATCCCTAGAGTAGTCTCTTTCATTCCTTTTCATACTCCTTAAAGGAAAAGGTCCATCTGAGCACTTATCACTTCAGGCTCATTAAAAATCGAAGGCGACTAGAGTCATCTTTTGTTTTTTCTTGACTCTTAAAAATTGAAAAAACAAGTTGTGTCAAAGCATCTAAAATTTATTTTAATCGGAATAATATCACCATTCCTGTGTTGGTCTTAGGTTGAGAAAAATGGAGTCCACCAACCAAGGATTTCCCCTTGGAGGAAATCCTAGTCCTTCCTCCTCTTGGGGAGATGTTGGTGCACCTCATATGGCCACATTGTCACTTCCAGGATTGATGATTGGCTTACCAATATGGCTTTTTTCGACCTCTGTCATTCAGAACACCGTGATTCCTGAACAATCGAGTTAGCAACTTGATGATACTAAAGTTACCCCCCAAACTTCTACTTCGTCTGATTCTCCCTCTCCTCCTTCCTCTTCACTTGATAAAGCTGGTAAATCCAAAAGTCAAGTAACTAAGAAGGAGAAGAAGGGGAAGGAGAAGAAAGAGAAGAAGAAGGAGGAGCCAAAGGCGAAAAGGGGTAACCAGGCATCGTTTAGTGAAAATCTGCACACTGCACCATCCAAGCCTAAATCTCCATGTGTCATTTACAAAGGAGACCACTATCATCGAGATTGTCCTGGCATCCCTCGAATCTTAAGGGACTGGTCTCCTCGTTTGCACAATCCGGTGTCATCAACCTATGAAGATCATGTTGAAAGTGCACCATCAACTAGTGAAAGCGAAGCATTTGGACAGAAAAGGAAATGTAAATTTCCTTGTAAACTATGTGAAGGCGATTACGTCGTCCACCATTGTCCCTTCCTAGATGAAGCTAAAAGAGTCTTGGATAACTATCCTGCTTCACCACTACGACTTCCTCCTGGATACAAGAAACTCTTGTCGAGTCCATCGCTAGTTGAAAATCCGACCGACACGCCACTGTGGTCGGTCGAAGCATCTTTCATTGAAGATAAACCTGCTGAATCCATACCAGACGAAAGTCAAAAGGTTGAGGCGATAGTCGACCCACTCTTATCTTCAGAAGGTCCATCTTCAGATGATACAATCACCGAAGAGAATGAGAACAACACTATAGTGACCAATCCAGGGGTCTAGATTAGACTAAATTTAATGTCAACCAAGGTAGGTAAACTTAGAGGCAAGTGTCTAAAGTTTATAGAAATAAAAGGATCTCATCTATCTAAATAAGTGTCTATTGTGACAGGCTACAGCACTATTTTACAAGAGATTGAGATATGTTTTCTTTCACAATTCAAACACTTATATCACCTAATTTAATTAGCTGTTCTAAAACAGAGTGTTACTAGTCTGAGTCTTCAATCCTCTTTCAAGGATATAGTTCACAAAAACTCTTTCCAGCTAACACACTAAGCATTCATGAAAACCAAAAACTCTTTTAAGCATACTAAAACTCAAATTCATGAAAACAGAGTCCATAGAGATACTTTGAAATTCAATGTTCAATTAAACCTTTTACAAGATCTTGTTCAATAATTTAGCAATTGAATTTTCAAGCTATCACCATGAATCATATAGTAACACTCTCCATAACTTATAATTGAATTAATAAACTCACAAGCAAGGAAATAACATCAAACACTATTCAGATCTGAAGGCTAAATCCTATGAAAATGAAACGACAGTGTACCAATCTTCACGTAGGGCCCTTCCACACTTCGATGGAACACTTATAAAACTTCAGGTGATGAAAACGTTAACACATAAACACTACAATTGATGAAACGATGCCTGTGATTAAGTTCTGGAAAATTAATTACATACTAGAACAGAGTTCTGGAATATGCAGTCTTAAGCCTGCCCTTGCCTCCTCCTAGTTATTACCATTTACATCCAAACGTACATGCATTATCATTTCAGATGTTTCTACTTTTACAATAAAAAAGGTTAGGTTTGTTTTTTTCTAATCCTAACTGATTTCTAAAACAAAACAAAATCAGTTTAGGTAACTTCAGATTTTTGGTGCCTTTACAACCAAAAAGGCTGGGTTTGACCAGCATTGACCATGTATTCAGGAGCTCCAGATTCGATGCTGAATAGATCTTTCACCATGTATGTAAATCCTAGATCACGTCCTTATCCTCTATTTTGGTTTTCTTGCCATGCCACATGTCACAACATAAACCAATTATAGGAAGTCTTGACATCTCGTAATTTTGTTGAAAATTTCCAATTTTTAACATAAAAATCCACAAATTAAATTTAATGTAAAATAACAATTATAATGCTTCATTAATCAATTTCAATGGACTACGAGGGGTTTATGGGAGAAAATGATAGATAAATGATGGATTTTTAGAAGAAAAGAATGGCAATAAAATAGTACCAACAAACACCATTCAAGTTCTTTTCGTAAACACAGACTCTGATGAATATGGGGACAATCTACCCATTCCTTTACCACATGAAGGAAGGTCGTTAGAGTCATATCCGGCCGCCTATTCGGTCCCACCTCCAAGCAACCTAATCATTTCCTTCGATTGGAATCTACTAGGCAGACCCTGTTTACTGGCTAATGTACCATTCTGAATCATTGTACAAGCTTACAAAATGATCATGGTCAGTACCATCATAGATGAATGGGCTTCTGTGAGTATCCTTTCCTCAACTGCTTGGGAAGCGCTTGGTTTTCCATTGCTTCTGCCTGAGATGAGAAATCTAACAGGCTTCGACAAAGGAACCAGTCGACCGTTAGGGGTCCTTCCCAATGTACCCATAACATTGAGAAGGAAAACCGTTTATATGAACGTAATGGTAGTCCAAGGACCTCTAGATTATAATCTACTCCTTGGGCGTGACTATATTTATAGCATGGGAGCCATTGTCTCCTCACTCTTTAGAGTAATGTGTTTTCTGCAAGAAGGCCGAATGGTCTAGCTCGTAGACCAGCTTTCGTTCCCCGACTCACACATAGCTAATAGTCAAATGCCATCCCTAAATGGTCTTTTCACGCAAGGAATGTCTCATCAATCTCCAGTCCGTCCACCTAAAGAGCACGAGTGATTCGGGAGGAAATGACTGAAATCCAGGGGGCATGCACCCTGGTCTGTTTTGGTAGGAAAACCTTGGGTATAGGGTAGGTTTCCGTGGGGGATATATGACTAGTCTGACACACCGATCAGTTTAGGAAAATGGGATTAGACCGGAATAAGATTCCCTCGTCAAAGTTATGTAAGTGGAGGTGACCGCGCCACTCACCTTTGTCTATTTCAGTAGACATTGCCAAGGAAGTGTTTTGTCTGCAACGCGGATGGAGAAACCTTGCATATGCGAGAGCTTTGATATGGTAACCTGGAAACTCTACTTCACTATGCCTGGGGGCATGCAAACCTTTTCTCCTGAAAGTAAAGAGCGACCATTTATTTTCTTAGTTTGTAGTTTCTCAACCATTTAAACTCGTAGGATTGGTCGTTCCTAGCTTACATAATGAAAGGATCCGGAGCAAAGCTTTGAATGGTGCAAGCTCCCTAAAAATTGAACCTATCGATGAGACATCCTTATTATACAACTGGCATGAGCAGTTTTTATGTGGAGTTCAAGCTCGTTGAAAATTAAACCTAAGCAATGAGCAAATGTTTACCCGAGAGTTTAAGCTCATTAAAAAATGAACCAATTTCCTGTAAATAACCATTGTGAATGCATTATCATCAGCTTTTGAGCCCTGGTCATGTTCTCATCATCACCTCCACTCTGTTTTAGCTGATCATTCACCTCCATTTGATTGTTTACCCCTTTTGAGGAACAACTACGAAGAGTGATCCTGTTAGCCATCCTTGTGACACTGCCATGATTGGAAAATTCCAAACCTTACTTGGAATCAACTGCTACCTGAAATTATCACTCGTTCCTCAAAAAACGAGTCTCCTTTAAGCTCTTTTCATCTGACTCGTAAAATATGAAAAGATTGCTGAGCGATTGGCCTCTCTAGCTCGTTAAATCGATCAGAAGTGCTATCCCTCCTCTAGATTTTAATCTTTTTGGGCCTGAGGGATTGTTACACAAAACGATCGAGCACTTGTTTTGTTCGGCTTGTTAAAATTACCGAAAATTCATCCCTTTTGTATTATTTTATACTTTTTCGGACTCAAGGGATTATATGATGAAAAATGATTATTGGAGTTTCCTTTACGTCCCTTTCAGACTCTCTAAAATTGAAAAGGACCGAGTTATATTTGTCATTAAACTCATTAAAACCGAATAGCGACAAACTTGTCCATACAGACAAGAACGAGTTTCACTATCGCTAGGCTCGTTAAAAGATAGCGACGGGTTTGCCTGAAGGGCAAATTATAGAACAAGCATATGTTATCCTCCTCAAGCTTGATAAAAATAAAGAGGCACTCTTCAGCAATGACTGGGGAAAAATTGGGAAGAAAACTTGAAGAAACTTTATTGGTAGCAAGTCGCTCTTGAAGATGACACTTTCACTCCACGTCCGAGTCGGGTTGGGTTATTCCATTCACCGGTCATATCACCATTGGTCCATCGCACCATCCATATTTGAGGTTAACGCTACCAATCCATGTCAGTGTCACCGGTATGTTCAAGAGAAGTTGCTCAGAGAATTCACTTGTGTCTCATCCGCTGCAATACATTCACGGTCCATTCTTTCATGACTGCCACCCTGAACCCTGTATCATTAGATCGTTTTCACCTCCAAAATCATTTACTTTGTTCCATGCCATATATGTGGGATTCGTTAAGGCCCTCCTATGACAGGTCGCTTCTTGTCGACATCAGCTCATTATCCAAGAAGTTGACTTAGGAACAACCCTTTCAGTACTTTGAAGCTTGCATACCTCAATGACAAGTTTCTCACTTCCGACGACAGGTTTACATCAATGGCCTTCGACCAAAAGATTTTGCATGGTGTTTGATGCCAAGTCCCTTTTCACACCATGCGAATTGTACTGTAGTACCTTGAGGGTCATCATCATTATCGCTGATTCCTCTCGCGCTTGTTAACAACTTACATCATTGGTTGGTAATCAGGCGATGTCTTTCCATGTTCGACTCCAGAACATCTTTCACATGGATCGACTTGTACTCTAAGTGAAGATTGGACGAGTGAAGACCCCGAATCTAGTTTCATCCATCCGAGCTGTGATATATTCAGGAAAATAAAGGCATCAAATGTACATCATTGCTGTGCAGATGATCATCCGAATCAAAGGATGATGGCTCTATCAGAATCATCAGTTTGCCACATAGATGGTTGTCTGTCTTATGTACATGAAAATGAATTTATAAAGCTGAGCATGGGAATGCCCGCCTCAGCTTGATCATGAAAAATATTATGAAGATAATGTATTGTATTGTATCTTATTACAGGTCACCTTCCAGCTCGAGAAAACTTTGAATCCTCATGATAAAGCATTTCACCGGACATCGAAAGATTAACGACCTAATGCTTTAGGGGGCAAATGCTATAGACATTTTTGGGCACTGCAACCCCAATCATACATGTCCATAAATCAACGGCTCATAAGTCCCTAAAAGTGTTGCTTCACACCCTAAAGCAACAAGGTCAGCTGATTACATCATCTCCCAGAAGTTCTCCACAGAAAACTGCTCAGAACTGGTCAAAGCTGGACCATATAGACTGCCCAGTGCAGAGGGTGTGATGCATCTCACCTGCCCAGTATAAAGGATGCGATGCATACTAGAAAGCCCTTCTGTAAGGTGCGATGGGCAAGAGTAGACAAATGGCAGAGACAGTTTGCAAGGTGGATCTTCATGGAATCTTCCAGAAACTTCTCCTGTGACACCTGCCTCTCTGAATTCACCCAGGGATGAGTAAGAGATCATCAATCTCCAAGTGGAATCAAGAACTCTCAGAGAGAGGACACTAATCAAAATCCCAGGAGTTGACTCACCCCCCTGCAATCATCTATATATGGATCCCTCATCCCAGAGATCCAGAGGCTGGAATTTTGTATCTTGTAAGGAAGTGATGTTGGTTTCTTGGTGGAATATCATAGTGTTGGGTGACCTAAGCTTTTCATGAGGTGAAGAAGGGCTTTCATGCTAGGAGGATGACGCTGGGTCAGAACAATTAGTTGTAATCCTCTTTGCTTTTCTTGATATTAATAAAGCTATTCAAGTTTTCCTCCACTTTCTTGTATGTTTGATGATATATACATTTGTGTGGTAAATATATATCTGGTTCTATATTTTTTATGATTGTAGATCTCTGTTCTTCGATAGTATTATGCTACTTTGATTCCGTAGGTGCTCTTTGAAGCTGGGTAGACGAAGGCAAAGTGGCAAAGATTTGTCAGAAGGGAGAGGAATCAAGCAAGGAACTAAGCGCAAGACTGAGGTTGGTGTCCTTTGTTCCCCTCTTATCTACTTCTCATAAAGGAAAGCAAAAGTAGTTTTAGTTTGTTTGTTTCTAAGATAGCTACCAGTCTTAGTGTGACTGGCAGCTCTGAGTGGACACTAGATTTCCTGATAACAGTTAACCACTGCAAAATTAAATGTCTTAGAATGATAACATATGGGTTTATCATGCTGTGTCAACACTGCTCCCATGGAATAGTAACTGGCATCTGTTAGGATCTCAAATGGTCTTTGAAGATTAGGCAGTGCTAGTACAGGTGTTGTACTAATCTTTTCTTTCAAGGTGTCGAAGGCTTTCTGATGTTTGCCTCCCCACTGAAACACCTTGTTCAATCTTGTTAAAGCATGTAAGGGAGCTGCAATTAAGGAACAGTTAGAAATGAACTTTCTCCAAGATTGTGCTGCTCCTAAGAAGCTTCTTACTTCTGTAGCAGATTTGGTTTTAGGCCAATTTACAATGACTGCCACCTTATAGGGATCTATCTTCAATTCACCACCCTCTACTATATGACCCAAATAATTCAGAGATGTTTTGCCAAATTCACATTTTGAGAGTTTAACATAAAAATTTTCTCTTTTCAAAACATCTAGTGTTTGCTTAACATGCTTTAAGCGTTCTTCCCACGTTTTGCTAAATATCACAATGTCATCCAAATACACAATAACAAAATCATCAAGAAAAGGTCTAAGTACATCATTCATTAATCTCATGAAAGTAGCAGGTGCATTACTCAATCCAAAAGGCATAATCAGCCACTCATACAATCCCTGCTTTGTTTTGAAATTAGTCTTCCATGCATCTTGTTCTATAACTCTGACCTGATGGTATCCACTATGCAAGTCTAGCTTGGAAAAATAAACAGCTTCTTTCAATTGATCTAAAAGATCATCTATGCGAGGAAGAGGATAACAATTTTTGATTGTTATCTTATTTAGTGCTCAGTAATCAATGTACATTCTCCACGAGCCATCTTTCTTTCTCACCAAAAACATTGGTGACCCACATGGTGATGTGCTAGGTCTGATGAACCCCTTCTCGAGCAACTCCTGCACCTACTTCTTGATTTCTGCGTTCTCTAAAGTAGACAACCTATACATTCCAATGTTAGGCAATGGAGCATCTTGCTGCAAAATAATATCATGCACTATTTTCTTTTTGGGTGGAAAACCTTTTGGTTCTTGAAACAAGATATCATACTCTGAAACAACCTTTTCTAAATCAGCTTGCTGTTTAGCATTACAGCCTTCAAATACATTAGTTTTATCAGGTTTCTTTTCCTTTAAAACCATCAGTAAGAATTTCTTACATGAGTTTATCATTCGTTTCATCTTCCCTCAATTTATGAGAGTATAATTATTCTTGAGCTTATGAGCTCTTACAAAGTATTCGATTCCATCTTTAACGTATAGATACTTGTTCTCAGCTCTATAGAAAATAGGTTTTCTTTCATACAAGTAAGGACTTCCTAAAACAATTCCACATATATCCAAAGGAATTATGTCTAACTCAACCTCATCTAGAAATGCTGATCCAAAAGAAAACTTGAGTTTGCATTGTCTAGTCACTTGTAGTTGTGCTTTATCATTTAACCATCCTAATGGGTATGGTTTCTTGTGAGGTGTAGTCACTAATCCCAATTTCATTACACTTGCTTCAGAAATTAAATTTACTTGTGAGCCACTATCAAACAAAGTATCAATCTTTTGATGTTTCAAAATAACTTGAATATGGAAAAGCTCATGTCTTTTTCTCTCATTTTCGTCATCAATAATAGATTGTGTAGAATTGCTAGTAGATGCTTCAGAATTCTTACCTTTTATACTTGTGGCTGAAATAGTTCTTTCATCTCCTAAGTAACCCCAAATCTTTCTGAATATCTGCAGCAGTATTCTTCTTCTTGCCCTCAAGATTCTTAGGTCTCAGCTCTGGATGTTGAATCCAACAACGCTCATCATCATGCCCATCCTTCATACAGTGAGTGCATGAAGGCTTGCTCATTTGTGCAGTGTTAGCCTTCCTTGCTTTCCATTTCTGCTTTCTTTTCTCCTTATTCTTGCTTGCAGTGGGTTGGGATGATCCCCCAACTTCTGGACTTCCATTCTTTCCTCTAGCTTCTAGATGGGTATCTTGTACAGATACCTCATCTATACTAGTGGGATTAAACATGATGATAGTGTGCCTCATGTAGCTGTGTAGACCACCAATGTACTTCAACAGAGTCTCAGGTGAGTCTAATGAGATTCCTAGAATCAATGCTCTCTTTCTAAATTCTTGAGTGTATCGTTGTACACTTTTCCCTTTCAACTGTTGAAGATTTTGCCAGCTCATCATGGCTTCCTGCATGTGGGCCAATGGATAGAACTGCTTTTTGATTGCAAAAACAAATTTACTCCAGACAGAGATAGTCTTACCATGTCTCTTCAGGTTAGCTTGGGTCCTGCCTTCCCACCAAACCAAGGCAATGCCTTCAAGACGTAGGCTTGCCATCTGAATCTTGCTCTTGTCTGAATCGATATTCTACACTTTGCAATAAACATCAATTTGTTTAATCCAATTGTCCAGCTTTTCTGCATTCAACTCTCCATCATATATAGGTAAATGAAATTTGACATCTATTTTAATCAAAGATGCCTTCTTTTTATGTTCAGGGCTATTAGGTGTGAGAAATCTTTCTTCTTTCCCTTTGCCTTTTGAGTGGTCATGGAAGTGAGACTCATCTTCTCCTTTGTCTTGTTTGGACCCTGATGAATCTTCATCCTTGTGTTTTCTAAAATCCCTATACATTTCCTCTACCATGGACTTTACGGCTAGGAAACTATCTATGAATTGAGGGTCTAGCCCCATAGAACCTTCCTCTAACATTGTCTTCCGAGGATAGACTCTCCCAATTTCAGGATTAGTTTCAACCAACTCTCCTTCTCCAAATTAGAACTTTGATCTAGTTAGCATTCAACAGCTAAAACCAAGACAAGCTTGTCTAACCCTGACAACCTAAAGCTTTGATACCACTTGATCTAAAAATCACTCGTGAGTGATCTCAGTTAATTAATTGATGAAAGAAGGTATTATAGACTCATGTGCTAGTGTGTGTCTATGTTATCTTATGCAATGGATTGATCAGATTGCAAAATACACAGACACTGGATAATGAGAAATAGTAAGAGAAACACAATAAGCAAATGCAAGAACACAACAAATTAATAAGGAGTTCACCCAATCCTCCTGCGCTACATCTCCAGTCTAGCTTTCAGTGGTGGCCTTCTTTTATTGTGTCTTTAAAGTAGAGTTTTTATAGTGAGGAACTCAATTTGAGTCTCCTGAAATAGATAATGTTTAGTAGGGTGGTTCTTGGATTCCCCAAGCCACTAGAGTGCACAGACTCTTCCTCACCAAGTCTCCACCACAACTGGTCTTAATGGCATGAGTCCAATTTGGTACTCAATTCCCCGATAGATATCCTCATAGGGATCACTTGAACCTCTCAAGCTTGGTTCCGTCTGCTCGATGCTACCTTAACTCTGTAGTTCATCTCGACTCTCTATTTTCTGCTTCTTGCTTCACTGTCTCCTTCTCCCTTCTTCACTATTTTCTATCTCTCTCTTTTTGCCCTTGTTCTCTGTTTTTTCATGGCTTAAATCCAATATGTCTCATGAATGTTCGCTTCCTCTTCCGCCCCTTCGGATCGCCTGCTACTGTTCACTTGGAGTTCCCTACCCGTGCGTCATTGCCACTACGTTATGTCTCACAGGGAAGTGGCCACTTTTCCTCTCATGAACAGTGCCAGCTCTTCCTCAAATGGTTCAACATTTCGGTTACGCTGTGTAATGATTCATCCACAAACTCAGCAGTCAAATCAGACTTCAGTCTTTTATATGCCACAGCTTAATTCTCCCTCCAGATCCAATTTCTCATCAGCTGTAATCTTCACCGTTAGATCTAGAGCCCTTAGATCCTACGGTGTTCGCTCTTATTCCGTGGTTGACTTGCTTGACCGTTAGCCTGTGATGAGAGGTGGTTTCCTCTCTTCTCCACCGGACATGCGTCGTGCAATGTATGGAATCACTCGTTGTTTGCCAAATCTGCTTACCACAAAAAATGCCTCCGATATTCCACCGGTTTTGGAGCACAAGACTCTCCTTTCACTTTAGCACTTTTCCTACATTTTCTTGGCTTCCCATGTGACGGAACGCTTAGGGCCTTTCGTTCTCGAGGCATTTTCCCCATCGATGTGCTAATCGCACATCAAAAACGACCTTCGTTTTCTAATCCAGACTTCCTAACTTCTAGTTCGCGTCCTGCGTGGTCTCCATGGGCCTCGATTAGCATGCTTTCACCGAGGTCCTCATCATTCCTTGCTGGCTACAAACTACCATTTTTCAGAGGTCCTTCTTGATAGCTCTTTATTCACAAGTTTCTTGAAGTTTGTTCTGATTTGATACAGTCATAGCACTTTGATAATTTTCATGGATCCAATTCAGAGAATTACAACATTTTGTGTGAGTGAGATGGATGTTCACATAGCTAAGACAACCCAAACACACAAAGACAAACCTTTGACATCACCATAACAAGGCCACAAGCATGGAACAACAATCAATATGCCAAAGATGACAGTTGGTTCAACAAGTGAAAATTAAGCAAGACACGTGGGGGAAACACATGGAATGATATGACCATGACAAGCAGTCATTCATGCTACACTAAGATATGTACTTCGAAATATATAATTTACTTACCATACTTATGCTCTAAATGGTTATGCATCCGATGTAGTCTACATTCGGTCCCAATCTTTTATCATAACTTGGTTCCTTGGTCATTCTCCTCAAATCCTTCAAAGTCATCCATCATGTCATCTTTCCCTATGGTCACTAAGGGAAATATCTATATAGTTTCAGCGGGTAGTGACTGCTACCGGGATGAGGCCCTCACAGGCCCATTTATGCAATTTTTTAATGCAATACAAATTGGACAACTTGGACAACACTGCTGTTGTGGGGAAAAGTATCCAACTCGGAATGACCCTATCCCTACTGTAAGGGTGACAGTCCTTAGCAACAACTGAAAGTAAAGCTTTGATATTTTCCTTTATGAAAGTACAGAGAAGGAAGAAAAGATTAACCAACCGGTGTCTTTCGCTTTTGTCGATCCTGTCCTCTCTCTTTGTCTCTTGTTCCCAGCTCCTTGCTCTCTTTGCCGGCCCAGCTACACACAGATCCTGCACAAACAAGAGAGGGAAACTACAAGAAACATGTACTCATAACTGATGCATGGATTAGAGTGAATCAGATATACAAGTAAATACAATACATCAATGCAATACAAGTATATAGGAGAACATTCAAAGCTTTATTGATAGAAGTAAAAGGGTTCTGAGAAGGTTACAACCATCAATGGCTCCAATCCAGCAGCACCTCCCCAGCAGCAAGAAATCTCCTCTTCACCTCTATAAAAGCAATCACCCAATAGCTCTAACTGTAAACCAACAGCACTTCCTTGCTTTGCACAAAATTCCAGCCTCCTTAGACCTCATAGAAGAGCTCTATATATAGGATAGAAGAAGAAAGGATGAGTCAGCTTGAGACTGACATAAAGCTACCTTGTGTCCTTTCCCTCTTCAGTTAATCTTCAGTTCTTAAGTCCACCTGGAGATCCTTGCTTACACATGTAGATCAAGTACCTCTTACTCATCACAGGGCGAATTCCTTGAACCAAGTGTCAGTTTGGAAGCTTCCTGGGCAGTTGACACCTTGCAGAATGACTGTGCCACTTGGCCAATCTCGCCCAGCGCAGGTAGCCTTCATTGGAGTTGACTTTCAGCGCAGGTACAAGGAGGAGCAGTTGACATTCAGCGCAGTTGCTCAGTGGAGCAGTTGACATGATCCAAAAATAGCCTGTTTTTGAGTGTTTTCAGGTGGAGAACTGATGGGAAGTGCTGTGGTTTGCTGACCTTGTTCTTCTAGGGGTAAGAACAACATGTTTAGGGACTGAGGATTCCTGTAATTATTGACATTTCATGCTCCATGCTGCGAGGCACAAAAATGTCTATAACAGTTGCCCCCTAAAGTATGAGGCTGTTTATCGGGTGAAATGCTTTATCTAGAGGGTCCGAAGTTCATTCCAGTGCTGAGGAGGCGCCCTGTAATACAATACAATACAATACATTATTTTTCGTTCTGCTTTCATGATCTAGCTGAGGCGGGCATTCCCATGCTCAGCTTTATAAATACATTTTGGTACATAGAACAGACGATCGTCTGATGGTAGACTGATAATTCTCTGTTGAAATTATCATCCTTTGAGTAGGATGATCATCTGCTGCAATGATGTACATGACAAATGCTTTTATATTTCCTGAATATGTATCGCAGCCCGGATGGATGAAACTAGATCCGGGGTCTTCAAACTCGTTCGATCTTCACTCTAAGTACAAGTCAATCCATGTGAGAATTTCGCTGAAGTCGAACATGGAAAGACATCGCTTGATTACCGGTCAATGATGAAAACCGTTAACAAGCACGAGAGGAATCACCGATAATGATAATGACCCTCAAGGTACTGCAGTACAATTCACGTGGTGTGAATAAAGGACTTGGCGTCGAACGCCACGCAAAATCTTCTGGTCGAAGGTCATTGATGTATACCTATCACCGGAAGTGAGAAACTTGCCATTGAGGCATGCAAGCTTCAAAGTACTGATGGGGTTGTTCCTAGATCAACTTCTTGGATAATGAGCTGAAGTCGACAAGAAGCGATCCGTCAAAGGAGGGCCTTAATGAATCCCACATCAATGACACGGAACGGAGCTAATGATTTTAGTGGAGGTGAAAACAAACTGTGACATATGATTCAGGGTGGCGATCATGAATGGATGAAGGATAATGTATGGCAGTGGATGGGACACGGTTGACACTTTCAGAATGACCTCTCTTGAACATATAATGACACTGATGCGATGGATCGGTAGCATTACCCCAAATGTGGATGGTTTGGCGAAGACCATGGTGATGAGACCAGTGAATGAAACAACCCAACCCGATGTGGTACGGAGGAAAAGTGTCATGTTCAAGAGCGACTTGCTACCGTTAAGCTTTGATGTTCTCCCAATTTTTCCCCAGTCATTTCTGACCAGTACCTCTTTATTTTTGTCAAGCTTGAGGAGGATAACATATGCTTGTTCTATAACCTGCCCTTCGGGCAAGCCCATCGCTATGATTTAACGAGCTTAGCGATAGGGAAACTCGTTCTCGTCTAAAGACAAGTTTGTCGCTATTTAATCATTTTAACGAGTCTAACGACAAGGAAAACTCGGTCCTTTTCATTTTTAGAGAGTCTGAAAAGGTACAGAAAGTTAACTCCATAATTCCTTTTTCGTCATCTAATCCCTTAAGTCCGAAAAAGTATAAAACAATACAGAAGGGATGGGTGTTCGGTACTTTTAACGAGTCGAACAAGACAAGCGCTCGATCTTTTTGTGCAATAATCCCTGAGGTCCAAAAAAGATTAAAATCTAGAGGAGGGATAGCTTTTCCGGTCGTTTAATGAGCTGGAAGGGCCAAAACTCGGCAAACTTTTCATATTTTACGAGTCAGATGAAAAGAGCTCAAAGAAGACTCGTCTTTTGAGGAACGAGTGATAAACAGGGATAGCAGCAGATTCCAGGTACAGGTTGGAATTCTCCAATCACGACAGTGTCACAAGGATGGCTAGGTGAAATCACTCTTCGCAGCTGTTTCTCAAAAGAGGTAAACACACAAATGGAGGTGAATGATCGGCCAAATGAAAAGTGGAGGTGACGGTGTACAAACACGACCAAGGCTTTTATGGCTGATGGATTTACGATCTCAAAAGATTATTTACCGGGATAGGTTCTTTTTTTAGATAAAAATGAGCTTAAACTCTGGAGGGAACATTGCTCACTGCTTTTATTTATTTTTTAACGAGCATGAAGACCGCGTTAAAACTGCTCGGATCTTGCATTTATTTTTTAACGAGCATGAACCATGTGCTAAAACTGCTCGATTAAGTTTGCATGCCCCCAGCATAATGTCTTCAAATCGAGGTGCATGCCCCCCAAGCTTCATTGCATTCAACTTGGTGATTGGAATGAAGGTTCACTTTTGAGATTTGAAGAGGGGATTGTTTCATTTTTTAACGAGGTTGACACAAGATAAGAACCGTCCTCGGGTCCTTGTTTTCATTTTTTAACGAGGTTGACACAAGATAAGAACCGTCCTCGGTAATGATCCATGTCGACAAAATATTTAGGAATCTTCCGGATCCAACCAGATGATTGGATTAGATTTCATTTTGTAGGTTTCCACCGTGGCCACTCCCGCCAGATTACTTGGAGGCGGTAGGGCGAAAGTACCCATTAAGGCAGGGTCTTTTAGGAGACCTACTCCGATATTTTGGAGCAAATGATTCCTTCCATGGATCATTGGAATGCTTCTTGTAACTTGTGAACTATTGTGGAGAAAAGTCTGTTGGTCGACGATTGTAATTCCTCCTTGGAAGGGGAATACAATCTTCCTGAAGTAGGTCGACACAACTGCGGCCATGGCATAGATCCATGGTCTTCCAAGTAGGATGTTGTAATCGGGGTTTCCATCAATTACTTCAACATCAATTCCTACTGTTTTGCCCCCCAGTTCTACTTGCAAGTTACTCAAAATCCCGTATGGAGTGTATGATCGTCCATCAAATGCTTTTAACGTCGTTGACGATTTCGACAAGGGTGGTGAGCCTAAATCTTTCCAGCAACTCATCGACATAAGACATGTAGATGCCCCCTCATCAATAATTGTTCGATGAACAGTTTTGTTGAGGGCTTTCACTTGAATAAGGAAAGCTAGTTGAGCTGGTAATTGCGGGTCATATCCTTTATGATCAAAGGCCACAAGATTGGAATCCATTGGGCCAATCCCACCTTTTGCTGATAATAAAGCTTGCTCTTGGGAGGGGTAATTTTGTGGTACCTCAAGTGTCGACATAGTGGACGGCGATTGGGCCAGGTCCTTTACTATATTATAATTCTGTGCTTCTTTGGCACGAGGATTAAATGTCGATTTGTGTACTACTCCCTTTGGCGACTTTATCATTGGCTCAGGAACGATGGGTGGCACAACTTCGGTCAAAGTACAACCAAGGACGTTCATCCTACTAGGCTTCTTTGTTGAACTACTAGGTCGTTCATTAACCTTGTTGTTCGACAACTTTGGATTCCCGTAATCTTTATTCCTTGTCAAAGCATTATTCTGTTGCTTTGAGGTAGACAACATAAGAACTTGGGATCCTGAAGCATTTTGATTAGCAACCAGATTTTGACCTGGGTTAGGAAACGGATCAGTCAATACTGCTGGGGTTTTTGAACTCTTAAAGAGTTTCTTAACTTCAGCTATATGTGGACAATATTTCGTCCAATGATCCTCATCGCATATATGACACCCTGCCGGGGGTTTCCTTTTTCTTCCTGTCTTTTTCTTCTTGCCCCCTGGTTGCTTCAGTTGTTTGCCCTTGTCGGTCGACATGGCATTTACTTCTGAGGTAAGAAGTTTTTCATTTGCATTTTGACTATAAATTTTGTGCTTGCCAATCACGTTCTCGCCGGCATGAGAGTCATTGTTTGATTTAGGAGGAGGAGGAATTGAGAATTCCGGTCTAGGGGCGTCAGGTATTTTGTCGTAGAGCGTGCCAGACTGAGTATAAACCAAGTCTAGATATTGCGCACGAGCTATAACTTGCTCTTCTGTTACGACTCCCCCCTTGGCCACATCTTCCGTTATGGCCGGAAGTAATGACTTTATAAACCATTCAGCTAATAGCTGATCGGGAACATATGTTTGTACCATCCTACGAAGATGTCGCCATTCATGTATATGATCAGATATATGAGTGGTCGTTGTCTGTTTGAAGTTGGTAAGGAGTTCTGTTCCCGTTTCATACCTTATCGGTAATTGAAAATGGGTTAAAAAGGTTGTAGCTAAGGCACTGAAGTTGTCGAACGAAGCTCTAGGCAATTCAATGTACCATTTTGCCACTGGACCCGTTAACGTCCTCTGAAAAAGGCGAAGTCTTATCGAATCATCATTCAGGGTGTTTGATGAACACCATAGATGGAATGTCATCACATGATTCGACGGGTCTTCACCTGGATTTCCATTAAATTTAGGAATGTCTGATGGAAGTTTATGCAGAATCACTGGCCACCAAGGGGCATAAGCAATTGGATCATTCGTCAGCCGGTTTAGATCTGGTAATTCTAGAGTTGCTACAAAGGGCAACTGTTGATTCAGGTTAGGTGAAGCATATCCAGGATAAGATGGAATCGCCTCAGCAGTGGGTCTTTGCATACCAGCATAATGTTGGCAACTTTGACAAGGTTGATGGGCATAACCATTAAAGTATGGTTGCCCATTACTTACAAAGACTTGTTGCTCAGGTCCTTGATATGATTGCTGGAATTGCGGTTGTTGAGTTCGAACCAGCTCTGGTTGTTGGACCATTTGCTGATGCCCAATACTGGATGATTGACCAAGATGAGGAGTCACAGTACTTGTTTGATCCTGAGTCGCTCCAGATAAGGAGGCACTGCCCTGAGGTTGCGATTGAGATGTCGAGACAAGAGGCTGTTGTATGGCAACCTGAGAAACTTGGGGTTGACATACAGTAGGCAGCGCTTGTACTTGCGACGCAATCACCATACCAGGTATAGTGGCAACATTCGACACAGGGTGGACTGGTTGCATTGAATATGCAACTCTTGGTTGTTGAGGCAGTATTGGTACCCATCCGCTGGATGTATTTCCAGTTTGACCTGAATTTTGTTGTAAACTCCCATATGGTTGTTCTCCAGGGGGGAACAATGAAAAGGCATACTGTCCTCCATATGGTGGCAATCCAGTACTTAAAGGGCAGATTGGCCTTTGAAGACACGTTGGATTGATTTGTTGAGTTTCAACATAAGAAATACCAGATGATAATCTGGATGAAGAAATAGGAACTAACCATGTCATCGTCCTTGATGGGACTCCGGCTTGTTGTTGATAACTTGCCGGGACAGATGGTATACCATCGAACATTGTTGGGATAGCAGCAGGAGGCTCTGCCGCTGCTGTGTCGGATGACACAGTCCTGGATGTCGACGGTTGTTCAGACATATCTAGTCTATCCAAGAGATTTTCTCACGATTCTACAAGAACTTACACTTGTGGTAGACTAACTTCGAAGATCAACGAGGGAAAGGTGATGATTATTCCGCTTAAAATGAATTTATTAATGACGCTTTAGACACAACTTGCTTTTTCATTTTTTAAGAGTCGAGAAAAAGCTAAAGATGACTCTAGTCTCCTTCGATGTATTAACGAGCCCGAATTGACAACTGCTCGGTTGGACTTTTTCAGTTATAGAGTTTGAAAAAGGCCAAAAGAAACTGCTCTGGAGATCTAGGCAGAGGGTGTCCCAAACCTTTCGCGAAACCACAGAATACGTTTTACGGTACGGGTGGTCGATCTTCGTGAATGCTGTGTTCACTGCATCGCGATCAGTAGGGCGGCCGACACGGCTTCCTAAGGATAAAGGATAAATGCCTATAGGGGTCTCCCAATATATGCGACGGTACGCGGGAGCACAAGTCCGTATTAGTGCTATCGTCCCTCAGGAGGAATCACCCACCTTCGTAGAGATCGACAGTCACTACGTTTAACGACGCCAGAACACGTCTCTACCTAGACCTCTATTATGAGCGTTATGTTACAAAGCGTTTTTAGATTCATTCAATATATTTTAAGTTGATCTTGTTTAGCAGTTTGTCTTTTAGGATCACCATGAGATGTATTGGTACAAATTCCTAAATGCAGCTAAAATGATAAGCAAGCTTTACAATCTTTTTAGCTTTGAAAATCCTAACTACTGAGGGGAGAGAAAAACATTATCTTTCCACACAGAGCACAAAGCACAAACTAATGCACTTTCTCCTAGATCAATCACGCAAACTTATCAAAAAATGCAAATGCAGGATGCATGTATTTCTTTTCTTTTCCTTTAATGTTGATGTAAGACAAAAGGAAACTGTCGTATAATTTTCGAATTCAATTTGAAGCGTAAACAAACAAGTTTTGTCTAAAGTCAAAAGACGCCTTACAGGTACTTGTTTCGACACAAAAAATGTATGAATTCAAACCATAAGATGAAAAACAAACAAACTCAAACAGACATGAACAGTAATAAAACTAGCTCTTAAGATCACGACGACACTTTTACAGTTCAGGATCTAAGAGGCCACAGCTATACTGGTTTGCTTTTCACAATGGGAAACTGTAACTGAAACAAGAAATACTGAAAGAACAATCACAGTTTCATCACACAACTGAGGCGGAATAATGTCAAGGAAAGTTGGTTTACAGCAAGTACAAATGACAAGCAATCAGCAGCAAAATAACAGTGAAAACAGGGCCAAGACTCAGTGGGAAACCTCAGGAAGACATAGCCTAACTGGTTCAGCGCAGGCTCTAGTCTGTCAAACTGACTCTCAGCAGAGTTCTCGAAGGGAGTACCTGCACTGAAATGCAGACTGCCTTTGGACAGCCTGCACTGAGACACGAGAGTTGCGTTTACAAGGGTTTCCGGGTCATAAAAAGCTCAAAAATTCACTGTTTTTGCTGAAATAAAAAGCTATAGGTCAAGTACAAGCTAAGGGATGATCAAGAGGATGAAAAGATATCACAAAGAGCACAAGAGTCCTTGTGGATCAGCTCTTCAAATCATAAACTTGCTCAGAAACTGAGCCAGAGCAGCTGCCCTCTACTTTGCAATTGAAGGACTCAATTGCAGTTCGATTTGGTGCTCTCCTTGTTTATGAGATGAATAGCAAGAAACACAATAAACCAACAAGATACTAGGTCCCCAGCGGAGTCGCCAGTTTGTTGTGGGGAAAAGTATCCGACTCGGAATGACCCTATCCCTACTCTAAGGGTGACAGTCCTTAGCAACAACTGAAAGTAAAGCTTTGATATTTTCCTTTATGAAAGTACAGAGAAGGAAGAAAAGATTAACCAACCGGTGTCTTTCGCTTTTGTCGATCCTGTCCTCTCTCTTTGTCTCTTGTTCCCAGCTCCTTGCTCTCTTTGCCGGCCCAGCTACACACAGATCCTGCACAAACAAGAGAGCGAAACTACAAGAAACATGTACTCATAACTGATGCATGGATTAGAGTGAATCAGATATACAAGTAAATACAATACATCAATGCAATACAAGTATATAGGAGAACATTCAAAGCTTTATTGATAGAAGTAAAAGGGTTCTGAGAAGGTTACAACCATCAATGGCTCCAATCCAGCAGCACCTCCCCAGCAGCAAGAAATCTCCTCTTCACCTCTATAAAAGCAATCACCCAATAGCTCTAACTGTAAACCAACAGCACTTCCTTGCTTTGCACAAAATTCCAGCCTCCTTAGACCTCATAGAAGAGCTCTATATATAGGATAGAAGAAGAAAGGATGAGTCAGCTTGAGACTGACATAAAGTTGCCTTGTGTCCTTTCCCTCTTCAGTTAATCTTCAGTTCTTAAGTCCACCTGGAGATCCTTGCTTACACATGTAGATCAAGTACCTCTTACTCATCACAGGGCGAATTCCTTGAACCAAGTGTCAGTTTGGAAGCTTCCTAGGCAGTTGACACCTTGCAGAATGACTGTGCCACTTGGCCAATCTCGCCCAGCGCAGGTAGCCTTCATTGGAGTTGACTTTCAGCGCAGGTACAAGGAGGAGCAGTTGACATTCAGCGCAGTTGCTCAGTGGAGCAGTTGACATGATCCAAAAATAGCCTGTTTTTGAGTGTTTTCAGGTGGAGAACTGATGGGAAGTGCTGTGGTTTGCTGACCTTGTTCTTCTAGGGGTAAGAACAACATGTTTAGGGACTGAGGATCCCTGTAATTATTGACATTTCATGCTCCATGCTGCGAGGCACAAAAATGTCTATAACAACTGCATAGTTTTGAGATGCAAGACATTATTGTGAGATAGAGTGCTGGGTGGACACCTTTTTGCATTTTCTGAGTGCAGGGAAACCTAGGTAGCTGAGGGAAAATATTGTGCATTTTTTGAATGCATGGCATTAGGTGGTTGATGGACAACACCACACAGTTTCTGAAGACAATGGGTTTCGGTTGGGGAAGGACATTTGAGGAAACCACTGCACAGTTTTGGATGCGAAGGGAGCCTTGGGTCTTTGCACATTACGTAGTTCCAGCAAGCAAGGGAAAAAGATTAAGGGTTGTAGAAGCAAATTCTGCAGTTCCAGAAAGTTGGATAAGGTTAGGCTTCTCATGAAATTGGCTAAGTGTGAGATCAATGAAATTGATTTAAATAGTGATAGAAATTCACTATGATGATACACGAACACTTAGTGATGCAAAATAGACCATCTAGAACATATAAAAAATACTCTGCTTGATGCGACAACCTTCGTGACAAGAGTGTGAAAAATGTCTATGTGATGAGAACAACCCATACACATGAAGATTTTCCCTTGAAGAAGAAAAAACATCTCTTTTCGTGACAAATGATAATCCATGTGCCCAAAGATGACACATGTTGCATACATATGAGAATCTGAACAACTCTTAAGAGCAAGGGGGAGGGCTTGAGATCATCAGCCTACCAATAAGTAACAAAGGAATAATCAATCTCAGTATCGACGAAAGGCTCAAAAATGTGCATGCGAGCCAAAATTTCAAAGGGTGGTTGTTGTGGATACAATATTGGTGACACACTAGTAGAAATCTAGCTCTTTGTATGGACCTTGTCTCGTGGAACCGAGTCCAACTCTTTCGGAAGTATTGCTCGATTCTCTAATTGTCATGGCTTCCTCACTAGCTTGAGTAAAATATTTAGTCCCTACTATTCTCTTTATAAGTTAGCACACATACCAAGATAAGTCAAATGAGTTGTTTTGATTAGATATGAGGGGTATCTTGATGCACAAGTAATATAACTGTGAGAGTTTTAGTTTGATCTCTCGTGTTTCTCCGCTACTAACAAGCCTGGACAGTAACTGGGCGGAGTCATGTAGGAACACAACCATCGCTCCATTTCCAACAAGCCTAGACTATACCCCAATAGTGTTACTTGCAACACCTCTTTGCGTAGGAATCCTTTCTCTTCTTTCGCCTTATTTATTTTTTTAAATTTTTATTCTTTTCATTTTTCAAAGAAATGCATATAGGCACTTATTTCTTTTAGAGGTGGAAGATGGATCCCCACTTATTGAGAGCATAAGAGGCTATCCCTTTATAGAAGTATATTATATATACCTTTGACATACTTGTTACGGTTTTCACCATTACATTACTCTACTTGACTAAGCTGACAAGCGTTAACCCAAATTTTTTTTATTAGAGTAGGTCGTACTAGTTAAAAGTGCGAGCGTTGTGTTTTCACCAAGACTCACTCTAAACATAAGGTATTTTCCCTTAGGGTATCATCGAATGAAGACAACAAGCTCTTCATAAAGAGAGAGGACCATAGATAACCAAATGTTGATAGTTGTACAAGTCCTCGTATATTTACCCGACTTGTCTGAAGAGACAAACACTGTTTCATATGAAGCTAACCTGCAGGTGCAAACAAGAAAGAAAAGGCTAGAAGTAAACTGAAAGAAAAACAAGCATGAAAAGAAAAACATGCAATCAAAACAAATAAAACAAGAAAGTAAAGAAAAGCGAGAAAGAAAACACTACTCCTACTCATACGCTAAACAATGCATGGGCCTGCTCACATAAAGTGATATTTCCAATGTATCCACCGGTGCATTGGTTGGCCCATGTGGGTGAATACATTGTTAAAAAGAAAGATATACATGTAAACAAGCAAATTGAAAAGATAAAGCAATGAATACCAACATGCTCTGAGTTTAAAGGTGTCCATAGAAAAGAAAAGAGTAAAAGCACATGATAAAAATTCTAAAGACGTACCATGGTGTCGCTATAGACTGTGCACAGATGATAAGCATGTAGACTCTTTCAACCTTAACCGACAAGAAAACATGAAGAATGATGAAAACTTGTGCTTCACAAGAATTCTCATTGTGTAAGATTCCTCCAATGTGTGAGTGATGGGATCACATGATTTCAATGGAGGATGTGAAACCTGTGAAATTGATAGATCTTCAACGCACACAAGAGAGTGATGAGGAGCCTCAGCTATTTCAAGAGATTTATGATCAGGAGTGGAACTGACCTCAGGATAGCGAAGGCCTAACATAACTGTCAATGCAGGCTAAAGTGCCTTTATAGCTTGAGGGTTCTCCACTTCATCAGTAGATAGATCACCAAAGACCAGTGGCTTAGAAATATTAACAACAAGTTGAATCAACATCGTGATCGAATCGAGGAGTACAATGATCATGAAAACCATAACCAAAAAATTTGAGATGTTCATCAGCATCCTCATGATCAGACGGATCATGGAGAAGGGTTGATGAGAAACAAGAATGTTCATCTTCTACTTTTCCCGAAATGATAGATGAAAGATTGAATGAATTTTCAGAGAAAGATGTGTCCTCTCTACAATGAAATGAGAGAATGACATCTGATATTCCTAGTGAATAATCGAAAATAGAAGCATCTAGTGATGGGTTTTCACAAGGAAAATAAAAAGTGGAAAAATCACAAGAGATGTCAAGATAGAGCAGATGTGGTGCATATAGAAGGAAGTCATCCTTCACCATGGGTTCTTCTTCAAATTCCCACAAACACTCATGATGAATGACAACATAGGTTGGCTTCATAACATCAACTCTGGTGACAAAACGGACCATTGTGAACAACACGTGTGGAGTTTAGAACGTTAGAACACATCACAATACAATCTGGAGGATCAACAGAACATGGGGATGGAGGTTGAGGAAACAAGTCCATACGACAACAAACAGTGTTACAGGCCAAATATGTGCAAATATTAAGAGTAGGTGGGTTGGGAGGATGTGACAGTTCAACAATCGTGTGCACACCTTCTCCAACCTTGCACTATGAGCTAGAGTTGTTTGATGATAAGAGGACAAACAATCACTTGTGACGGATACCTTATTTGTCTTAGATTTGGCAGCTCTGATACTGAGGTATGTTGCGAGGTGTTCGAATGGTTCCATGATTTGCAGATTTTTGGATATGTGAAGAAGATACTTAAATCTTCCGTCGAGAAATTCCCAATCAATTTCACCTTCAGGTTATCAGAATGCAAGTTTATGAAAGCGTATATGAAATCGCTCAATGGATTAATTAGGTGGTTGTTGTAATTCTAGAATTTCTTTATTGAGTGATTTATGGTCAAAATGATGGAAAGCACAGTCCACCTCTCCAACCAACTTATTAAGAGAGTGAATGGATTTATTGAGCAATTTGACACACCAATACAATCAGTGAACTCAAGGCGTGAATTCAAATAATGAGGAGGTCATGCAATCCTGATGGATTTCATACCTTCTACAGAAATCTACTATGGTAGCTCTAGGTACGAGCTAGGATGCTCTGCCTTCACCTTTGTATGTGAAACGTGACAAGAGATTCGAGAGAAACTCCATTATTTGAAACTCATTTCCATAAGACATACATCTCGAAGGACAAATTGTACATTTAGTCATGATGGATGTGTGAAGATTTAAAATAGACATCGAGGACTCAGCTTGTCATTTGGCCCTCCTTTTAGCACTAAAAATGTTAATGGTGTTGGACCCACCAACATGTTAGGGGATCTCCCCAGTAAGAGGTTCCAACTAGACCTCAAATACTTTGGAGTAGGATTCCCAGCAGTTGATAGTAAAGCAATGCCTTTACTACTATAGTGCAGAGATGTAAGAAACATATCTTTGTCAGAAACAAGTGTGTGACCTTGCGGTGAGTCAAGAGAGACGCAAGGGGAGGTTATAATACACGAAGGGGGAAAGGAAGTGAGTCCCTTAGAAGCCTGTAATAGTATGCTCTTGAAAGGAACACACGAGTAGAATGACATCATGGTTTGAAGTCCAACATTCTACAATCCATGGTGATGGGTTAAGCCAACAACACGATTCCAACAAGATTCATACAATCATATACAAATTAGTCCATACATGAATGCGTAAGTTAAATAACATACATTGCTAAAGAAACCAAAATAGTCTAAGTACAATAACAACATACTCATGAAAATGTGTTGGCTCTTTTATATTATATAAAGTGAGGGTTCCATCCATACATACAACCATGACATCCACTAGCCCCACGCTCTGCATTGTGGAGAATCCAATGCTCATCACAATACTCTCCAAGCCCTCTCTAAGAAAGCCCTAGAAAAAACTTCAATCCCAAAAGTCCATTCTATGAGTGATGAGGTTATATATATAGCAAAGGGTGGGGTGACCCTTGACATTCACCTTTAACTCTTGTACTACCCTCATCACTCTTCAAATTCATTTCATATAAATATTTACATTACATATGATTATTTTCATTCCAAGAATGACACTTGAAATTTCACTTTACATTATACTCAATTACAACAGTTACGACTCATTGTAGTGAGGTGGCTGAGACAACTCATAACACAACTTGACATGACAATATAGACATGTACTCGCTAATTGTGGTGTCCATGTCAAGCCATTGTTTTGTTAAGCGATGGATCTGTCCTCGAATGTACTTTGTATTTATCTTAACATAGCTTGGTGTTTTTCTGTCTTCAATGGTCTTGTTCTTCACAAGATGGTTCCATGTATGTGTTTCTTTCACTTCCTATTTGATGTGTTTCATGTGTATACTCAAATAAGATCAAGTCTTCTAGCATGCACTCCTTCTTCATCCCATTCGTCATTGTGCCATGATCCATCAATATACCTACTGATGAAACTCACTCATGATGGGACGACATCGAATCCAAAATCTCCTAGTCTAGCATGATGCATTATTCTCATTTTTTGGGTCAAGGTGACCAGGAAGGATGACAAGGAACTACAACTTCATAGAGCACAGCTCAGGCTGGGACGAGAGGCTCGAAGGACTATCGGAAAAAACTACGAAGAGGTCACTAGGAGGCTATTTTGTGTAATCTGAGACAATAGTGACAAGTGCAAGGTGGAACCCAGCGAGGTAGCATTGCGCAGTTCCTGGGAGGAAGATAAGACAATGTGTTTGGGGGAACTGCTAGATAGTTCTGCACAATTTTTAGGATGCAAACTGCGTAGGTCATCCAGGGTCCAACTAGGAAACTGTGCAGCTTCTCTGAGGGGGAAAGATTGGGTAGCCGCAACCACTAGAAGCACTCGAAGGAAATTTTGAAGATTTTTTGAGAGTAAGGCAGGATCGGGATGTGGGGGGATGCTCGTCACAACTGGGTAGTATTGAGGGATAGTGTAGGATAGCCAGCAATGTCCTTCTCGACACAAATTCGTAGTTTCCAGGATGAGTACAGAGCTGGACAACAGGGAGAGTGTTGATAAAGAAAGCACAATTTTTAGAGGCAGGGTAGAGAAAGTGAACACAGGGGGCTTGCTAGTCAAATCTGCACAATTTCTTGGAATAGTGCAGTGCCATGCAGCAGAGGCCTAACTCACATCTCTGCATAGTTTCTAGAGGCAGTGTCGGGCAAATAGTTGGGCATGTCTACAAAGTTTTGGAGAGCAGCAGCCTAGAGTCATTATGCAGTAAAGGTTTTCGGTAGACTAGAGGGAGGCTTGATGAGTGATCTTGCAGGAATCGTAGATTGTATCAGACTTGGGGATAACCTCTGCGCATCTCTCGGAGAGATTCAACTTGCTCTCTTCCAAGAGTACACGGTGCAGGCTACCTCTGATGATAGCCTCAATATCTGCACAATTCTCGGTAGCAGAGCATCAACATTGAGTGCTGAGACTACGCAGAGCAGCTAAGTTGTGGTCCAAGGAAGTTGAGATGCATCTAGCATTTCATCTTTTCCTGTGGTCACTGAGAGATGTATCTTTGTAGTTTCAATGGGCAATGATTGTCATCGGGATGAGGCCCTCAAAGGCACATCTGTATAGTTTCTGAATGGAAGACAAATTACAAAACCTGGAAAACACTACACAGTTTTGCGATGAAAGACATTAATGGGGGATGGGGTCCTGGGAGGACACATCTACCTACGTTTTGGGTCCATGGAATATTGGGATGGTGAGGGAAAATACTACACAATTTCTAAATGCAAGGGACTCGACAGCTAATGGAGAGCATTGTGTACTTTCTGAAGATAGTGGGTTCTGACTAGGGAAGGACACTGGAGGAAACCCCTGCATAGTTTTGGATGCCAAGGGAGGTTAGGGTCTCTACACATTGTGCAATCCCAGTAGACAAGGGGAAAATATTGAGGGTTGCAGAAGCAAAGTGTGTAGTTCTAGAAGGTTGGATGAGGCTAGGTTGCTCGGAAAACTGGCTAAGTGTGATATTAGTGAAACTGATGTAAACAATGATAGAACTTGACTATGATCCCACACAAACATGTAGTGACACAACATAGACTATCCAGAACATATAAAACAAACTTTTCTTGATGCAACAACCTTCGTGACAAGAGTGCGTGAAGTGAGTGTGAAAAATGTCTATGTGATGAGAATAACCCATACAAATGAATATTTCCACTTGAAGCAGAACAAACTTCTCTTTGCATGACAAATGATAATCCCTATTCCAAAATATGACACATGCTACATATAGATGAGAATGTGAAAAACTCTTAAGAGCAAGGAGGGGGGCTTGAGATCATTAGCTTACCAATAAGTGACCAAGGAACGATTGATTACAGGATCCACAGAAGGCTCTGAAATTTGTATGCGAGCCAAAATTTTGGATGGTAATTGTAGCCGCTAGAACAGTTCCTTAGATATCGAGGCATAACAGGCGGAACCAAAAACCCTAAGATTCCTCACAAAAGCAATGTGGTCATACCATATCTCATAGGGAGTGTTAGTTTTTAGAGAATGAAATGGGGATTTGTTCTAAATATACACTAGACATAGAACTGTATCAACCCAAATCATTAGCTTAGTTTTTTCGAAAAATATCATTGAACATATCATATTTAAGATTTTCATTTTCATTATTTCAACTACGTCATTCTATTGAGGATTATAAGGCACAATTTTTTGACATTGAACCTAGTGTTGGCAAACATAGTTTTCAAATTCATTTGACGTATATTATTTTTCATTATCAATATGAATAGAGCTAATATGGGATTATGTATTGATTCCAATCCATGTACGATTTTTTTTTAAGTTTCAAAAGATTCAGATTTGTTCTTCAACATATATACTTAAAAAAATTGGGTGCAGTCATCAATAAAACTCATCATGTATTTATTTCAATATCTAGTAGGAATAGGTGTAGCACCACACAAGTCAGAATGAATTAGCTCAATCTTTTTATATGCTCTAGAATGAGAATCAAGAAATGACTATTTTTTGTGTTTTCCTAAGATAGAAGTATCACTTTGCTTAGGATTCATAGGAATGGTGGGAAAACTAGTAACACGATTTCTCTTCAATAAACAAATATTTTTATATTTCAAATGCAAAAATCTATCATACCATAAGATTCTAAATGATAGTGTACCTTCATCATATTAAGAACAGTATGAAAAGTTTTGTGCACGAGCGGAGGTTCCTTGCAGCTTCAAGAGTGTTTCTTCTTTTGTCCCAATCATGACAAATGAGTTTTATGATGCTTTCCTCACCTTGCGCTTGTCTTTAAACATGTGAATGGAGTGTCCTTGTTAGAATATATGGACCGAGGACATTAAGTTTCTCCATAAATCTAGGAGATAGATAGCTAGAGTTTTGACTACTATAAAATGTAGATTTCTCCATCTATATTGTGAGTGAATTATTCAAATAAATATCTTTAAAATGTCATGTGGTAGGTTTCTCCTAAATAATGAAACCATGCATCATTCCATGAACTAAGTGAAGTAGTAAACACATCTTCAATTACTCCAATATTGCAAGATGCTAAAATATAATGAGTAGATTCAAGTGTTTTACCTTTCCCTAGATATGGTGATTTTCCTTTCTCTTCATTAATTTCTTGTCTAATTCTATCCCAAGAGATGTTTTAGGTGGAATCATCGCTCCAATTTATATTACAATGTATGCAATGAAGATTAGATCTTCCTTCTTGGCAATGCTTTCCCCTAGCTCTATAATTATTCTTTCTAAGTCCTCTTCTACAACCTCTTTCTATAGAAGAATCATATGCTTGGTTCTTCTCTTTTTGTGCAAGAAATACATATTCTTGAGCAATTTTATTCTTCTTCCCAAAATCTCTCTCTTTGTACAAACTTCTCCCCAAAAGAGTCAAAGGAAATCTTCTTAAGTTGGCCAATATCATGTAATGATTCAAGATAATGAGAATACATGGGTTACAGAGCCTTGACAAAGGTTTTGAGAGGAGCATATATTTTATTCATGGTAGATTTTATATCATGCATAATAGCTTTGATTTTAGAGGCTAGGGAAAGGGGGTAATCATATTTAATTAAAGATTGAATATTTTGATTGTATGTTGAACTACTTCAAGCCCAGAGTATGAGTCATATAAGTCTTTCAACTTATTTAAAGAATCAAAGGAATTTGTAAATGGTGTAATGTGATGACCTTCCTCTTCAATGACTGATAAAACAAGAGAGGCATAGGCCTTACTATTCATATTCTCCCACGTGGAAAGCTCTTTGTTAAATGTGGGCTTTTCCAGTGGATTCACATTTTCTTCATCACATACACCTTTCCACGATTCATTGAATATAAGGGTATGCTTTATCTCTCTACACCATTCATGGTATTTCTCTTGGTTAGTGGTAACCACTCCAACTATAGAGAAGAACGAATAAATTTTAAATAAAGTTCAAAAAAATAAGTACTGCAATAGTAATCTCTATAAACATGCACCAAACAACCAATATGCAATATCTCTTTAAGGCAGACAATATTAATGACTTCTCTCCTCCAAAAAGGTTTTCTTTTATATAAAGTGCATAGAATATACCAACAACAACTCTCTTTTATCATCAGGACATCTCTATAAAAAATAACTAATGCAACCATATAGCTCAAACATCACCCAAATAATTCAAGTTATCTTCAATGCACATATAAACATTATTGTTCAATGCACACATATATAAACCAATTTGAGCCCAACACATATATAACTTCAATGCGCGAAGATTCAAACTACATGTATAAAGAAAGGCATACAAAGAATATGAACAACATACACTATATTCAATGTAGCAACTAGCCATGGAATTCAACACAAAGAGTAATATATTCAACCTAAATATGAAATGTGAACTAGCACGCAAAGGCATATGAATGAACTGATGCACATATAATGAATTTTAAACAATGCACAAAGAAGGAAAGGAACCAACACACCATGACTGAAATGAACTAACACACCGCTTCAAAAGACATGAAGGAAATAACATACAGATACCAAGCTAATATGGTGATTTCATTCCCACTATTTTAACACTACACTCAAGAAAGGTATTCAACTTACATTTATATGAATGACCACCATGTAATAAGGAAGAGATAATCATCTCTTAGTAAATGGAATGACCATTTCAATGCAGCAATGATGACTCTTTAGTTAATAAAATAATCCTTTGAATAAAACAATGATGAGTGTTTAACAAATAGAATGACCCTTTCAAGTGTTATCCCTTTCAGCAACTTTCAAACTCTTCAAGTTCTTTTATATTGTATGCTTCATTCATATGACATCCTTGAAAAAAAATATGCATAAATATGCTTTAATCAACGCAGACATGGAGGTGTTTTCTTCTTTAGGACAACAAGTGTTATGAAACCAGCTCACGAATAGATAGAAAAGATAGATGAATGCCTTAGAAATAAGCCTCTTCGAGGGGGCAACCTCCTTTACATTACACAAATGAACAATTCTTGGATGATTGAAATCACAAAACCTCCTCTCTATATATATGACTCTAAGGCGTCACAATATAACTAATCCGACATAACAATAATAATATAAAGGCACAAAAGTAACAATAGAGGGATTCTATGGGGCACAATAATAACAATATGGGGACAATAGGGGGACAACAATAATAATAAGAGATACAATGATAGTAGTAATGGGGGAATCACTAATATTATAGGGACCTAATATGCCCCTCTCCTTAAAAAATGTGTTGTCCTCAATGTTTGAGTAGTTCTAGATGCTTCTGTATAAAATTCTCATCCTTCCATGTGGAATCTTCAGCGGATAAGTTCTTCCACTTGATGAGATATTCCGAAATTGATCGATTTCGTAGTTGTTGAGTTCTTATTTCTGTGATTGTTTCTGGTTCCAATATAATTTTTCCTTCCTCGTCAAGTTTTGGAAATATTGTTTGAACTGGTAGCTTGTCACCTATAACCTTCTTTAAACATGAAACATGGGAAACTAGGTGCAGTCGAGAAGCTACAAGAAGCCCCAATTTATATGCCATAGTACCAGTCTTTTGCAACACCTTGTACGGACCATAATACTTTGGTTATAATTTATTATCCTTATTAGCTTTCTTGAGGGACATTTGTTTATATGGTTTTAGCCGTAGGAATACCCAGTCACCTACATCAAAACTTCTTTCACTGCGATGTTGATCTGCCTGTTGTTTCATTCTATTTTGCACCAATGGGAGGTTATCCTTTAAGTGTTTGAGAACTTGTTTTTGATGCTCAATGAGATGTTCCACTGCTTGAACCTTAGAATTTTCTCTTAAATATGATGTGATGGATGGTGGATGATATCCATAAAGTGCCATAAATGGAGTCATTTTTGCCGCAATATGGAAGGAAGTGTTATACCACCATTCAGCCAGAGGCAACCATTTGACCCATTGTGTTTCTTTATCAAATACAAAGCAAAGAAGATATACTTCCAAACATTTGTTTACTATCTTAGTTTTCCCATTAGATTGAGGATGATAAGATGAGCTATGAGTTAATTGAGTTCTGAGACAAGAAAATAATTATGTCCAAAAATTTCCAGTGAATGGGATCTTTGTCGCTTACAATAATCTTTGGGTTTCCATGTAGCTTTTGAATTGTTTCCATAAATGCAGTAGAAACTATACTAGCTTTAAATGGATGTGATAATGCACAAAAGTGTGCATACTTGGTAAGTCTATCAAATATGACCATGATGAATCTCTTTCCTTCGGACTTGGGTAAATCTGTGATAAAGGTTGTAATAAACCTAGGGTCTTAATTGTTTCAAATTTAGTTTGTTGGCAAACCAAACATTCCGCCACAACATTTTGAATGTCTGATTTAAGGCCATCCCAAAAAAATTCCTTCTTAACCCTATGGTAAGTTTTTAAAAATCCTAAGTGCCATCCTAAGGGATAAGTGTGAAATTCCATAGGAATATTTTGTTTGAGTTGGGAATTCTTACATAGGCATAAGTGATCTTTGTACCATAATGAATCATTTTTCCAACTAAATATATCCGATTTACTGGAATCTTGCTATAACTTTCGAATGAGTGCCCATACTTCTTCATCATTCTTCCATTCCTCCCTTGCTTCATTTATCCAATTTGGTTGGATAATAAAAATGGCGCACAACAATGCTTCCACATCCTCATCCTTTCTTGAGAGTGCATCTGCTACAACATTTTGCTTCCCTTTTTTGTAGATGATTTCAAAGTCATAACCCAACATCTTTATGACCCATTTTTGTTGCTCTTTAGAGGATGATCTTTGTTCTAAAAATTATTTAAGACTATCATGATCGATTTTTACCTTGAAGTGTCTTCCCATTAGGTAGGGTCACCATTTCTTGTGTTATAGCTCTGATACCACTTGTTATAAATCCAACCCAAAAATATATAAGATAACAGAAATAAACCCATGAATAACGAGGTCTGAATATAGATAGAAATGATTCACTTTATTGATCAAACTCTTAAGGTAGGGCAACACCATACATTCACTCCTTAAGGAAGGAGAGCACTCCACAAGCCATATTCCTGTTCATACAATAATCCTTCACATCTCTCAATGGGGAGTCTCTAGCCTCTATATAGGCCTCGTACATACAATACCATGGGTCATTACCATGGTTTCCTCAATAGCATCTATCTTATACCATAGGCCCATTACATTATTACTAACTACTTGTGGTCGCTTGCATGATACGGGTTAACCACCTTATTTATTACTATTGCCCATCCATTTTTACATTATTCCATTGGGTACCTCCCTTTGTACCCCATATTATCCCCCCTAGGTATACTACATTCCACCCCCCTTAACATGTTTCATCCCCGAAACATGGGAAGAACATAGATAATAAGATCTACTCAAAAAAGTAGTCCACTGGTACCATGCACGTGCATCTAGCCATCCAAGAGAAAGGTGAACCCTCGATCCAGCTAGTGCCTTGCTCGCTTGAGATGGAAGTTGACCCTAGCAGCTTTTCTGTGTGGATTGCCACTCCTCTCTATCAATCATGCAGGGGTTTCTATCATTGTGGCTAATTCATCACCATCTTGTTGGTTGTTTTCTTTCAAGGTGATGTGGGTGGTGATATGCTGAAGTGTTAACCAACGATGTATCTTTCTTTAATTCACCACCTAATGGAGCCTGATGGGTATCTGGTACCTGTTGTGGTGCCTGTTGTTGTTTTATATCTTCTAATATTACTTCAACCACTGAGTCCTCATCTGATGTAACATCTTCTGCTTTAGCCTCCTTGGACTCTACCTATTTTTCTGGTACCTGGTTTGATGTTTGTGTTTGGTTGTCGACCATCAATGGCTCATCATTTGTTATGTCAGTCCCTGGAGCATCTTCTGCTTCAGCCGCCATGGACTCTAACTGTTTATTGATGGAAATATCCTGTAATGTAATTTTCTTCTTTTATACCAGAGCTTAAGGAATTTCTTCTACACATTAATATTGATAGTACCCACAGATTCCATCCAAGGATATCCCAAAATAGCATCCATATTATCCATCTCTGAAGTATAAAAATCACCATGCAACACATATTTATCCATAGAAATCTTCAAATCCTTATACACTGGAACATTCTCATCATCCACCTGCGTGTTTTCAATGTGTTTTGCTGGAACTTGCGATTTTTTTGCCAAATTGACATTGATAAAATTATGCTTGCAGCTAGGATTTATAGACACAATCATCTTTTCCTTCTAAAACAATCCATGAACATGCAATAAGGAGACAATAGTAGAAAATAACCTCTTACATGTCTCATTCTCCTTTTTTCTAGTATGAGACCATTTGTCTAAAAGGACTCTTTCATATTCTACATCTGAAAGTTTGTTCCTGTTGTCAAGTGAGAGCAACCATTTGGCAGCCTCATCTTGGAAACCAAGCAGTACTCCTTCCTTCCAAAGTTTCCCATATGTGAGCTTTTGTCTCTGTATGTATTCTTCAATCATAAGACCATTATCTTTTCCTGTAAAATGTAGAACCGCCATGAAGAGGGTTTTGAAAAAAATCCACTTACTTGGCGAAAATTTGAAATTGTCACAGTTTAGTCAATATTTCTCAGAATCCCTATTATGAACTGTTTTTGAAAATGGAACAACCATTCCGCATCTACCCATGCGATAGAAATCCTGATCCAGGCACTGGAATTTCATATTGGCGCTGCAACTCTCCCGCCGTCACCAAAAATTCTAAAAAAAGAGCTGATTTTAAATCAGCGATATCTCTCTCATCCGGACTCCGATTCGACTGGTTTTTTTTTTTGAATTTGGGTATTTTTTCACAAGAAATCCAGATCAGCAATTAGATATTTCATATTTTTCACTAGAACGTATAGATCTGTGCCACCACGGTTCCACTGTGCAACTCTAATACCACTTGTTACAGCTCTGATACCACTTGTTATAGATCTACAATTAGATTTTGTAGATCTTGCACCAGGACGTCCAGATCTACGCCACAAACTCGCTGCCCCAAAAAATTGTCTGCAACACCATTGATTTCTAGATTAGTGATATCTCCTTCATCCAGACTTCGATTCGGCCGATTTTTTTTTGAAATCGGGTATTTTTTCGGAAAGAATCCAGATCTACAATTAGATTTTGCAGATTTTGCCCCAAAATGTATAGATTTGATCTGCAAAATTGCCACCCCAGAAATCCTACCAAAAAAAAAGAAAAAATCTCCACTTTTTGCCCAAGAAAGTGCTCTGATACCACTTGTTATAGCTCTGATACCACTTGTTATAAATCAAACCCAAAAATATATAAGATAACAGAAATAAACCCAAGAAAAACAAGATCTGAATATAGATAGAAATGATTCACTTTATTGATCAAACCCTTAAGGTAGGGCAACACCATACATTCACTCCTTAAGGAAGGAGAGCACTCCACAAGCCATATGCCTGTTCATACAATAATCCCTCACATCTCTCAATGGGGAGTCTCTAGCCTCTATATAGGCCTCATACATACAATACCATGGGTCATTACCATGGTTCCTCAATACCATCTATCTAATACCATGGGCCCATTACATTATTAGTAACTACTTGTGGTCCCTTACATGATACGGGTTAACCACCTTATTTATTACTATTTCCCATCCATTATTACATTATTCCATTGGGTACCTCCCTTTGTACCCCATATTATCCCCCCTAGGTGTTAGCCTCCTGTTGCAACAGGTATTCATCTTTCATGATCGACATTTTTAGATGCCAAATATGTCACACTTTGCACGCTGCAATGTTCCATATTTCCTTAAGAGGCCAAAGAAGAGGCCATGAGAGTGTGCTAGTCTAAATGCCACTGCTGTATTCCAAATTTTAATGAGTTAATCCATTTTGATGAGTTTTCAGTTAAGGGAAGTCCAAACATCTTAATCTTGGCTTCCGTAGGTTTCAATTTCTTGTTGTAGAACATTGAGAATGAATATCTATCCAAACAGCTTAATCTTGGCAGATTTGTAGATAGGTAGAGAAACAAGGGTCCTCAACAACTTAATCTGAGCCCCTGGATGCAATAAGTGTAGATTTAGATAGGAGGACAGCAAGAAAAAAAGAATGAAAAGTTGGGTATGCTAGTTCAAGTGCACCCAAACCAAAAAGAAGAGAAAATGCTAGGTGACTACGTCGGGTAGGTAGCTTTGTGGTTGCAGAACCATGGCTTGTGATCCATTTCATATTTTCAAGTGTCATATCTATTCACATCTTAAGCATGAGGTAGTTTTCCATTTAAAGGAGCTCAAGTGAGGCATGTCTAACTTCCCCTTCTTCCTCTTCCCCAAATCACTCACTAACTTCCCCTAAAGAGGTCAAGATCTACTTGATATCTCTTAGTCTCATCATTTTCATATCAGTTGCCTTGGTAAAGATCTGCTTTACTCAAGGAATGTCCATACTTCCTCTATGAGTCATTTTCCCCCTCAATAGCCTAAGATCTCATACTTCGCTCTTTTTCTTATCATTATCATGTTAACTACTAACTTTACTATGTAACTCCCTATCTATCTCCCCTCCCCTTACTATAACAATGTTAATAACTCCCCTATATACTTATCCCCTCCCCCTGGTTGAAAAATAACCATAAGTGTGCCTGGGAATTGCTAAGTTTATCTGAAACATAGCAAGAACCCACATTTGCCCCTTTGTTCCTCTCAAATCCCTTTCCAAATGCATTAGGACTCCTTCCTAAGCATAAAATCCCCCTCCAAATGTATAAAATCCATCTTTTTGGCCTTGTTTCTACCTTTTCTAAGGCACAAACCCTTTTAAAGGCCTAAAATCCTTCTCAAATCCATAAAACCCCTCTCAAGTGCCTTTGGACTTCTCCAAAACATGAAATTCCTCTTTTTTAGGTTATCAGACCCCTTCCGAGGCCTCAAAACCCTTTATAAAGCATGCAAACCTCCCTCTGATCACAAAAGCCTCATCGCATCCCTTAAAAAGCCTTTCCAGAATGATTAAACCCCCCTCCGAAGCGATATCACTGTCGGAGGTGCGGTCAAGAGTTGGCCCATATATATGCATTGCTCTGATGGCGGACCGTCGATGCGATATCGCTATCGGCGATCGCAATAAGTTCTGCGCCCATATTACAATGCCCCCGCCCCGATGCTGAAACGCCAACTTAATCTCAGCCGCCCATTCAGGCCCAGAGATCAACGGCTCATGTTTTATCGCACCACTCCCATATGTGGCTCCGACCAGCGGAGCCGAAATATTATAGGTCGCGGCATGTATATATTTCGGGTCCGAAGGGGCCCTTTTGTACAGTAAAGCAGGAACGCTCCGATATGGCGGAGCCTAAATATTTCGGGTCCGAAATGGGGGTAGTACTGTACCCTCCGTTTCGTGACCCGAAAGGTAATGAAAAATAATTTTGAAGGATTTCAGGTCTGCGGACCTGTTCCATTATGAATTCTGCCGATTTGGGTTCGCCGATGGGCCGGACCCAATTTCAAATAAAAGTGGGCATATAAGTATTTCGGGTCCGCCCTCTATCTCACTCATCGGAGGTTTTATATGTTGGGATCGTCGATCCGCCAAACCGCCGATTTAGCGCCAGCCATTAGATTGGCCCGCGCCGGATTCAATGGCTAGCATTTAATAAAATGAACAGTTGTCGCCAGCACCCAAAATTCATGAATTTTACAGTTATATGGCATTCCGCCTGTTTTGTGGAAAAAGGGGCATTTGTCTAAGTTTGTTCATGTGGTGTCCACACCCGCCCAAGCTGCGAAGAACAATGGTTTTTTCAGCTATTTTTGAATCGCTCCAAGTCAAAACATTGCCCAAAACAGGGATTCGGCATCGGCTTGCCTCCGGGCTTTGCCTTTCAACCAATTATTGCATTTTCATCAGTTTTAAAAGCATTTTCTAGATCGGCCAAGGGCCAATAGTCTCCCAAAGGCGGCAGGAGGCCTCACAGCAGGTATTGGAGGCCGAACAACGGCCATAAAGTGTCAATTTGACAGTTAAGGCATTCAGAAGCCAAGAAAGAGCCCAGATGCATGCCAAAGTGTATCAGGATGCGGCAGAGAGTATCAGTGAATGTTTTTCAGTGGAAGATATTTATTCTCCAAAGCAGGTGAATATCAAAAGGCTCCAGCAAAGTCAGTGAAGCAGTAATTGATCCATAAAGGCTCACCAACTCATAGTTTTGGGCTTTAAAAGCCACTTAAGGCAGCAGAACCACTTGCAAGCACAAATAATTGAATTCAAGGCATAGTTATTGCAAAAACGATGTATTTGGCCGCCCTTGAGGGCAGCGCTGCAGGCCCAAGGCGTAGTTATGGCAAATTGCCAGCGCATTGCAGCAAAGAACCCTTATTAATTCATTCTTATGGCTGTTGCTTCCTACGCAGCTCATAGAGATTTTTTAGCATTTATTTCAATAGATGTTAGGTTAGAATCATTCATTTCTCCAGACCTGCCATCAGATCTGTATTTGTACATATTTTTAGATATTTTCTCTACATAAACCACCCTCTGTATTGTGAAAAGGGTTGGTTGGTTGATTTCCTTTTTGCCGGATTTGCCCTGTAAGCTTAAGAACCTCTGTAATCAAAGATTGCTGGAATGTTTACATCTGAAATGGCTGGTTGTGCTCTTAATGGTTGAAGAGCTTGATATGGAATCCTCGTGCTCGCTCATGGTCCAATAAGTCTTTCCTTCCTCTGTTTATCAGTTTATATGTATATGTATCATCTATATATCATAATCTAAGTTGCAAGAAAAAGGAATAGATCAGAACTGGCTTTCATGCCCTCTGTGCTCAATTCCTGTAACTTTTCTATGTTTTCCTCTGAATTAGTGATGAATATGCATGCTTGATTGATCATGTTTAAGCTATTTCTCTCATTTCTAAATGCTGTCTAGGAATCCTTCATTGCTCCTATTTAGCCTTCATCCACTTTCCCTCTTTGGCTGGATGAGAGATCCTTAATTGCCTCTCACCCCCTGACCTCCATTTTATTCTTATTCTAGCATTAATCATTGTGCCATGTGTAGCTATCCTGCTCCATATTCCTCTCTTCTGCCAAAGAAAACGCATCCATCATTTCACATTCATGGACTCCATGCCCAATGGTTTGAACTTCTTACACTTTGCATGCCAACTCTGTTTGAATAGATCAACCATCCCACCAAACTCAAACAAAACCCATGTGTATCATATCTAGCCTAAAATCATCCCTTAAACAAAGCTAAATCCTAAAGAGAGAGCCCTCTCTGACTGCAGGTAGGCTAGGACCTGTGGTCCAAAGATTGGTTTGTGGTTACCTCGGCCGTATCCCTTAAGGAGCTTAAGGACAACCTGAGTGTTAACATAATGGCGACTCCGTTGGGGAAAATCCTCAGATAATTTCACAAATCAAGTTGGAAAGCTCCGCCGGGGAAGAATCATTTGTTTATGACTGTAAATCCCCAATTTTGATCAGTTTTCCTTTCGAATAAGTCTCAAAGTTGTTTGGAAAAATCCCAAAAAAAATCAAAAAATCTCAAAAATTCTTAAAATATTTTGTTTCCTGAAGAAAATCCCCCTTATTTCTTCAGATTTATTTCATATCTAGCTCTGATCTGTGTTGGTGGACAGAGATCAGACCCTTCAAAGTTGATTTATCCACCTGGCGACTCCACATAATCCTCATAATAAAGACTCCGCTGGAGAAATGAACCCAAAAGAAATATATGAGCAGATCAGGCTTTTGACCTGGATTGTTATCCAAGAGATTATGTTCTTTCTCATCCTTAATATTTTGCTGTGTATATTGTATTGTAACGATAATTTTTATAATTTTCCCTTGAAAAATGTTGATGAAAAGTCTCCTTGCACATTGGAACAGCAGTCTTCTAATTCTCTTGAAGATCATTATACAACCAAGGAGAACCCAAAAATCAAGCCCAATCTTCCAATCCCTGTACATAATCCTGTGCCTAGTAAGGTTCCTGATAGATATAAACCTCTCATCTTGCCTCCCATGCTTAATCCTTTGCTTAAAGATCATCCTGAGTATCTCCCAAGATTTGATGGAGAGAATGGAGTTACTGCGCAAAAGCATATTCAGGCTTTTGAGAACTATCTTAATATATTTGAAGTAGATGATGAGGATGTTAGTATTAGGCTGTTTGCCCTTTCTTTGCAAAGCGAAGTTAGGACTTGGTTTAAAGCATTGCCTGAGGCTAGCATCTCTAAACTTCAGCAGTTTCTCAATCTTTTCCTTGATAGATGGATGATCAAACTTAATTTCCTCTCGCTCATTCAAGATTATGATCAGTTAAAAAGACTTCCTAATGAATCTGTTCAGCAATTTTCTGATCGATTCAATCAAGTCTATCTTTCTATGCCCTTAAATATAAGGCCTCCTCCTGATCTAGCTCTATTGCACTATCCTAGAGCATTTGATCCAGAAATTGAGTTCCGTTTGAGAGAAAGATGTCCGTCCACCATGAAACAAATGCAGGACATAGCTGTGGACGTGGAGGCAAATCTAAAAATGAGGGAGAAGCAGCACAAAGCAGAGGAAAAGGAAAGACTTCATAGTGTGTTACAAAAGTCAGAGGAAATGATGCAGCTAATCACAATGAAAGTGGAATGTTTAGAGCACTAGAACAGATCTGTTTTCCAAAGGGAAATAATGATATTCTTGAACAAACCTGCCACAAAACAGATGACATATTCATACAACCATACGTGAAGGAGCAGTCTCCTAATATACTATGTGAATATGGCAGCTTTTCTTTTTTCAACGGTTTGCCAAAATACGATGAGTATGATGATGAATCTACCCCGCAAATCCAAATCGGCCGCGCAGAGGAATCAGATCCTATTTTTGCAGAAAGCGAAGTTCAGGCTCAGCAACTTGAATACAATGATCAGCGTGCCCATTTCAGCTATGAAGAAAAGGAGGAAAATGCAGAGAATTTTGATTTCAGCAAAGGAACTTTACCTTTCTGTTTTGAGTCTTTTCAATTTATTAAGGAGAACTATCATGCAGTTAATAAGCAAGTATCAGCAAGTGTTGATATTGATCATCTGGAGGAAGCCCAAATCATTGTTCAAAATATATTGCCTCTAGTTTTGCAGCCCCAAAGAGCCATCGAATATCAGATTGAGGAAGACTTAGAAGCAGCAGCATGTGATCAAATGATCCAAGTGGATCCCCTGCCTCTTGGTTTTCAGCCATCTCAGGTATTTGAAGAAGAAGAAGAACAGCAAGCGCAGATTAGTCATGTGCCATCTGAGCCTGTTTGTAATGAATTGCAAGTATCATTCCATGTTTTGAATGATTCATCTGCTGGCAGATTAGATGATGAAATAAATCAGTGCTCTTCTCCATTAGTAGGCTGCAAGGCTCAATATCAAGTTGTTGATGATCTCCCAATTCCAAAGCATGATAGTTGTCCCAAAATTTTGTACAGTTCTTTATTTTAGCCCAGCAATAATGTATATATGCTGCAGGACCCTTTTGTACAGGGTTTAAATTCAGCAAAGAAGGTCAGCAGTTTCCTGATCTTCTCAAAGATTAACAAAGCCATATCAGATTGCAAGATCTCCATTTCAAGTACCAGCAAACACAAGCAGCAAAGATCATTCATGTTTGTAATGCTTAAGTGGCTGCATTGGCTATTTCATTTCACCTAACAGCAAAGTAAGTGCTGATTAGGGTAAGTAGGTAGGATTAATAAGGCAGCCAACAAAGGGAATTTTGCAGAATACAACAACAATTGAATACAAGGCAGTCTGACCTGCTGTTCTTGGCTTTTCACAAGGAAAAGCCATCCCCAAGTGGAGCCACTGTTAGCCTCCTGTTGCAACAGGTATTCATCTTTCATGATCGACATTTTTACATGCCAAATATGTCATACTTTGCATGCTGCAATGTTCCATATTTCCTTAAGAGGCCAAAGAAGAGGCCATGAGAGTGTGCTAGTCTAAATGCCACTGTTGTATTCCAAATTTTGATGAGTTAATCCATTTTGATGAGTTTTCAGTTAAGGGAAGTCCAAACAGCTTAATCTTGGCTTCCTTAGGTTTCAATTTCTTTTTGTAGAATATAGGAAATGAATATTTGTCCAAACAGCTTAATCTTGGCAGATTTGTAGATAGGTAGAGAAACAAGGGTCCTCAATAGCTTAATCTGAGCCCCTGGATGCAATAAGTGTAGATTTAGATAGGAGGACAGCAAGAAAAAAAGAATGAAAAGCTGGGTATGCTAGTTCAAGTGCACCCAAACCAAAAAGAAGAGAAAAAGCTAGGTGAGTAGGCCGGGTAGGTAGCTTTGTGGTTGCAGAATCATGGCTTGTGATCCATTTCATATTTTCAAGTGTCATATCTATTCACATCTCAAGCATGAGGCAGTTTTCCATTTAAAGGAGCTCAAGCGAGGCATGTCTAACTTCCCCTTCTTCCTCTTCCCTAAATCACTCACTAACTTCCCCTAAAGAGGTCAAGATCTGCTTGATATCTCTTAGTCTCATCATTTTCATATCAGTTGCCTTGGTAAAGATCTGCTTTACTGAAGGAATGTCCATACTTCCTCTATGAGTCATTTTCCCCCTCAATAGCCTAAGATCGCATACTTAGCGCTTTTTCTTATCATTATCATGTTAACTACTAACTTTACTATGTAACTCCCTATCTATCTCCCCTCCCCTTACTATAACAATGTTAATAACTCCCCTATATACTTATCCCCTCCCCCTGGTTGAAAAATAACCATAAGTGTGCCTGGGAATTGCAAAGTTTATCTGAAACTTAGCAAGAACCCTCATTTGCCCCTTTGTTCCTCTCAAATCCCTTTCCAAATGCATTAGGACTCCTTCCTAAGCATAAAATACCCCTCCAAATGTATAAAATCCATCTTTTTGGCCTTGTTTCTAGCTTTTCTAAGGCACAAACCCTTTTAAAGGCCTAAAATCCTTCTCAAATACATAAAACCCATCTCAAGTGCCTTTGGACTTCTCCAAAGCATGAAATTCCTCTTTTTTAGGTTATCAGACCCCTTCCGAGGCCTCAAAACCCTTTATAAAGCATGCAAACCTCCCTCTGATCACAAAAGCCTCATCGCATCCCTTAAAAAGCCTTTCCCGAATGATTAAACCCCCTTCCGAAGCGATATTGATGTCAGAGGTGCGGTCAAGAGTTGGCCCATATATATGCATTGCTCCGATGGCAGACTGCCGATGCGATATCACTATTGGCGATCGCAATAAGTTCTGTGCCCATATTACAATGCCCCCACCCCGATGCCGAAACACCGACTTAATCTCAGCTGCCCATTCGGGCCCAGAGATTAACGACTCATGTTTTATCGCACCACTCCCATATGTGGCTCCGATCAGCGGAGCCGAAATATTATAAGGCGCGGCATGTATATATTTCGGGTCCGAAAGGGCCCTTTTGTACAGTAAAGCAGGAATGCTCCGATATGGCGGAGCCGAAATAACAATGAAGCAGAGCCTAAAGATTTCGGGTCCGAAATGGGGGTAGTATTGTACCCTCCGTTTCGTGACCCGAAAAGTAATGAAAAACAGTTTTGAAGGATTTCGGGTCTGCGGTTATGAATTCCACCGATTTGGGTTCGCCGATGGGCCAGACCCGATTTCAAATAAAAGTGGGCCTATAAGCAGTTCGGGTCCGCCCTCTATATCACTCATCGGAGGTTTTATATGTTGGGACCACCGATCCGCCAAACCGCCGATTTAGCGCCAGCCATTGGATCGGCCCGCACCGGATCCAATGGCCAGCATTTAATAAAATGAACAGTTGCCGCCAGCGCCCAAAATTCATGAATTTTACAGTTATATGGCATTCCGCCTGTTTTGTGGAAAAAGGGGCATTTGTCTAAGTTTGTTCATGCGGTGCCCGCGCCCGCCCAAGCTGCGAAGAACGATGATTTTTTCAGCTATTTTTGAATCGCTCCAAGTCAAAACATTGCCCAAAACAGGGATTCGGCATCGGCTTGCCTCCGGGCTCTGCCTTTCAGCCAATTTTTGCATTTTCATCAGTTTTAAAAGCATTTTCTGGATCGGCCAAGGGCCAATAGTCTCCCAAAGGCGGCAGGAGGCCTCACAGCAGGTATTGGAGGCCGAACAGCGGCCATAAAGTGTCGATTTGACAGTTAAGGCATTCAGAAGCCAAGAAAGAGCCCAGATGCATGCCAAAGTGTATCAGGATGCGGCAGAGAGTATCAGTGAAGGTTTTTCAGTGGAAGATATTTATTTTCCAAAGCAGGTGAATATCAAAAGGCTCCAGCAAAGTCAATGAAGCAGTAATTGATCCATAAAGGCTCACCAACTCATAGTTTTGGGCTTTAAAAGCCACTTAAGGCAGCAGAACCACTTGCAGGCATAGATAATTGAATTCAAGGCATAGTTATTGCAAAAACGATGTATTTGGCCGCCCTTGAGGGCAGCGCTGCAGGCCCAAGGCGCAGTTATGGCAAATTGCCAGCGCATTGCAGCAAAGAACCCTTATTAATTCATTCTTATGGCTGTTGCTTCCTCCACAGCTCATAGAGATTTTTTAGCATTTATTTCAATAGATGTTAGGTTAGAATCATTCATTTCTCCAGATCTGCCATTAGATCTGTATTTGTACATATTTTTAGATATTTTCTCTACATAAACCACCCTCTGTATTGTGAAAAGGGTTGGTTGGTTGATTTCCTTTTTGCCGGATTTGCCCTGTAAGCTTAAGAACCTCTGTAATCAAAGATTGTTGGAATGTTTGCATTTGAAATGGCTGGTTGTGCTCTTAATGGCTGAAGAGCTTGATATGGAATCCTCATGCTCGCTCATGGTCCAATAAGTCTTTCCTTCCTCTGTTTATCAGTTTATATGTATATGTATCATCTATATATCATAATCTAAGTTGCAAGAAAAAGGAATAGATCAGAACTGGCTTTCATGCCCTCTGTGCTCAATTCCTGTAACTTTTCTATGTTTTCCTCTAAATTAGTGATGAATATGCATGCTTGAATGATCATGTTTAAGATGTTTCTCTCATTTCTGAATGATGTCTAGGAATCCTTCATTGCTCCTATTTAGCCTTCATCCACTTTCCCTCTTTGGCTGGATGAGAGATCCTTAATTGCCGCTCACCCCCTGACCTCCATTTCATCCTTATTCCAGCATTAATCATTGTGCCATGTGTAGCTATCCTGCTCCATATTCCTCTCTTCTGCCAAAGAAAACACATTCATCAGTTCACATTCATGGACTCCATGCCCAATGGTTTGAACTTCTTACACTTTGCATGCCAACTTTGCTTGAATAGATCAACCGTCGCACCAAACTCAAACAAAACCCATGTGTATCATATCTAGCCTAAAATCATCCCTTAAACAAAGCTAAATCCTAAAGAGAGAGCCCTCTTTGACTGCAGGTAGGCTAGGACATGCGGTCCAAAGATTGGTTTGTGGTTACCTCGGCCGTATCTCTTAAGGAGCTTAGGGACAACCTGAGTGTTAACACTAGGTATACTACTCTAGCCTCTATATAGGCCTCATACAATACCATGGGTCATTACCATGGCTTCGTCAATACCATCTATCTAATACCATGTGCCCATTACATTATTACTAACTACTTGTGGTCCCTTATGTGATACAAGTTAACCACCTTATTTATTACTATTGCCCATCCATTATTATATTATTCCATTGGGTATCTCCCTTTGTGCCTCATATTATCCCCCCTAGGTATACTACATCTTAAGTGCGTGTAGTATTTCCAAGATTTCCTTCTCATAAATAGTTTTGTGTAAATACTTTCCCTTGATTGGATGACTTTTGAAAGTAATGGGTCATTCATACTGCATTAAAACAGCACCAATTCCATTTCCTGAAGAATCACATTCCACAATAAAGGTTTTTGTGATGTCTAGCGTAGCTATGACTGGTGCTTGGCACATTGCCCCTTTAAGATGTTCGAAGGCCTTTGTTGTTTTTGGAGTCCATGAAAATGCATCTTTCTTCAATAATGTTGTTAGAGGTGCTACTATTCTCCCATAATTCTTAACAAACTTGCGATAATACCCTGTCAACCCAAGAAATCCTCGCATATGCTTTATGGATGTAGGGATTTTCCAGTCCATAATGGCTTTAATTTTGCTAGGGTCTACCTTATCACCTTCATGAGATACAATATGACCCAGATATTCCACCTCTTGTACTCCAAAGAAAAATTTGGAGCTTTTTGCATATAATTATTTCTCCTCCAATAGTTTGAGCACCCTGTCAACATGTTCAACATGATCCTTCCAAGACTTGTTGTAGATTAGTATATCATCAAAAAATACTAACAAAAATTTTCTAAGGAAGGGTTTGAAAATGGAATTCATCAAACCTTGAAATGTAGAAGGGTGCATTGGTAAGGCCAAAAGGCGTGAACAAAAATTCATAATGACCCTCATGAATTCTAAATTTTGTTTTCGGAATGTCTTCAGTCTTCATTCTGATTTGATGATATCTTGAACAGAGATCCAACTTGGTGAAGTAAATTGATCCATGCAATTCATCCAATAATTCATCAATGACTGGAATGGGAAATTTATCTTTAATAGTGAGCTTGTTAAACTCCCTATCATCTAGACACATGTGCATGATCCATCCTTCTTGTGCACCAATACTATTGGAGCAGAGAAAGAACTTTGACTAGGTTGAATTATACCAGCCTCTAGCATTTCTGCAACCATACGCTCAATTTCACTCTTTTGGGCATAGGGATATTTGTACGGCCTGATGTTTGGAGGAACACTTCCCAAAATTAAATGAATAACATGATCATGATCACGGATAGGTGAGAAACCTTTGGGAATCTCAAATACCTTGAAATGATTGTCCAAGAATTTTTGGAGATCTGGAGAAATAGATGATTTCGATGTGGGAACCTCTAGCGAACATAATTATGCTATTACATCTCGTTTTTCCTTCTTTAGAAGCTTTGTCATACCGTTAGAGCTGATTATATTTCCCGGTTTCTCTGCAATACCCCTTAATTCAACTTCCTTTCCTTCTGTAGAAAATTTCATGAAAAGTTCTTGAAAATTAAAAGCTTTTGTACCCAAGGATTGTAGCCATTGGACTCTTAGTACAACATTAGCACCACCCATTGGAATGGAAAGCATTGGGCTATTCAATATGTATTCTTTCCAGACCAATTTATGGTTCCTCCACTTGCAACCATCACTTGACACTCTGGTGCTGGATATAGGAAGCAATTCAATTCCTTTGCTCTCTTACAATGAATAAAATTATGGGTACTTCCCGAATCAATCAACACTATTACCTTTTTCTTCTTGATATGTCCTTCTATCTTGATAGTTTGAGGAGTGGTAATTCTAGCTAATGCATGACAAGATATGGTTGAATGCATTTCTTCTTTATCTAGGGTTTGTTCGTGGACTATATCCTCTTCTTTTAACATTTATTGTTCCTTTTGTTCCTCCTCTTCACAATCTATGTAGAATAATTTCTTCTTTGCACACTTATGACCTTTAGTGTATTTTCTATCACAACTGTAACAAAGCCCTTTTTCTCATTTTTCTTCCAATTATTGTGGTGTCAACCTTATAGGTTGTGGAAGGCTAGTAGCCACAACACTTCCATCTTTATAGTTGTGAGTGGTAGGCTTCATAGTTGCCATAATTTTTCTTTCCATTTTCTTACTAATCTGAATTCCTTCTCCAACGAATCGGGTTCCCAAAGGCGAACCTCATGTTGAATATTATCCTTTAAAGTCCCTGTGAATACATCAATCCTATGCTCCCCTAGAATATCTTTTACCCGTATGTTCAATTTTTGGAATTCCTCAATGTGCTCCATCATTGAACCCTTTTGTTTGAGATTTATCAATTGGTTCTGATAGCAAATGTTCTGAAACCAGCTCACAAATAGATAGAAAAGATAGATGAACACCTTAGAAATAAGCCTCTTCGAGTGGGCAACCTCCTTTACATTACACAAATGAACAATTCTTGGATGATTCAAATGACAAAACCTCCTTTCTATATATGGGAGTCTAAGGGATCACAAAATAACCAAGCCAACCTAACAATAATAATATAAAGGCACAAAAATAATAATAGAGGGATTCTATGGGGCACAATAATAACAATATGGGGACAATAGGGGCACAACAATAATAATAAGGGATACAATGACAATAGTAATAGGTGAATCACTAATATTATAGGGACCTAACAACAAGGGTACTTTTCTCACTCCGCGAGCCTAAATACACTTGTAATGGGCAGACACATTATATGTAGAGATAAAAATGCACATAAATCATGGAGGAAATGGAAATAAATTAAAGGTGGTATAGGAGAGAAAGGGTAGATGAGTTACAGGGGTAGAGTGATAAATTTTAAGACTTGTTCCCTGATACCATGTCAGGTCAAGCATTGGTAACTCCACAAATGAATTTGTTTTCAATTAAGAATAGTTTTGATATATACAAGTAAAAGAGAGCCTCCTAGGATTCATATTTCAATATCTCTTTGTATTCTTATTTAATATTTACAATATTTACATTTTTTTTTAATCCTTAAATATTATGTGTCAACAACTACAAGCAGTAACACACTTCTAGGTGAGAAGGAAGTCCTCATTCCATATTATTTTAGCTAGTCTATGATGAAAATTTTCCAATTCTTAGGGAAACTCATAGTATAGAGAATTTATGATGCCACAACCTTCATTGCGTACATGTAACTTCATCAAAAAACGATATTATAATCAAGAGCGAAATTAATGACTTAAATGTTGATGATGATTATATTCTTGGAAATTTTGACGAGGATGTTTGAAATAGTCCTACAGGAGATGACGAGTAGTCATCATATGCCCTTGAAGTGATTGAAGAAGCAGTGGTTTCAGCTAAGCCTAGCGTCTTTCAAAATGATTTTGATAGAATACATGTGAACTCTTCCCCATAAATTATGCATCAGTGTATAATTACATTTTGGATAGTAAGTAGGATATGGAATGTCAAGGGAGATGGTAATCATAGCTCCCCATTGTCTGAGTTGAAAGTGATTAAAAAAAATCAAAAGGGTCATATCACCGAAGGTAGAAAGGAGGGATTTCAATTGAGTCAAAAAAATTTGAAGAACCTCCAAAGCCGACATGGAAGATAAAAGTTTATTAATATCATTAACAATTTATAATTATATGTGCCCTTTGCATTATGTGATGTTTTTTGTAATGATCCGCTGACTACCTTAGAAATCGGCTAGATGGGAGATCTTGGGATGATTAAATATGGTGTAGTTGTGTTGGTAGGAATTTCCCTAGATGCTAGACTATTAGGTTCCATAATTGTGAGTTCATGTTTGAAGTAAGACATCTACTCCTTACATGTAGATTTTATGACTAGCAAAGTTAGTTGAACTGCCCAGTGCCTTGTTTTGGTATTGTCTAGGACCAACCTCAGATTGAGTAGCCACAGTTCCATGGTGGGAAATGTGTTGTGCAGCGCATCCGGTGGTTGAATGGCTCTAACTTTCTCCTTAGCCTCTCTCACACATTTCAACTCTAATAGTTGAGGACAATGGTGTGTAGTATCCATACTCTCCACAAATTGCAAAATGATGATTATTCTAAATACCATTATTCTTATTTTGTTTATCTATATTTTTGATACCCTGGTTTGGATGTTAGTTTCAGTGGGGGGGATTTCCTCAGTGGACACATTTGATGGTTTTTTCTATTGGTTCACCCCTTATTCTTGGTTCACTTTTTTTTTTCTTTTCTTCATTCTTATTTCGTATTGGTGCTTTCATAGTGTTCATTTGTTAAAATGGTTGTTGTTGTTGAGGGAGAAAAGGTTGGACAACATTAACACTGGCACTTTGGTGTGCAACATCATTCTATGGTGTGCTAGGAAATGGAAAGTGCATATTCCTTTGTGCATGATTTATGTAGGTAGGTTGGGATGTAGACATTCTTTCTGATGTTCGTGTTTGGTATCGATTCCCTTCTATGAGAGGGTTAGGATAAAGTGTCAGACAAATGTCATAATATCCATGAGGGAATGGCACTAGAGCTATGTATGTATGTGAAAAGTTATAAAATAATGGTGGTTGATGATATGTATTCCATTGATATGGGAGTGTTCCTAGGTTGGAATTGGGTAATGTTCTCAATGAACCCATTAGAAACGCTAGAAGCCCCTGGTTTGTTTTGGTTGAAATAATGTAGGCATGGAGCATGTAGACTTGTGATAGAGTATAAGTACAGTAATTTCATATAGATTATCTTAAATTGTTGAGCCTCTCTTATAGAAGCCTCTTAATTTTGTGCCATGGTTGTTGCCACATCTTTTGAAACAATGGGAAAAAAGAGATTTGAGGAATAAATCTAAAATAATGGTTTTGGTGACTCCCACTTTAAAAATGATATGGAATTTATGCTATTCATGGATATGGTCTATAATATGTGTGGAGGTAGTGTGCCAAATATGGGTCAACAATTATAGTCTTGTGTCATGAGAAACTATAGGTTAGAAAAAGGTGAGGAAATATTTGACCAAAGATTCAAAGGTGGAATGTGATCCTGAAACCTCACTAACACACCACTTCATTTCATGGCTAGTGAGGCTACGCTAAAATGTGTCTATCTAAATAAGTCCTTAATGATCTTATTGGAGGAATAGCATAAGTGAAAGGATATGACTTTTTTCACTAGTTTTTCTCCTTATTTACCTTCAAATTTTGGGATATTTGATGGTAACTTGGTTGACATGGCCTAACATGTAGGGTCATGGGTTATGGGATCATTTGCCTTATTCGATAGATCTAGTAGGTGTAATTAACCTAAAAATGGGAAAATTCACGTGGTATTGGACGTGTGACCTGGTGGAGATGTGTTAGTGTTACTTTGAGAGGAATTGGTTCATAAGAAAGTCACACCAAGGATGGATGAGGCTAACAAAGGAGAAGTGATCTGTCATTCTAAAGAGGTAGGTTGATTAGAGGATGTTGCAAGACTAAACACTTCTCACGCTAAGGTTAAGAGGCTTTGAAGGAAACTAGAGCAACAAGGAGTTGTGGGGTGTCCTAGTAGGTGCATGAAATTACTATGAGGGAGATTTTAGAAAACCAAATTATTGACACCCATAAAACAAAGAAAAAAAAAATGGTTTATTTTTCCGTTAAAAATTATTAATTTGTGAAACAATCCAAAAGAAAATAAATTGGCATGAGGTTTTGTGTATGAAAAAAATCCTAAAAGACTTAGCATCATTACACTCAAATAGTAACCAAAGCTATAGAAGGCTTTTAGGATAGTGGAGTCTCAAGCGATTAACCAAATAACTGAGAATGGTAAGGATGTATGGTTATAACAAGGGTACTAGGGCCATGTCCCAAAGAAACGGATGATCCTTTCATCAACCTTCAAAATCTACTCTAGGTACAAGTTCTCCAACACCTAGCAACTATAGGGAAAGATGCCCTAGGTTTTCCAGCTAAGCTACCTTCACCCAATGGGGATGAAAGTGTTGGGCCTCATAATAGTCCCTATTCTCACTCCATTATTCACCAATACGTTGACACTACTTCCATATTACCTTCATGTCACCTCCATTCCACCTCCACATCATTACATTTACCTCATCATTGGGTTATAACTATGTTTTTCCAAAGTTTATTAATTCTTAACATTTTTAAGTGGATTTATGGTTAAACTTTAGAAAATAATATGCTTATACTTATACTTATCAATTAGAATGAGTTTTCTGACATGTGTAGGTACAAAGGAAGCTTCCAAGGCATGTTTATGTGGCACTCTATGTTCAAATTCGAATTTGAGGAGATCATGGACCTCATAGAGAAGATCATGCACCTCATGGAGGAAATCATGGAGGATAGGGTTATGTGTCACCATTGGTTGAGAAATATGTGGAACAAAGGAGGAAATAGTGGATCTACATTTATGAGTTTGTTATCATAGCTTTTGTATAAATAGGAGTGTTATCTCCTTCATTTGTAATCTTAACTTTTAGAATTTAGAAACTTAGTCCTTCATTTGTAATTTTAGATTTTAGGATCATTGTAATGGAGATTTAGAACCTTTTGGAATGTAGAACTTGGAGCTTGTAATTGCAATTTTCAGTTGATGATAAATAAAGTGGATTGAGCGGACGAGACTGACAGGGTTTCGGTCGAGTCTTGCCTGGAGGCTGAAGGCGCAGACCTGCCAGGGCAGCGTCTTTCAGGTTGCTGGCACGGGTCAGGTCAGGTCACAAGGAAAAGCAGTAAGGGGGACCTTTGTGACAACGCCCTGAACGGAATGGGAGAATCACGGGGGGGGGGAGAGACCCCCTCCTTCAGAAATGTGGTCATGGGAGAAACAAGCACGGAAGGAGAGCAACAGACGGAACGGGAAAACCAAATCCCAGTAATGGGTAACTTATGGCAGAAGCAAATGAGAGGAAAATGCCTACCGAGGGCCCAAAAACAGCCCAGGTATGTTGTTCCTCATAATAAATTGGAGGAATACAACTCCTATATGAAGGACCATGCTCTAATCTGCCGTTTTGTTGGGTATTGGCCGTCTGAGCGAGAACTACATAGATGGATTGCTCAACGCTGGAGACCTAAGGGACAGATAGATCTCAAACTTGGTGCCCAAGGTTTCTTCACAGCAATATTTTCGAATTTAGAAGACAAGAACAGAATCTTCGAAGAGGGCCCCTATTTCCTGAACAACGCGGGGTTATTCATGAAGTTTTGGGAGGAGAGATACAATCCTGAAAAGGAGAAAATGCTTGATGCACCAGTCTGGGTCAGGTTATTCGGGCTTCCTGATGAATTTTGGGAGCCGGGGATCTTGGAAGGAATAGGCAATACGATTGGCAGTTTTGTCAAAATTGCAGAGGCCACGAAAAGAGGTAAATATAATGCCTATGCGAGAATCTGCGTTTACATCAACTTGGCTAACCCCCTCCCGGAAAATGTTGAGGTTGAATACCATGACGAAGTCTGGAACCAGCCAATTGATTACGAACATATTCCTTTCCGATGCCGAATATGTCACGAGTATGGTCATCTATTTCGGCAATGTCCCCTAAATAAAGAGGAAGAAAGCAGAAAAAGTCAGGTGAATCAATCGAGAACCACCGGGCGAGCGGAGAACTCAGAGAAAGGATTTCAACAAGTGGTCAGGAGAAGAAGACCGAATAAAGAAGGTCCAAAAACTCAGTCCCAAAAGCAACCCAGTCAAGCAAAAACTCAGAACAAATATCAAGTACTGCAGAGAGAAGATGAAGAGTATGAAGTAAATCTAGAAGATGATGAGGATCCAGAAAATAGCCCAATGGAAATCTCGGGAGAGGAGAAGGGGAAAGGAACAACTATCAGTAAAGTTAACAAAGAAAAAATAGAGGAAGTGGCAACAGAAGCAGATGTAGAGGCACCGATGGAAGTAGAAGACCAGCCTGAAGCTGAAATAGAAGAAGAAATAATCATGAAAAGGTTGATCCAGGAGTGGAAGTATTTAGACAGCAGATTCATACCAGAAGATCAAAGGCAGTTATACAAGGAAGTTTTCCAGAAATATAAAGAGAAAAAGGGAGAACCCCCGGATGCTCCAGCAAGGGTAGAGAATGAACAAGGGACTGAAGATAAAGGAACAGGCATCTTGGGCAAAAATAGCAGGAAGAGAGGCCGGAAACCAATGAATGAAACGATCCAGGCGGTGGGGGAGATCTTGATAAATTCAGGTAAGGTGATACCTCTGTCGGAGGTATTCTTCCCCTCCTATAAAAAATTTTAAATGATAGTTGTCAGTTGGAATATTAGGGGTTTGAATAGCAGAGGAAAGCAACGGTACATGAAGGATAAGCTGCAAAAAGAAAAACCCAGTATTCTGATTTTACAAGAAACAAAGATTTTGATTCACCAACTGGAAGATATCATAGAAAAAAGTAGGTTACCTTATCAGGTGATGGGGCAAGATGCATCGGGTTTCGCAGGAGGACTCGCTATCCTGTGGAACCCAAATGAGATTTCTATAAATAATTGGGTGAGCATGAGAGGAATCCTTTCTGGGTTGGGAAGGGTTGTGGGAACTAATCATCAGGTGGTTATTTCAGGAGTTTATGGCCCCCCGACCCCTGGAGATAAGGAACAGTTTATCAATGGTGTTAAAGCAATGCGTAACCTATACCCTGAAGCTGATTGGATTATTGGAGGGGATTTCAATCTGATCAGATCCATGGAAGAGAAAAAAGGAGGGATCAGAAGAAGGGATCACTATATGGACAGATTTAATGAGATGATAGAAGACCTCCGGCTAGTGGATATCTCAACCATAAACGGGATATACACTTGGAACAATAGAAGGGGGGGCAACAAACAGATTGCCTCCAGGTTAGATAGATTTCTAGTGTCTGAAACCATAATGAATAAAGATATTTTCGTGGAAGCCAAGATCATCCCAGCGCTGGGTTCTGACCATTGGCCAATCCGTCTAGAGATTGACATTAAAAAGATTCAGGGGAAAAGGCCTTTCCGATTCGAAGCCTTCTGGCTAAGGAACCCAGAGTTCATCAAGAAAATTGAGAAATGGTGGAACCAAAGCACTAGTCAGGGCAGATGCAGAATGCAAACGTTCCAGCTTAAATTGAGGGAGTTGAAAGGCAAAATCAAGAAATGGAACAAAGAGGAATTTGGTAACATTCTGGAGGAAAAACAGAAGCTAGAAGGGGAAATGACTGATCTTCAACAACAGATAATTCTAGAAGGACGAACGGAAGAAAACGCTCTCAAGGAAGGGGTAATCCTTGGTAGATTGGAAGAGAGGAGGAAGCAAGAAGAAATCCTATGGCGCCAAAAATCCAGGATAAAATGGCTGAGGGAGGGGGAACGAAACACAAAATTCTTTCATCAGGCCATGGTCAAACACAGGCAGGGAAATAGAATACTATCAATCAAGGACAGGAATGGAGAAAGAGTGGTTGAACAGAATAAAATTGAACAAGTTCTAATTGATCATCATACGGAAATTTTAACCGAGCCTCCTGGTGATAGAACGAGAGCCATCCAGGAGATCTGCTCGGCCATCCCTAGATTGGTCACTGAGGACCAGAACAAAGCGCTCATGAGGGCTGTGACCCTAGAGGAGCTGAACGAAGTTTTGAAGGCAATGAAGAAAGGGACAGCCCCTGGACCGGACGGCTTCACGGTGGACTTCTACCAGGCTGGCTGGCACTTCTTGGGACAAGAAATTCTGGAGATAGTTGAAGAATCAAGAATGAATCAAAAGGTATGGCCAGCCCTCAACTCTACCTTTTATGCTCTTATTCCTAAGGGAGATAACCTAGAGGAAGCTAGTGGATTTAGACCTATAGCTCTGTGCAATGTCATTTACAAAATAATCACATCCCTGATTGCCAAACGTTTAAAACCTCTTTTAGACAACTTAATCTCTCCTGAACAAACGGGCTTTGTGGAGGGCAGGCAAATCCTGGATGGTCTTGTTGTAACCCAGGAGGTGATTCATTCCTTGAAAACCACAAAACAAAAAGGTATGATGGTAAAATTAGATCTATCCAAAGCCTACGATAGACTTAACTGGAATTACCTCGACACTGTCCTGGAAAGATTTGGTTTTCATCAAAGATGGATTGCATGGATTCACAATCTGATCTCTACTCCTCATTTCTCTATCCTGGTTAATGGAAGCCCTTCCAAAACTTTCAATGCCTCCAGAGGGATTCGTCAAGGTGATCCATTGTCCCCTTTTTTATTTATCCTAGCTGCTGAAGGATTAGGGAGATTCATCAAACAAGAAAGAGCAGCTAATAGAATTAAAGGTCTGCAAATTTGGGGAAGTAATCTGCCCCTAACCCATCAACAATTTGTTGATGACATTATGCTATTCGGGGAACCAACGGTAAGAGAAATCAAAAATTTAAAGAGGATCCTTGATCTGTTTACAGCCGCCTCGGGACTTGAAATTAATAAAGAGAAATCCTGTGTTTTCATTTTCAACACTATAGATCAAGTCAAATCTCACCTTATCAGAATGCTGGGATTCAAAAGGGGGGAATTACCTACCAAATACTTGGGTAATATTCTTGACCTCACTTCTAAAAAGTTGAAAAACTGGCAGGGAGTGCTGGACAAACTTAACAAAAAGATTGCCAATTGGACGTTCAGAGTACTGAATATTGCGGGAAGAGTTACCCTTGCCAAGTCGGTTCTTCAGGCTATACCTATCTATCCGCTCTCGATTATGGCTGCCCCTACTGGGGTTTGTGCAAAAATCAGAGAAATTATCCGTAAGTTCATATGGAGTGGAGCTGATAAAAAGAAAAAGTGGGCTTTGGTCTCATGGAATCAACTCACCGAAAGAAAAGAACAAGGAGGGTTAGGATTAAGAGACCCAGAAATTTTAAACAAGGTCCTGGGAGCCAAGCTATGGTGGAGATGGCTTAGCGGAGGAAGTGATCTATGGAAAACCATTTGGAGGACTAAATACAGGATACCCAACTCTCCGGCTGACATCTTAAAAATGCAAGAAATGCCCCGAGGCTCCAATGTTTGGGAACTTGCCTCTCAAAACAGAGATTTGATTGGCAAGCACACCTTCTGGGAAATCAGAGGAGGGTCAGAGGCAAACTTCTGGGAGGATAGCTGGCAACAACGAGAAAGGCTTAACAACATTCAAGTCCTTCTCCAAGTCCGTGACAAAACTGCAAGGAATAGACAGAAAGTAAAGGATTACTGGAAAGAAAATGATACTCTGGAAGGTTGGAGAGTCTGGGAGGATCTGACTAGATGGGATCAGGGTTTTTCCCCTGATATTCAAGAGGCTTACCGAAAAGAAATGGGATCAAGGAAACTCAGAGTTAGACAGGGGCAAGATATACTTCGGTGGGGAAATTCAATGAAGGGGACTTTCTCTACCAAAGAGGCCTATTTTCTAATGGGGTCTCAGAATAGAGAAGCCAGAAACTTGGAATGGAAGACCATATGGGAATCCAAATGGTGGCCTAAGGTGTCTATTTTTGTCTGGCTAGCCACAAAGAATAAAATTTTGACATGGGATCGCATTCGCAAGAAGGGGTTCATTGGTCCCTCACAATGCCATCTTTGCAACAATGACGAGGAAGACAGAGATCATCTGCTGATTCGGTGTCCATATACTGAACGACTATGGATATCAACTAAGCAATTGTTCAACAAACCAGGGTTTAACATAAGAGAATTCAAGGACACAATCCTTCAATGGAATAAGGAAACGTTCCACTGCCGGGTTGTCCAGAGGGCTTGGAACCTGATATCTACTTTTATTCTCTGGACGGTTTGGAAAGAACGGAATAGGAGGATATTCCAGAATGGGGCTAAACCTTCAGAAGTTGTTTGGGCACAGGTGGTGGAGTATACAAGAGAGACCATTCTTGTTGAAAAATGGGAAACGGATGACTGGAAGACGACTCAGGCAGAACAAGACATTCTAAACAAACTCAATTTAAAACTGGAAATGGTCCATTACAAAGGCGCGGTCAGCAATGGTATGAGAACCCAGAGCCCAGAGAAATTCTCGTACCCGAAGGAGCAATTTATGAAGCTTAATTTTGACGGGGCCTCGAAGGGCAACCCGGGAGATGCTGGATTTGGAGGGATCTTCAGGGACAGTAACCACCAAGTCAGATGGATCTTTGCTGAATGGGGGGGACAAATGACTAATAATGAGGCTGAGCTTTGGGCCCTGCACCAAGGTCTACGAATCGCTATCAGGAATGGCTACCCCAAACTAGAAATTACAGGGGATTCGCAGTTGGCTGTGGACATAATAAGGCGACTCAACAACGGACAGGGATGGGAGAAAGTTACCAAAAGTTGGAGGACCGCAGGCATCGTCCAGGAAATAGCCAGCCTGATTAAACGCATTGATTACAGCATCATCAGTCATGTGCGGCGAAAAGGGAATCAGGCTGCAGACTGGTTGGCGAATCGGGGCTGCAATGGTCGCGGTAGTTCAATTGATAGTCAGTGGAGAGCCATTGATCATAATCAAGAGTGGAAGGAGCTGGCAGACCTCATTAAGATGGATCATGCTCATGCCACGGAGGATAATGCTCGGCCCAGTGGATCGGCCTAATAGGGATTCGTGGAGAGTCAGAGGAATGATTATGATAAAACCAGGTGTTATCAAAACCATCATGCCAGATAGCAGGACGCAGGATTTAGCCCGGGGTGACAGGACTACGGTGGCAGGAGAAACGGTTGGGAATCAGTTCACCCAACGCGAGATTATTATAGCGTGCTCGATGATTGGCGGTGGAGACGGCTCCTCAGAATTCACACTAGAAGAAATAAGTAATGACAAGACGGCAAGGAGTAGTGGCTCTCCGGGGAGTGACCGGCGGTATTTGTTAACCGGTATCCCTTGCGCCCCCGCGTCAAATGAACCTCCTTATAATCGAAACGGGGAGATGGTGAAAGATTTACGAGAGGTCTACACTCTGGCAAGAGGGGCGGATTACATTGAGAACCATAAAACTGCAGAGAATAGTCCGGGAGACCAGGGATTGAAGAGTGACGATTCCCTGGGAATCATGGAGACCAGGCAGAGACAGCGTCAGGCGATGGAGCAACAGGGCGGTGGGAAGGATACCAGTGACAGAAAGGGCAAGAATCTCATGCCGGAGGAGCCTTCCTCCTCTGTTTGGGAGGTTCAGGACAATTCGGATGAAGACATTATCCCGGATAGGATGATGGAAAATGGTCGTCAGCATGAACACCTGGTTGAGGAAGAAACGGAGCCGGAGTATGCGAAACCAGCGGGCGCCGAGGAAATGACGTTTAGACGGTATGGGCTGAGGCAACGCGGGCAGGGTGATGACAAAGGGGAGGATAGGGCCAGCAAGAGAGCCCGCGGTCGTAAGGGCCAGGGTAAGGAGGCGGGGGAAACTTCTAAGCGGGGCTCGGGAAGAAGCAGGAAGATGAAGGAGACGGTGACGGACCGGATGCGCAAAGCCGAACAGGCCTTCCTTCGTTATTCAAACCAAGCGGTTCGTAAGGTTATGCAGAAGCTTGAGGATGAAGCCATTCAAGACCAGTCTGATGAGGAAGTTGAAGACTGGACTTTCCTGTTGCACGACCCGGGTCAAACCAGAGGCCGAATGTCTCTTTACAAACAGTCCCTTCATCTCTACTGGGTGATGAAGGGAATCCTGGCCAAAGCGCTGCTTCAGGTGGCGAAGGAGATGGTGAACTTATCCAAAGGAAGCCCTGACATCCGCTTGGAGCTAAGTTTTCTGAGAGTGGCCATGCTGAAACAAGAGGAAGCTATGATGAGGATGGAGGAGAACCTGCACGTCATCCAGAACATGCTTATCAGAGACCAGACGGATCAAGTGGAAGAGGCGCTGCAGCAACCTGCAAAGGACCATGTCTAATTCGAGATATGTTTGGAACTAGTTATAATTTTTGTAGTTTTAGCTCTGTTTCTGTCAAAAATAGGAGAATGCATACCCATCATGACAGTAGCTTTTGTAATAGTCGTAGCAAGATGCAGGATTGCATCGTTTATTTAGCAAACTCCATTAGACTTTGGACTTATTTTTTTTGGGCTGCCATCAAGTATTTCAGATGGCATTATGACCTGGTTTCCCCTAGAGGGCAGGCATTTACTGTTTTCTGAACTGTTGTAATGTCTTTTTGATCGAAGTAATAGAATGAGCACCACCTTAGCCTACAAAAAAAAAAAAAAAAAAAAAGTGGATTGGATTTTCTTCTACATTTGACTTCTTTCTAGGTGTGCTTGTGGAGCTATGGAGGGACCCCGTTGCCTCACTTGCATGCTCGTTTTGTTTTGGTAAACTTTAATTTTATGTTTGTTTGTGAATTTAATTAGATCAAATTACTAATTCATATGCTTGAGATATAAATGAATAGTCTCTTGTAAGGGAGCTTTAATATTTCATGCAATCAATTAGAATTAGACTTGAGTGTTTTAATTTCATTAGTTTAAATAGTTTGTTGATTAAGATGATTAGAAATATTAATGAACAGTCTCCTGTAAGGGATATTTAATATTTCTAACACTTGTCACAATGTCTTTCGATTTCATTTTGTTAAATGACTAAATAGGTGTTGGAGATTCCAATCAAAGACCTCCTATAAGGGAGCTTTGGCATTTCTTCACCTAGGTTAGTTTAGTTTATCTCCAAGTCCATATATATTGGATGATCCTCGAAGGTTGCTTACATGGATTGATAGTAAACGCAACTATAATTTGCATCCGCATTTTATACCAAATAGAGAGAAGCTGGGATTTTGGTTGTTATCATTAGACCTAGAACCCCTATGAATAATTAGGATATTCAAGGAGGCCCACAATAATCCACAGTCTAGGTCTTACCCCATTCACATTTTTCTTCTGATCACTTGTTTTCTATCGCTAGGTTGTGGAGGGCTTAAGCACCCTAAAGAGACAAATTATTTGTTTCAATGTGAAATAACTAGGAAAGGCTATTTGGATGCCTACCCCCTTGGTCCTAACTTCAACTATCAATTATTTTGTTACCCCTATGGGGAAATTACATGATTTCTAGTTAACATCACTTTTAAGGAGTCTTGCATTCACTTAGGGTGTGCAAAATGAAATTCAAAGGAACTAAGTACACAATTTTTAATTCCCTACAAGATCACGAAACGATGAAAGAGGGAATGACATACTCATTTTAAAAATTTTAGACGAACTTATTTTGTGAGTCATGTGTGTACAAGGTGTCAGTGGTGAGCATAAAAGGTATGTTTGGAACAAAGATGGATATCGTGTGATCCATTATAATGTCCCACTAATTAGACTATGTATGTTGTACCTTGCAGAAAAGGGAAAAAAAATCATATAATGGGATTCTTACTCCTAATTAAGATATGTGTGAAATTCCAATCTTATACAGAGAAGGAATGTGGTGATTTTAGAAATGTTTTATTTTCCCTGGAAGTTTGAAAAATGTTGTAGGAGGGAAGATTCTACTCTCTTTCTTACTAACACCACCCCTAATCCAAATCTACAAACTCAAGTGAAAACACACAAACCATCCACATGGAAGATAACTTAAAAAGTTCTCCACTTAAGTGGTTAGTAATGTAGAATAGTGTATTTGATATGCAAGAAATTTGTAGGAGTGAAGGTGGGTCACTAAAGGCTTCCTTCAGCTCAAAATGATAGGAAACAATAAGAAAAAATTCACTTTATATAGTGTGTGTGGGTTTTGTCTGCACAATCCAAAGGGTACCCATTCTTATTTACTTAAGACCCATAAGGGTGGCTAAAAAGGTGAAATAGAGCACACTTATAGTTAGATAAATTCGGCGGGCATTCTACAAACTAAATATAATGTCACCATAGTAGAAAAAATTGAAGTAGTAGAGAAAGTTAGGCAACAAACAACCAACAAGATCAGAAGAAAATAGTAGAGTTGTCATTTTATAGTTTGGAGTTTAGTGCAATGGTGTCCCAAATTCTTTCTCTATTTATAGATTGGTTGTACCTATGAAGAATCCCACAAAAAACAAAATTTTAGCAGTTATAGATGAAACACAAATTTTAATGGTTAAGGAAAAAACTTGTTATAGGAAATTTTGTCACATCTAGTCAATAGGCCTAAAAACCAAACCAATCCCCATTGATGAACATGTTGTCATCATCCATACACAAATACCTAAGCATGAACTTTCAAAAGGTGTTATTTTCTAGGATTAACATCTCAAAATCAATTTTTTTAGCCCCAGTGCATCCTTCCCCTTTATCCAACTACGTTCAACACTGGTTGCTCCCTTCTACACCCGTAGTAGTTAGCAGTAGTTTCTCCTTGCCGAGGGTGTGATGATTTAATAAATTAGGGAAAATTAAATATATTTTTTAATTTTCCTCCTTCAGAAGCTTCTAGGGGTTGTTTTAACTATTTACCATGGATAATATTATCAAGTCCTATTTGATCCTATTGGAGACTTCACCACTTATCCCTAGAGATCATCCTCCCTTCATAAGTGGAACTGAATCTCATTATGGTAAATCTAAAACTTCCATCCCTCTCCTATAAATTTATTTCCATCTATAACATCAGGGTTGTCTTTTGGAGATTGATAGTGCCTTATTCAGCTTCCTCGAACCTAAAGGAGTCATCATATTCTTGCATTAGGGTGATATTGAGGTGTGCTTTGTGACAAGGAAAGAAAAGAAAGCTTGGGAAGATCACTACAATATCAACTACTATTCTTGGTTGTAAGCTCTCTCCTATAGTATCTTATTTTCCTATATGTTTTGTGTTACATTCATATTCATGTATTTCAAAGCTTTGTTGACTCATTGAATAGAGTAATTGAATTATGTTACATAGATGTTGTGGATCCTTGGATTGTTTTAGTTGTATGTATAGGTTCTAATTATAGCACTCGGAGCTACAATTAGAGCTTACAAGAAAGGAGGAAATTGAATCTTGCGATGAATTCCAAGCACTCTTATTTCCCATTCTTCAATTTATTTAAGGAAAAATCTATATTATTTTCCTTCTATTGTTCTAGACCAATCCACTAGGTGTAGGGAAATTACTTTTGTCCGCAATTGTAAATTATGCATAATAAATTGGCAACTCCATCGAGAAACATTTTCTTCCCTTATTGGTTTTTTTGACCTTAGTACCTTTTCCGCCTCGTAAACTGACGTTGATTGCCTCAGTCAAACCTTGATTGACCCTAGGAAAACCCTTCACTAAGATTTATTTGATTTTTTATGTCATATTTTGGCCGAGTCTACCTCAACGCACCCCCTGGTCTAGAGAGAGAGTGCTTCAATGAACCTTCTCCTTCTCTTCAACTACACTATCATGTATTGGTGCATGTTATGCACCTATGCTGATCCCTATAAGATGAAAAAAAAAAAATATTTTCATCCCTTTCGCTCTATTTTTCTTTGGTACAACTTGTTTTCCTTGTGTCTATGAGTGTGTCTCTTTTCTGTAAAGCCAATCCCTTGTGTGAAATTGCATTTTTTTTTTATTTCATTTTTGCAACAACAAAAAATCCCTCTCAATCACCAAGGATTGGGGGGGAAGGTCTTAAACTGTGTATGAATTCTAAATCTAATTTGAGTGTCATCTCTTTTGATATTTTGTATTTTCACCAAATTTTAGTTTTATTTCTCCATTAATTAAATCTTAGATCACATTTGATTTCAATGGGTTTCATAATTTTTGTGAAATTGCTTGTACTTACACTTGAACGGTTCTTTTGTTGTATTATTGAAAGAAGGTATTGTTGTGCATAAGTAGTATTTTTTATTTTTTTCTTTCACTTATTTGGAATTACCTTATGTTTCTTTTTAAGAATTCTCTTGCACATATTACATTTGCATAGTTAGAATTCTCATTTTACTATAGGAAAGAAAGTTGTCAATAGATTAAATTTGCATATTTTTCATGGAAATTGTGCATAGATTACATTACATGGTTTGACATCATATAGGGCTTTGATTTTGACTAGAAACATGAAGTTGAGGAGATTGATTGTTGCATCACGTGTTTGGTTCATTGTTGATTGATTTATTCTTCCCCTACTTATGTAGGTATTTCATTATTAAAATCAAGATGAAAAGAGCTATTTTTGTGATATTAGTTGCATCATAGGTGCATTCAGGTGACATCACATTTTGAGCCTCAAAATCGAAACATATTTCAAGATCAACTCTAAAATTTACTGAATCAATGTGAGGAGCATTTGTCATATAAATACAAACATATAGAGGTCTAGGCTAGTGACGTGTTTCAACATCTTTAAGTGTACTAGATTTCGTATCTTGTCAGCGTTACATTTCGGGGGTGATATCCTATTCCATGTAGGTAACGGTATAAGACTGTTCTCCACATACCTTTAGGTATATTGGATGGTTCTCCAAGAATGAAAAGTATATGGGAACTCTTTTATCATACGATTATGCATTAGACAACACTACCATGGATTGCACTTCCACGTACCTTTGGGTATATTTTCAAAGTCCCCTATAGGTTTCTATCCCGCTATAGGTAACCAAGTCAGTCACCTTGTATGTTGTCATACACCAAACATAACATTTGGGGATATTTCCTGATCATAAATCCTTGGTTCACTTAATCTATATATTACAATTCATAGTTACCTAGCAAAACCTTTCACCTAGCTACCCCTACTTTGTCTTGTTTTGTGTCCTTAATTTCCAAAATAAATTAATTGAAGATGAAATAAAATCCGCACCATGGAACCACTCCTTAGTAAATCTTATGTTGATACTAATGCAAATAGTTTGCGAGTCCACCAGTAAACGAAAACCCTCTGATGGGAATCTTGAACTCTTTCTTTCATTTAGAAATATTTGTGTTCTTTATATGGTAACGATTTCCCTTCCCAAATTTACCATTGGTTTGCAAGTTTTTTTTTCAACCCCTATGGTTCAGAATGTCCAAATTACCTTTTAACCACGTAGTCATCCACCTGAAAAAATCGATCCTAACGTTTCCCCTTTTCCTTCTTCACCTGTTTGGTCTTATTTCTCTTATCCCTCTATGTCTAGTGAAAGCCTCAAAGTTGCTAACCAGGTGGATAAGAATAATAATAAAAGGAATATTAAGAAGAAGCAAAATAAGTTGAAGGGAAACAAAGAAACCATTGCTACCAATGTAGCTAGTATGAGGAAAAATTCCAATTAACCCCACAAAGTTAAATTCCCTTGCAAGTCATTTAAGGGTGATCACCTTATTATATTTTGTCCTAGTATTCCCAAGGTATTAGAAGTGTGGTCCATACGCTCACGTCAACCTTTTTCATCAGCATCTGTAGATCGTGTTCGTAATAATCCATCAACTAGTGATAGTAAGGTCCATGGGAAGAAGGGAAATTCAAGTTTCCTTGTAGGTTATGTGAAGGGAATCATCCTATTCACCTTTTTCCATATATGGATGAGGTCTCATAGTTTTGGAAAACCTTAAAACTTCTTAGCCTAGTCTATTAGCTCGTTATCTAAAGCTTTCCCCCAATCCTCCACTACTTGATGAAGTGATTGATCAAAATCTGAATCCAATCAATCCACTCTCTTTGAATGTGAATCCCATGAGTCTATTCCTAGCCAACCATTTGTGAAAAAAAATGGTCGACTCAATTCCACCTTCAGTTGATCATACCTTTCATGTAAAGAGTGAGTCTCATACTACTCTGTTTCTTCTTGTTTTTGTAGGTTCCAATGAACTATGGGGAAATCCTCCCATTCCAATGACACAAGGGGACAATGCTCTCGTTCCCATGGCATAGGGGGACAATCCTTTCATTCCAAAAAAACAAGGGATAATTTCTCCCATTCCCATAGCATAATGGGGCAGTTCTCCCATTCCCATGACACTCCCTCCAAGTAGTACGCCAATTCCTTTGATTGTAGTTGACCAACAGGATATCATCTTCCTCCTTACATGCCCTTCCAAATCATAGTATAGGCTGATAATATGCATATACCTGACACATTCATAGATGAAGGTGTTTCTATTAATATTATGTCCTCAACTACTTGGAAAGTTTTCATTTCTCCGTAGCTTATGTCTGTTACCTAGAATTTGTTGGCCTGTAACAAAAGAACCAGTCAATCATTAGGGATCCTTCCTCAATTTCCTATTACTTTGGGAGGAAATAATATCTATATTGATGTGATGGAAGTCCAAGGCCCTTTGGATTTTAATTTACTCCTTGGCCATGACTATTATTGGGTGTTATAAGGTGTCTTTAAAAACTCCTAACTACCTCACATTAATCATCAACATGGGTACGTCCTTCTGTTCCAAGAGTGTACACAATATGTGCTAATTATATATCTATGGATAGTAATGATTTAAGATGATTTATTAAATTCAATACAAGAGTAAAAAGATCAAATCATAAATCTCAAGCTTGTAGCTTCAAGGAAAATAATTTATCTAAGCGTCAAAACTTAACCTTAATCAAAACCAAGATTCAATCTTAATCAAAATATTCTAATTGCAATCACATCAACTGAGTGCATCGTAGCAATAATAGAGCTCTTCTAGTTGAATCTAAACTACTGCATCAGAATAAAGCATCCAATCTAATCAATAACACTCTATCTTTTAATGAATACGAAATAACCCACATCTAATGATTAATTCAATCCACAACATAAATAAATGAAATCAATTGACAGAATTAAGAAGTAATGAAATACATACACGAAATCCACACCAATGAAAGTAAGTCGACTGTAAAAATGTAAAGCAGAATAATTAAACTTGCAATAAAGGAAAAGTAAAAGTATAACATAGGGAACAGTAATGGAATCCACAAGTGACCAAGCCCAAGCTACCAATGAATACTTATTAACTACTTCAGAATATCACGAGTGAACAGCAACTCAAATTATGTATTAATCATCAAATTCAAATGTCATTACAACACGCTATACTCTTCAAAATAACACTCCGTATATTAAAATTACAACCTTCTTCAAAAAGGTGAGAAGTTCCCCTTTAAAATCAAGAAGTAGAAGAGATAAATGTGATTCGTCAGGATCAGGAGATCCTGAGGAATTCGGAACTAAATTCTATTATCAAACAACATTCCAACTTGTGTTGATCCTTTTGATTCATTCCTTGATTAATCTACATAAAACACGCTCCTTTCCCCCTGTTTAACATTTGTTGTTCAAACTTTTGAACAAAAGTTGTTCCCTTTGCCAATTTCTGCATAAAAAACAATGAAAGTTAGTTTTTCTTTGTCAAACAATATCAAATGCAATTTCATTAATTTCTTATCGAAATTTTATCAATATCTTACTACATCAGGGTAAAAATTCATAAAAAGGAGGAAAAAGATAGTGTAATCGACAGTAAACATATACCCATTCTACGGCCCAACATAGTCCCCTACTTACCTTGTTTCATGTCCTCATGAAAAAAAGTAGTTCCTATGTAGTGCAGTTAGAGAGTAAGTTGGAAAACCTGTTTCTTTATCAGACCTAAAACCGTGCTGTTGTATCAAACTTGCAAAGCTTGTTTCTTCCTGTCCTTCGACAATCCATAGTTGGAACGATATCCTTCAGGAGAGTACCAAATAATTGGACTCATATATCGACATCCCAACCAATATGGTCCTCCCCTCAGGATAATATTGCTGTATGTGACCAAATGGCCTACAGCAGCTTTGAAGTTCCTATAGTTAAATGGTTCTCTTTTCTTGATACTATTAGTTGAGATTGTCCATCTCATCTTGGATGCAATCAAATACCTTTCTTGAATGGAGAGGAAATATGCCCTTCCCATTTGCATGATTTCCTTATGTATAGGCCCCAAAATCTTAATTATGCCCTCCTATGTCATAAGCCTTTTGTGTTTAATAAATAGTTGCAAAGGGTGAGTAGGCTCGCTCCTTACCCATAAATCCATTTCATGTTCTTTTCTCTGGAAAGAGTTATAGGCCTTAAACTACTTAAGTTGATTAAATGCAAAGGAAATAAAAGCCTGAAATGGAATGTCCCCAACAAGAGGGCTAGTATTCTTATCTACCTCCTCTTCTAATACAAAATTATGTAAATAAAATTGACAAAGAAGTCGCTGAAATTTTACCCCATGCTCTTTACAGGAACTTATAAATTCTTCAGTTGTTTTTAATTCTATTGGTTTACCAGCCTTTATGGATTTAATCTTCAACAATAAGTATCTTTCTAATAGAAACAGGGCATACTTCATGGCAGGAGACCTGCAAGATAAGACATCCAAATATAGTGAGCAAATGGTGTCAATCTGACCCATGACCTTGTTCAACTTAGTCTTTACCTTCTTCAACCTTTCTTCCACCTGCCTAAACCTAGAAAAAGTTTCATCCTCTGTTATAGTCAATTCTCTGAATTGCTTTCGCAACTCCTGATAACTCTGTAGAGGTACTGTCTCCTTGCTACATTGCTTTAAAGCAAGCTAAGCTTGTGCCAATTCCTCCTGTAACTTCAAAAGAATAGGATCACTGCTTGAAGGGGTGTCCTTGAATTTTTCTTCAGTTTGGGTGCCTATGCTATGAGAGGGTATACCCTCGGTCTGAGTTCTTTTATTATGGGAGGATGAACCCTCTGTTTGAGTTCTTTTATTGTGGGAGGACCAACCCTTCATCTAAACAACTGTATCCATTAAGTATGCATGCAAATTATTTGGGTGGCTACTGTTTGAGTAAAAACAGGTTCAGTCTGGGTTTTTGTTGCCCTGCCCTCACATATTTCTATTTGTGTGGCCACAGTGACTACCTCAGGAGTAGTGCTCTGGTCCTCTCTTTTTGCAGTTTCTTTCAATTTCTGACGTAGCCTTCGAACTGTCTTCTGAAGCTTTTGGTATTTATTCCTCAGCTTCTTTAGTTTTGTTTCAGCTACTCGATTTTTCTTAGGAGCCTTCTTTGTAAGAACGATCTTGTCAATACCCTCTGTATCTAAGGTTTCTTGGTGCTCATCATGGTTTTGCTCCAATATAACTGTGTCACCAGAGTGGTTATCGGATTCATGACTAATTTCTGTGTTCACTCCCTCTTCTTGGTCTGCAGCTTCTAGAGAAGGCAAAATTTCCGTATGACCAGAATCTCCTAAGGATTAGGCTTCCATTAGGTTAGGATCGAGTGATCCTCCAGGTTTCATGTACGCATTCAAATTTTCTAGGACCTGTGCCATCCCTTTCTCAAAATCCTGCAAAAGATCATCTTGGGGGTTCATAGGTGGTGTTTGAGGAGGCCCTACATCATTATCTGGTTCATCATCAAAATGTTGTACTTCCTCTTGTTTTGAGTCTAACTTATGTTCTTTCTCGATTTCTTGTTCTGAATTGGCTTCTTCCTTAGGTTTTGATTCAGAACGACATTCTACTCCCTGTTCAGGTTCAGAATTGCACTCTTCCTCCGGCTCAAGCTCTGAATTATCCTTTTCTTTTGGTTCTGGCTCATAATTGCATTGTTCCTCTAGTTCTGACTCAGAGTCATGTACATTGATTACTCCCTCAAAATCTCCATCATGTCATGCAAAATTATGTGCCTTTTATGCCATATAGCTCCTTCTGCCGGTAGCCCAGACACTTCAACTATCACAACTTTTGATACTGTGATTCTTATTCCTTTCACCATTGACTACCCATTCTATAAGTGCTGTAAGAATTCAAGAGAAACTTCACTGTTAGGGGCCTAAAGCTTGGTGAATTATGAAATCCATCTTGCGAGGCACCATAATCTCCCTAGCTCTATCGAAAATTTCCAATAATAAAGGTTCTCGTCTCACTGATTTTCCACCCATAATGCTCGAATTCTTCCTACAATTTCAAAAGATTAACACAGCAAGAAAAATGCAGCAGAGAACAACAATAGCAAGAAACATGCAACAGAGAGAAACAATGGTGAGATAGAATAGCAAGTAGATGTAATGGCTAAGTTTCATAATGTTAAGCGGCATTTCCATGAGAATTAATATTATTAATTCGAGGACTATCATATTGCCACATGTTGTTTGATCATGGGGTACCTAGTAGCAACATATGAAGTCCAATAAAATAAATACAGGGCATGCAAAGGTGTAATGGGAGTCCTCCCCCATCCTGTAACTGAGAGGTTGCCTACGATCGAATAGATAGGGAAGTGTTGTTCAAGAGGGTGAAGAGTATGGTAGTAAATGAAACAAAGTACGCATGTCAATGACGAGACGGCAAGAGGTATAGTTATAATGGGATCAAAGTGTGTAAAGGTAGTTATGAATAAGATATAAGATGATTTGGGTTGATGATAGGTTGTGCGAAAAATAAATGGACAACAATATGCCAAAAAGATGCTCTGCTGATGGTATTCTAGCCGAGAATGATATGGTTGATCAAAAAACTATTATCTCATGCATAAAGGTTCTAAATAGGAAATAATTAAGGAAATAATTTCTCTGATAAAAAGAAAGAATAAGAAGAGGGTATTATAATAATTATTGACATTAAAATATCACTTCAATACCATAAGTAGAGCCTCTACTACCAGCAGGTGTACATAGCGTCGGCAGCGTTGCTTTTTAACCCATATGAGCCAGGATCCTCAATTTATAAGTGGGAAATTCCATTGTTATTCTACAGAAGAGATCAGTGTGCTGGCATGGTAACCAGATGACCACACTATTATTCACTGGGATGTAGCAAAAGTGATGAGGCTGGCTCGTGATGAGACCTCCTATTCTAAGGATATTATAGTTGTCCAATGGATCATAACACAGGTGTGGTGGCCATAGTGGGAATGCCATTTTGCTACAGCCTTATGAACATGGTGGGATGGCTCTTAATGAGACACCCTATCCTCCATATACAAACAAAATTTTGCTGTTATTGCATATTTTTATGATAAATAGGGAGAGGCTCAATACTCCTTAAGAGCAGGGATGGTGGAAGAAGTTGAGCATGTCAATAGAAAAAGTATACCCACAGTCTTATTTATTATAGATAGAGAAGATTATAACCAGGAGGAGTAGAACCAGCCTGGTATTCAAGATGATCAATCAGTATCAGGTACAACAGAAAATAATGTAGTAGGGTAGTATATAAATAACTGTGTCCCTTTCCTTGAAAAAAATCTATCATCAAGAGGTTGTCCTGTTAAAGATCATAACCTTAATGGTATTAACTCCCTTCAATTGGATCCATAATTCTTTCCCTCATAAAAGTAGTTTCATTCATGCCATGAAAAGAAAACAAAACATGGCTGAGATAAGCTAAGAAAAATCACAGAAAAGGAAAAGAAGTGTTGTTCAATAAATTGAACAACAATTGTTCAATTAAATGAGTAGCAAATAATGCAAAAAAGAAAAGAAGAGTTGTTCGATAGATTGAACAGTAAAATAATCTCAAGAGAAAATGTTGTTCAAAAGTTTGAACAGCAAAACACGCCAGAAAAAGTGTTGTTCAAAAATTTGAACCGCAGCTATTGAAACGTTTGAACAGTAAAACACGCAAGAAAAAAAAGTGTTATTCAAAATTTTGAACAACAAAATATGAAAAAAGTGTTGTTCAAAAGTTTGAACAGCAAAACATGCCAGAAAAAGTGTTGTTCAAAAGTTTGAACAGCAGCTGTTCAAAAGTTTGAACCGCAGTTGTTCAAAAGTTTGAACAGTAAAACACGTAAGAACAAAAAGTGCTATTCAAAAGTTTGAACAACAAAATAAGCAAAAAAATGTTTTTCAAAAGCTTGAACAACAAAACACGGAAGAACAAAAAGTGATATTCAAAAGTTTGAACAACAAAATACACAAAAAAGTGTTGTTCAAAAGTTTGAACAACAACTATTCAAAAGTTTGAACAGCAAAATATGCAAAAAAGAAAGAAAGTGTTGCTCAAAAGTTTGAACGGCAGTTCAAAAATTTGAACAACAAAATACGCAAAAAAGTGTTGTTCAAAAGATTGAATAGTAGAATACGCAAAAAATGTTGTTCAAAAGTTTGAATAGCAGTTGTTCAAAAGATTGAACAATAGAACAAGTAAAGAAAAAGATAAAAAGAAAGAAAAGAAAATCAAATCAGCGATCATATTTGCATATTTTACAACAAAGAGATAACTTTTATCAACATCAAGCTACAGAGGGATTGCCCTCTTTAGCTAAAACTTGCAAGGTGGGGTCCTCATGTATCTGTTGATAGAAAGATTCTCTGGTAAGTGGTTTTTTGTAGAGGCCCACCCAATGCCCATTTTCTTTAAAAGAAGAACCAGACCCATCAATGGTGGCCAGCGTAAGGGTGCCATTGTCATGTACTTTCTTTATTTCATAAGGGCCTAGCCATCTAGTTTGCAGTTTGCTCAGGAAGTCTTGGAACCTAGAATCATACAGAATTTCCCAGTCGTCCTCATGAAATGTCTTTTTCTTAATAAGGGCATTGTGCCATTTGGCTCTTTGTTGTTGAATAAGTGTAGTATGTTGTAGAGCCAATAGTCGGCTTTCATCTAATTCGTTCATTTGCTGTAACCTGTTAACCTAGGCTTTAGTTAAGTCTAGTCCTAGCTCCTGGGCTATCCTTAATGTTTGCATTTCAAATTCTATGCGGAAAATGGGTTCCTTACCAAATACTAGTTGATATGGAGAGTATATAGTAGCGTTTCTCCGAGTTGTGTGATATGCCTACAAGGCCTTTGCCAGTCGAGCAGTCTAGTCTCGTTTATACGATGAGACTGTCTTCGTTAGAATAGATTCGATAAATTTGTTGGTTCTCTCCACCTGCCAATTCGCCCGTGGGTGATACAGAGAGGTAATTTTGTGTGTAATGTGATGATTTTCAGTGTAGCAATGATCTTGTGACCCACAAATTGGGTAAACCACACTGCACAAAAATTTCAAAAAGACAGCTAATAACAGTATCTATGTTGCTCTTGGTAACACTATTGCTTCCACCCACCTAGTTACGTATTTTATTGCAACCAATATATACAATTTCTAGTTAGATGATGGTTTGATCGGACCAACGAAATTTAATGCCCAACACTCAAAGGGTTCTGTCACCAACTGTGGATGTAGGGGAATTTCATCAGATTGTCCGGGGTGGCCCATCCTTTGGCAACTATCGCATGCCTGAACAAATTTATTAGCATCCTTAAAAATAGTCGGCCATAAGTAGCCCATTCGTAGAATTTTATGTCCAGTTCTGTGGTCTGCAAAGTGTCCATCGCAAGGTCCATCATGGCAAGCTTTTAAGATGTCATAAATTTTGTCCTCCCTGATGCACCTGCAAATGTGCATATCAACCCCTGTGTGGAAAAGATGTCCTGCAATTCAAGAGAAATGAGTGTTGCGCTACACAATCAATTTCCTTTCTCTATGTGTTAGATGCTTGGGCAATTTTCCCATTGCTAAGTAATTCACCACATCTACATACCATGGTGTTTTTGCGACCTATTAGCACTTAGGTTGTTCCCCAAAAGTTGTGAGAAAAGGGAATACAACCGAGGTAACCACAGACCAATCTTTTAGATGAAAGTCTTAGCCAATTTGCATCCAGAGAGGGCTCTATCTTTATGATTTAGCTTGATTTTGGGGTATATTAGGCTAGTTATGAAGTACAAAGGTTTGTTTGATTTTTGGATGGTGACATTCAATAGAACAGGGGTGCAAAATGTGAGAAGTTCAGTCCATTGGGTTAATGGAGTCTATGAAGATGAACAGTTGGATATGGTTTCTTTGGCAGAGGGGGGTACTGCAGAACAAGGTAATCAACCATGAAACAATTGGTAAGCTGAAATCAGGTGAGACCGAGTCAAGTGGTGAAGGGCAACTAAGAATCCTTCATCATGTTGACAGAGGGAAAGTGGATGAATATTATCAGGGAGCAGTTAAGAATTCCTTAGCTATATTCAAGGTGTAAGAACCAGGGAAACAGAAGCAGTTAAGACTTCCTGTTTATGCTAATTCTGAAGAAAACATAAACAATAATAGAGATTGAACACAGAGTATAGTGAAGCAAGTTCTGTGTTATTCTTTTTCCCTGTTATTCTGAAGATGAACATAAGTGATATATAAAAACACAGAAACTATAAAACATGAGTTAAAAAGACTTATTGATCCATTAAATAATTCGAGAATTCTGCAACATAGTCATCTGCCATTAATTCCACAACAGAGAGTTCAACAACAACGCATTCCAGCAAACTTTTATTCAGAAAAGAGCTCAAAGTTACAACACAGTTCTAGAATTGTATCACCAACCCCTAATACTTTGCTTGGGGGGGTATTTGTACAAAATGTTTACAAAATATTTCAATGAGATAATATCTAGCAATAACTTCTTCCACCTAGTCTACAGAAGAAATAAATGATCTTGGGAATAGGAAGAAATAAATGCAGAGGTAAGTGATGCTGTGTTGGTTGCTCAGTTGGAGAGACGCATTGACTGTTTTCTCAGCGAGTCGGTTGATGGACACTTTACTCATATTGTGTGCTACTAGCGTTGATTTCTCGGGTGCTTTTACTTGTGCTTTAATTGACTGCTGCCCAATGTGATTTTTATCTGCTCTTTTTCTCCACTTTATGATACCTGTCGTGTTCTGGAAGAAACAAAAGTTTGAAACCTACCTACAAAATTTCCAGCATACTTTGCCACCACTGCTCTTCTGGAAACTGATGTCTTTGCAACTTTATTAAAGTTTCATCAGCATCTGTATACTTGTAGAAGTTTGGCTGGGCTGTAAAAAGATGTTGTACTTCATGCTCAATATAAAACATATTTTCTAAGTTGTTGTACAGAGATTGGCCAGATGGAAGGGTCTTCTCTGCTGGAGTACTTGATGTTGATGCATTTTGTTGATCATTAGCATATTTATTCAATATGATCTGGTACTCAGCTTGTCTCAATAGGTGTTGATTACTTCCCACCAGGCTGGGCAAGCCCTTTTCCTGCAAAACTGCAAATCTTTCCTCAAAAGAGTCTACCTCCACCTGCATATCCTGGCTCTTTCTCTCCAAATTCCGCATCAGGGTTCTCATGGTCAGAACTCTTTTGATTGTTAGGATGGTGCCTGTCCTATCTCTGATGTCCAATGCTACTAGTTCTTCCTTGGTTTTATTGTTCAAAAAATGGATGAGCCTGTTGGTATGTTCGGGCTTATGTCCCAATAAATTTCTGGCCCTTTGAATTTCCACCTCGGCTCTTACTATCAAATCAATCTATTCGTATATAATTTGAATGGATATCCATACTTTACTGATTGATTCACTAATATTAGCCCATAAAATGCCCCTGATTTCTCCTAGAGGCTTGTCTAAAGAGAGGTTCTTTTCCAATGCCTTTACTTTATTTCTAGTTCTTTTACCTCTCTTGTCTTTTCTACCACAGTCATTTTAGATTTGTCATAGCTTACTTCCATCTTGGCCAATTTCTCTTTAGCTTCTTTTAATTATGATACTTGGAGTTTTAAATCCTCCATAGCCTTTATCAATTCTTCAGTGGTCATGGTAGTGTTGTTGCCTGCTACTGCTATTGATGAAGTACCTGCTATTGATGATGGGATAGTGGGAGTGACTGCTCTTGTAACTGTGGCAGGAGCAGTTGTAACTATTGGAGCTGTTTGAGATGGCTGGGAGGTCGACACTCCCTACTTTTCCTGTGATGCCTTCTCCAATTCCTGCTCTGTCTCATTTAACCTTTGATTCATTTTCGTTAGCGGGTCCATCATGTCTTCTTCTATTTTTTCTTGCACAACCTCTGTGGTTAGTGGATGCATAGTAATTGGCAGCTTTAATTGTTTCTTGAGGGTAGCTATGTCATCCTCCTTTTTCTTCATTAATCCTTTTATTCCCTTTGCATCCTTGGGATCATGTCCCAACTCAATGATAATCTCTTCCAAGGACTTTATCTTGTTGTCCTTGTCCAAAGAAGATGCCTTTTCTAAATCCAGTTGGGCAGATGTGTTGTTCAATGAATTCTGCAACGGTTGAGCTAGCATTGCTTTGTCTACCAATGTGGAATAGACCATCTCTCTGGTTTGCTTGTGCAACTCAATCTGGTCCATAGGGTGAATGTCTTTGGCAAGAGCGTCCAGATTTGTTCTAATATAATCAGCAGCTGACTGTGGCTACTGTACTTTAGGCTTGAAGTGGCTCAAGATCATCTTTCCTTCCTTAATGTCATATGCAGACATTAATCTTTGCTATTTGGCTGGGGTCATCTTGAGAAATTGATCATAAAGCTATAGTCTTATTGGCTCATTCTGAGCCTTGATGTCTGTGAATGTTCTCTTAATATCAGAACTTTGCTTACTTTGTGGCTTTGAGGAGGAAACTTCCACACTATGCTGTTTCTCCAATTTCTGCCTATGAGAACTGGTGGATGTTTCTACCACTGGAGATGTCTGTGGGTTGGTTTCCCTCTCACCCCTTGGACTTTCTATGATCTCCTCACTGATTTCCTCTTCAGGTAGAGGATCTATTCTTTGCCTTTTCGCCTCTGGTTGTTCTGCTGGCCCACTTACAGGTGTGGTCTCTTCTCAATCCCTTTTTCTTCCATTTTCCTCATTTAGAGGAGTTTGCAATGTTGGTATCTCTGGTGCTTTGGTTTGGCAGGAGGAACTTGCCCTTAGCCTTGCTGCCCTGATGATGTTGGCTAGTCTGTCATTTCATGTTGCTCTGTATGTAGCACTTCTTTTCCTTTAGATGTTCCTGCCACTGGTGTAGTGCTTTCTTGGGCTGGTTGCTGTGAATTTGCAGCAGTTGATGTGCCCAGTCCGGTTTGCTGAGGGAAATTGAATGAGACCTATCCAAAAGAGTCTAGGTTAAGAGTCTTTTCAAGATTTTTTATTTCTTGTTCCATTCTTTCGTCCTCAGTGAGTTCTTCTATCAATGTGCCCTCTACCCACTCATCTTGATTAGCATACTGCTCTATTTCAGGTATCCTACAATGATTATAGGCTGACAGCCTATTTTTACCTTTCTATCACATATGAATCCATTTGGGTCATAGGGTACCCACCAAAAACTTCTTTTTAATTTGAGTTGTTCACCCAATATCTTTTCAGCATCTTGCCATCCTTCCTTTTGGTTAATGACGAAGGGGCCTAATTGGTTTCTTAATTTCAGCTGAGCCTTTCTCTTGGCAGCATAAAAATGAGTCAAATCTAAGTTGATAAATTACCTGAAGTATTCAACAACAAATAGTCTCATAGGCACATATTTTGGCAGTTTATAGGGACACAACTCACTGCCATATATTCTGATCTCAGTGTGATTCTGGTAGAAGTACCAGTCACCTATCTTGTAGTTTTTAGAAAGCTGTAAAATTTTTTGCATGTCACCAGAGAGTCTGGGAGGAGGAGTTCTCATTAGCAGAGAGGAGACTGGATGTATAAATAGATCAATGAACTCACAGTAAGTGTAGGGAGAGTTATGGACTTCATGGAAGACTGAGGTCCAAAATATCACAGACCTCCTTTCTCCTTTAGTATCCAATTTTTTGATAGGACATTGGAAACTGTCTGTTTGATAGTACAAAAACAGATGATAGATATAAGAGGTATATTTGAAGACTCCCTCTCTATCCAGCTTTATGAATTGTTCATGGATTTTGTTGCTAATGAAGGTAGCAAAGTCAAATTTGACAGCAGGAGAATGTCCTGGAATAAACATGGACATCAAAGCTAAAATGGTCTCATCAATATATTCACTTGTTTTAAATCCCAAGACATAGGATATCATGTCAGTAATGAATTTTCCAGCTTCATTGAACCAGACTTGGCAAAAAGGAGGTGGCTCTCTGGGCTGGCAATCTGGTCTCATGAATAACTTGGCAATTCGGCCTATTTCTGCAGTGGATAATTTAGAGCCTTCATCCACCAAATGTCCCATGGAAAGAGGAGCCAGAGGCTGACTAGGTTTGAAGTGCAACATCTCATTGATTGAGTCAGGAGTTATATAGAAAAGGACAGTTCCAGTTGGAGACATGACTGCTCTCTCAGTAGGTTCATAATTGGCACAGCACAGGTGAATGACATCTAAGAATGCATTTACTAAGGGGAGATAATTTCTAGGCAGATTGGATTCCCATATCCCAAAGAGATCAGCTTTGTTTAGGTGACTGTTCCTAATTTCACAATATGCTTGGAGGTGGTTTTTGTCACCAATTAAGTCTTGAATTTGAAAATCCCTATCAGCTAGGGGCAACCCCTCCAAATCCTTATGAGGTGCATTAAGGGGAGCAATATTCAGGGCCACTGGAGCTTCCATTGGTCACTTCTCTGTGATTTTTCAATTGAAAATTGGGTTTTTTGTAGCCAAATAGGAAAAAAGACAATTGTGGGGCTTTTTTCTGGGAATCGCAAATCACGATGAGTTCAAACGTTTAGCTTGCTAGGTGAATTTTGCGAGGAAAAAATGAAGTTTGCGGGATTTCTTGGTAAAATGGGCAAAAATAGTGGCTATGGTGTGCCTTTTTGCAGGTAATTTGGTAAATTTAACTCAAATTTGGTTGTTTTTGGAGAATTTGCAGAGGAAACTTAAAAGAACAGGGTTCAGGAATGAAATGTAGGTAAATACCTATTTTAACCCATGGACTGTGCGATTTGCAGGTGGTGGACTGAGCTAGAAGACGGTTTGTGGGATAGATTTGGCCTGGTGGCGGACAGTGTGTTTAAACATTGCTTTGAACATGAAACCTCATGTAGAGTTCGCATAGAGACAATAAGTAGAAATGACCAATAATGTCATTTTTACCCCTTTTTGACAAAAAATTTGATTTCGGCAGGTTTTAGCACGCTTCGGTCGGGTGACGTCAACATGACGCGGTGTTTTTTCGTGTAGTGGGGTGACATGGCACTGACGTAGTGCTGATGCGGTTGAAACGTCAGCGGATGACGCGAGGGGGACATCAGCGTGGGGGGGGCATGGGTGGTAAGTGGTTCGGCCCCCGCATCGCTTTTGGGCAGAAGTGGTATTGGTGGGGGGGGCAGCGAGCATAGCGGGAGCCTGCCACCTGTCCCACGGTACGGTGGAAAAACCACCATTCTCCGGGTGCTAATCATCGGACAGAGGAGGGCTCGCGATATGGATTGGAGCCATTGGATGGGTGGGCCCCGATCCAACGGTTGGCGGCGAACGGGAAACGGTGGAGGCTATGGTGCGGGGACCCACCTTATAAATCAATGTTTTGTAATGTTTTGCAGTGTATTTAAACTTTGGTTAAATATACGGGTCTGGTTATTTATTTAACCAAATGTTAAATAAATCCCCTGGTATGCACGTGTAGGGTTAAGAATGGCCCTGGATGAACCATTAATCCCAAAAACTTTGATGTATGGCTATAATTGCCGAGGGTTAGGATATTAAAGTTTTGTTTGGGTTTTCATATATAACTATAGTATACGGAGGGAAATTTTTTATGTAGGAACTATATAATAGTGTTAATATGTTAAAATGAGAAACATGCATTTTAACCAAAGCGCTAAGTTATAAAGTGAAACTTAGGCCTAGAGGAGTGAAAGGTATCCAAGTTATGAATTTGGAAAACCTAGTAAAATGGAAGAAAATAATTTTTACACAAGAAATGTGGCTTAGCTATCTTAAGAAAAACAAAGTTTTATTTTATCTTTTCCATGAAATGAAGTGAACTAGGAGCACTGAGTAGATCTCAATGTCCTTCTAGGGAAGTTAGTAAATGTTCTTGGAGAAATGAGGAGGGAAATTAGTCATGCTTCATCTGTTTTCTAGCCACCTTGCCATGGCACTTATGATCAAGCTGCAATCCTATCTAAGTCTGCCTTTATTTCTTCCAAGGGCTCAGATTTAACTATTGAGCACCCTTGCTTCTCTACCTAACTACTTATCTGCCAAGCTTGAGCTGTTTGGATAGATTTCATTCTCTCTCTCTAAAACAAGAAATTTGAACATGGCCTGGCCAAGATTAAGCTATTTGGCCATACATCAACTGTGACAAAAGCCACCTAAGTGCATACATTGAACTTCTTTAGAAAAAATAGGATAGTAGTGGCATTTTGGACTAGCACACTTTCCTGGTCCTTTCTTTGGGGTTCATTTTCTTTGTTTTTTGACCAATTCATTCTTTTTTCCCTTTGATCTTTCTTTTAGGGCACACCCTCTTTTCATTTTTAAAATTTTTTGATTCTTTCAAAATATGGAACCTTTGCAGCATGGAAAGGATGAACATATTTGGCACTTCATCAGTCAATCATGAAATATGACACCTATTGGTATAGGAGCATAACACAACCACAACAAACAAATGTTCATCTGGGAACTCATCCTCCTTTGCCACTGTATCATCTATTCTTGGCACTCAAGAGAGGAAATTTGGCACAAGGTTCTCCTTCCCTGGTCGATCCCTTATAGTTATTTCAAATTCTTGCAAAAGTAGTAACTAACGTCTCACTCTTCCATTTTTGATAGGTTTGTTGGCTAAATATTTAATATTAGAGTGATCAGTATACAGAAAGACAGGATATCCAGTTATATAATGTCTAAATTTGTTTATATCATAAATAATAGCTAGAAACTCTTTTTCTGTGACTGTATAGTTTAACTCAGCAGGAGTTAGGTTTTTGTTGATGTAATATATAGCATAGGGTTTCTTGTCTTCTTCTTGGCCAAGAACAACTCCAATAGTTGTATCTGATGCATCTGATGAAATCTGGAAAGGTATATCCCAGTTTGGGCCTCTTAATACAACTGTTGTCGATACTAACCGTTTAAGATTTGCAAAGGCATTGTCACATTTATTAGTCCATACAAAATCAACATTCCCTGTCAAGCATATAAAGGTGCAGAAATCTGCAAAAAATTCTTTATAAATCTACGATAATATCCAGAGAATCCCAAAAAAATACATACCTATGTTTGAGTGCAAGGAGTAGCTAATAAGAGGATTACCTGTATCTTTGTTGGATCTACCTGAATTCTAGCTGCTGAAATGTAATGACCCAGAATCAAGCCCTCTGTCATCATCATATGACATTTCTCATGACTTAAGCATAGCCTAGTAGCAATACACCGTTCTAGGACTTTCTCCAATGTCTGTAATGCCTGATCAAAGTCATCCCCGTAGGGTGTAAAATCATCCATGTACACCTCCAATCCTTCATTTATCAAGTCTACAAAAATACTGAGTATGGCTCTTTGGAATGTAGCAGGTGCATTGCACAATCCAAAAGGCAATACCCTGTAAGTAAATGTTCCCCACGGGCAGGTGAAAGTAGTTTTATCCTGGTCTTCACAGGCAGCTTGAATTTGGTTGTAGCCACTGAAGTCATCCAAGAAAGAGAATAATTTCTTCCCTACTAGGGTATCTAGGACCTGGTTGATAAATGGAAGGGGAAAATGGTTTTTTTGTGTTGCTTTATTGAGTTCTTTGTAGTCAACACGTATCCTCCATTTTCCATTCTTTTTGGGGACAAATACTAATGCAGAAACCCATTTACTATCAGATATAGGATAAATAAAATTCACATCTAATAATTTTTGAAGTTCTTCTTTCACAATATCCTTTAAATGAGGATTTAATCTATGCTACGGTTGTCGAATGGGTCTTGCATCCTTTTCAGTGTAGATGTGGTGCATGCATAACTGAAGGTCAATCCCTTTCATGTCTGGATAATGCCATGCAAAAGCCCCTTTGTATTTTCTAAGGACTTGGATAAGTTTCTGTTGCTGGTGGCTACTCAAATTATTGTTAATTTTTAGGATCTTCCCTTGCTTGGTTTTGATAGGCTTGCTATTATCGATAGTGGTTGTTGGTATTCGTTGGTCATTGATATCTATTAGGGAATCTTTTTCAATCTCATTGTTAAGGACTACTTTAATCATGTGACATCTCAAATTAGACACTGCAGCAGGGTGGTTGATAAAAGTATTAATGACATCATCTTATATTTGGTTTTTGAATTCAAGGGAATCTGCCATAGTCAATGGTGAACAAATATTTTCTGTTAAATATGTTACAGGTTGTTTCCAAGTTTTTACAATGGTTAGGCTTGGCTGAGTGGGAGGGTATAAGACTATATTCTTTACATTATTCCCTCGGGTTATGGTCATACTGCCTGTCGGGTAGCTTATATAAGCATCAAATTTTCTAGCCAAGGCCTTCCTGGTATTAAGGGATTTCCATCTTGTCGATTCCTACGGTTAATAATAAAAAAATCTATCGGATATTCCCAAGTGTCTACAGAAACCATCACATCCAGTAATTTTCCTTCTGGCTTAATGATTGAACGGTCGGCAAGTTCCAACGAGGTAGTAGTTGGTTCCAAGGTTTTGATTCCAAGCATTTTCAAGTTGTTGTTGTGAGAATGTTAATGCCTACCCCTAAATCGACTAAAGCATTGGGAAAAGAGTGACCATTTATTTGGACTGTGACAATGGGGTTTCCTGGGTCTTCATATTTTACAGGTGTCTCTTAACCTAGTAATAAATCAGACAAATTCCTGACAACATGGACAGTTGGGGTTATTTTTGTTTTCCTCACATACTTCTTTACACACAATTCTTTATTAGTTTTATCATATATCGGAATGTCTTGAATATCCCAGAGGAGGGATATTTTTATACAAATATTTTTGAGCTCACCAAGAAGATGAAAATTAGGATATTCAATTGGTCAAGGTATTATCAATCTTTCTGGGAATGGGAGAGAAGTAGTTATGATTTCTTCAGGATCCTTCTACTTGACTATATCTTCTCCCTGCATTGTTTGTTGGCTATCTACAGTCGAAGGCTTATCCAGATATGTCTCTTTGGTTTCAGGTTGCAGATTTTTATTCTCATCTCGAGTAATTATGCGTCCTGTTAGCTATGCTACAATCTTCAGTGCTTAAAGGTCAAATTTGGGTCTGGTGATGGGTTTATGCCGAAATGGAGCGTGCAACAATCATTTCTCCTCTTTCTCCTTCGGTTTACTCGCATCCTCTTAACCTCCGCTGTCTCTGTTTCTCTGCAAAATCTTCATTCCCTGCTTTCCTCAATTCTGCTACAGAAATTTTTCTTCCCTCGTTTTTCCTTGTTTTCTTTCGAAACTCAGTGTGAATCCATTTTTTCCCCTTAAACCCACATAAACAATGTTTATCTAGTTCGGGCACTTAAAATGTGAACCTGCACCATTTTAACCCTCTGTCGCTTTTGAAATCGCGATCGTTGATTGTCCTGATCCAACGGTCCCCATCGCCCCAGCCCACGTGTTAAACTTCACGCTCTTTCCTTGTCATTTGGCCATCCATCGCGAGATCAATGTGGATGCTTCCCCCGATCGCGTGAATTGCACGCACGTTAACCCGCAGGGGTGGTGGTTTTAGTATGCCACGTGTTGCAATATTACGGGATCGTGTGGTGATTTACAGAAACCGCCTACCCCCGATAGGCGGTGCGGGAAAACCGCTTGCCATGCAAAACGCCTTTCCCTTCTCGTTAATGGTTCCACTTCTTTGTCGCGCGATAACCCTTGGATCTGCCATGGGCAGATCTAACAGCTCTCGATTGCCCTCCTCCCGCTTATTAAATGTCGATCATTTCTGCCATCCGATCACCGTCGGATTTGCCCGACTGCGATTCGACGGCCCACATTTGCCCATCTGTTAAACTCCCGATCGCTTCTTCTGATGAGATCTCTATCGTTCATCTGTGGAATTGGCGACCATTATTTATTCTCGCCCTATGCATGCCTTCGCCATACTATCTTTACGCCTTTAACCTATTTTGTGCTCCCGAAGGAGGAAGAAGGCCAGATCCAGCACTTTGCGCCATTACTCCTCACCAACTGCATTTAAAGAAGAAAATGTCCGAAGGACAAACAGGACAACCTTGAGCAGTTAACACAGTTATTAGCTTGTATCAGTTAGTACTTCACCTGCTTAGGAAGAGCAATGGAATATCTAGAAAGGCTGATTTTGTCCATTAAAACATTCAGAATCGTAGTAGAGGCCCATTTCAGATTGTAATTGTGGTTGGTGGTCCATTATGACCCCTCCAGGCATAAGTTAGTAGACTATTTTTCTCAATCAACCTCTATATATATCCACAAGATAGAATGTAATAGGTTGACGAATGTTATTTTGTTGTAAGCTTCAACTTCTAGAGACTGTAACTACAGTGATACCTGTAGCATCTGGTCTTCATTTTCAGCTAATGCAAGCTTCTTTTGCTGTTAATTGCTCACTTTCCACTTCTTCTTCTTTGTTCCAGGTTGCGCTTGTTATGCATTTATTCATGTGATGTAGATGTTTAGCATTAGAGGGGCTGTCATCCCACCTCTATGTTAGAATTTAGCATGTATCATTGAATTTGTATGCAGGTTTCTGTTATTTTAATGCCAGAGAGTTGTCATCCTGTCTGTGCATTAGAAAATAGATTTACAGAACTTTTAATTGGTTGCAGCCGGCCATCACAGGGTCCTGTGAATCTGCTGGTGTGGTCAGTCTTCTCCATCATCACATTTTCCTTGAACTGTGATTAATTGGTGGTCTAAAGCCTTGTAGTCTAGGGGTGTTCACCCATGTCTGGGATCAAGCATAGTAGAAGTGGTTATCTGGCTCGAATATGCAGCATTTCTTTCATTCATCCACCATTTTCCAACATTTTATGTTGATTTTGTAATGTTCCCAAGCATCTTTGATATACAACCTATGAGAGTTTCTTGGGGTGATAACATTAATTGGCGTCGTTGCCCAGGAGAGGGGAATCGAAGCTCAGCTTCCCTGGGAGAACGACACAACTTCAACCTTTGATGATAGACAAGGTTTGAACACAATTTTTGGTTGTAATCATGTATCTGGTGACTCCATTGGAGGAAGACCAAGCTTTGGCGAATCCACATTGCAGTTCTGGCGCAGTTGGTGAGGCATGTTTAGAGATATCTTCAGAAATCACAGCTGAACCAGTGCCTAATCTTGAGAAGATCATTTAGCAGAAGAAAATATCGTAGTAAGGAGCATCAGGATCAGGTGAGCCTTGGAAATTTTATGTATCTCTGCTAGTGTAGAAATACCTTCATAGATTCATTCAGCTCCTCGTTATTCATTTCCCTTTCGGACCTCAGTTGAAAGAAGCTTTCCATGATGTCCATCGTATTCCTCTATTTCTGTCATTCTTTTCATTGATCCATTCCACTCAGTCCACCAGTATCCTTCCACTTGCCTTAGTCATGGCAGGCCAGCAAGCCCTCACAAGGATAGAATGAATAGTTGTTGCCAGGTATGGACCCTTAGTCTTGCCTACCCCTTCGAATGCCATGCCTATAGGAGATTATCAAGAATTTATGCCAAAGTTTACTAGTGCAGAAGGAGTAATAGTTGAAGAGCATTTAAAGGCCTTTTATAGCTATGCTGATAACCTGGATATCAATGAAGAGGATGTCTGGGTGAGGGTTTTTATTTAAAGCCTAGATGGGGAAGCTAGAATATGGTTTAGAAATTTACCCCCTAGATCTATTGCAGACATTGAGGCCTTAGATGATGTGTTTTTAAAGCACTGGGGAAATAATAAAGATATGCTCTTTTATTATGATGAATTTGGGAACTTGTAGAGAGAAGATGGTGAGCTGTTGTCCGAATTTAACATTAGATTTAATCATATGTACAGCAGAATGCCAGCTGAAGTAAGACTCACCCCTACTTTTGCTATGCTTACTTATGCTAATGCTTTCAACTCTCATTTCTGCTTGCTGTTAAGAGAAAGAAGATGCACTTCTTTGGCTGATATGCAAACTACAACCTTTGAAGTAGAAGCAAACATCATTGCTATAAAGAGACTTGAAGGTGATGCCGAGAGGAGAAGTTAGGGAGGTGAATCCTCATCATCCTATGATCCTGAGATCGATGAATTAGCAAGGATGATTGGGTTTTTGGCCTCTGAAGTTTCCTAGTTAAAAGTTGAGTAGTATTCTCAGGAAGTAGGAGCTCCTTGTTCCTTTTCTCTTTCAACTCCAAATCCATATAGAGGAGCAAATGAACATTTGCAAATTTTGCAAAGAAATAATGTTACAAATGAAGATAAAAGGGTGAAGACCCTTTGCCAGAATATAGTCATGGAGGAAGAGAAACCTAAAGAAGAGCAGGAGGTCCATGGTTTGGAAGGTGCTCCTTTCCTAACCAGAGCTGCATATGAAGAAGCATTATCCAATGGCACTGCTTGTGATTTTGTTGTAGCTGCAGAACAACAAGCTGATCAGCAGTAGTAATCAGCAGTTGACACCTTCATTCTCCAAGAATCTGTGCTCGATGCTAGCTCATCTTTACATGGCTATGTAGATTTGCCAATTTTTCAACTTGCTTTGGTCCCAGTCCAGTGATTAAAAAGGGAGAGGAAAGCTCTCCATCAACTTTTGTTTCTCTGTCTGCTCAAAAGAGAATTCCTCATAGTTTCCCCTTGAACACTGAGGCAGAACAAAATCCAATGCTCAAGGCTGAAACTGATCATCTCAGTCTTGATATTCTAAAACCTGCTTAGATGGCCTCCACACATATTAAAATGGCAGCTTATTAGATGACAGAGGAAGAAGATGCACAGTCTTGGAACTCCTCCTTGGATGAGGATTGTTTAAACAAAAATAAAGGAGAAGATGATGTCTATATATCCCCTGCACAAGAAAACAATGGTTCATCATTCATATTAGTTGCGCAGACCACACATGACACAAAAATGTGCACAGCATTCATGGTTATCCAACAGGTGTACAAAGGCTCCCATGAAGAACATCCAAGGAGGAGAGCACACAGAAGGGAGATGAAATTTGATCCATATTTACCTATTAAGCTCAAATGTCCTAAACTTTTTGAGGTAAAGGATCAAATAAATCATGTTTTTCAGCTCAATGATGAAGGGGCTGAGAGCAGGAGAAGCAATTTTGATGGCCTATCAGTTGGCCAATTTTTGAGTAGTTGTGTTGATTGTGAGCAGTTTTGTTTTTAGGTTTTAATGTATACTTGGTTTGACTGCATGCCCAATGGATACTAGGCAAATGCTTTTTAAGCTGGTTTTGTACGAAGGCATTGGTTTGCAGGTTCTTGAGACCTCACAGGGAGGATCTCATCCCCAGAAGGAGCCAGTGTTAGCTCTGCTATAATCTTCAGTGCTTAAAGGTCAAATTTGGGTCTAGTGATGGGTTTATGCCGAAATGGAGCATGAAACAGTCATTTCTCCTCTTTCTCCTTCAGTTTCCTCAGATCCTCTTAACCTCCACTATCTTTGTTTCTCTACAAAATCTTCATTCCCCGCTTTCCTCCATTCTCCTACAGAACTTTTTCTTTCCCCGTTTTTCCCTGTTTTCTTTCGAAACTCAGTGTGAATCCGTTTTTTCCCCTTGAACCTGCATAAACCATGTTTATTTAGTTTGGGTGCTTAAAACATGAACCCGTTCCATTTTAACCCTCTGTCACTTTTGAAATCGCGATCGTTGATCGTCCCGATCCAATCGTCCCCGTCGCCCCAGCCTGCGCGTTAAACTTCGCGCTCTTTCCTTGTCATCTAGCCGTCCATCACGAGATCAATGGTGGATGCTTCCCCCGATCGCGTGAATTGCATGCGCGTTAACCCGCGGGGGTGGTGGTTTTAGTATGCAACGTGTCGCAATATTACGGGATCGCATAGAGATTTTTGAAACTGCCTACCCCCGATTGGCAGTGTGGGGAAACCGCCCACCATGCAAAACCGCCTTTCCCCACTCGTTAACGGTTGCGCTTCTCTACTGCGCAATAACCGTTGGATCTGCCACGGCAAGATCTAACAGCTCTCAATTGCCCTCCTCTTGCTTGTTAAATGTTGATCACTTCTGTTGCCTGATCGCCGTCGAATCTGCCCGACCACGATCTGACGGCCCACATTCGCCCATCTGTTAAACTCCCGATAGCTTCTTCTGATGTGATCTCTGCCGTTCATCTGTGGATCCGATGGCCATTATTTATTCTCCCCCTGTGCATGCCTCCGCCATACTGTCTTTACACCTTTAACCTGTTTTGTGCTCCCGAAGGAGGAAGAAGGCTAGATCCAGCACTTAGTACCATTACTCCTCACCAACTATATTTAAAGAATAAAATGGCCGAAGGACAAATAGGACAACCTCAAGAAGTTAACATAGTTATTAGCTTGTATCAGTTAGTACTTCACCTACTCAGGAAGGACAACAAAATATCCAAAAAGGCCGATTTTGTCCATTAAAACATTCAGAATTGTAGCAGAGGCCCATTTCAGATTGTAATTGTGGTTGGTGGTCCATTATGACCCCTCCACACATAGTTTAGCAGATTGTTTTTGTAAATCAACCTCTATATATATCCACAAGACAAAATGTAATAGGTTGATGAATGTTATTTTTGTTGTAAGCTTCAACTTCTGGAGACTATAACTACTGTGATACCTGCAGTGTTTGGTCTTCATTTTCAGCTAATGCAAGCCTCATTTGCTGTTAATTGCTCACTTTCCACTTCTTCTTCTTTGTTCCAGGCTGTGCCTATTATGCATTTATTCATGTGCTGTAGATGTTTAGCATTAGAGACGCTATCATCCCACCTCTGTGTTAGAATTTAGCATGTATCATTGAATTTGTATGCAGGTTTCTGTTATTTTAATCCTAGAGAGCTGTCATCCTGTCTGTGCATTAGAAAATAGATTTACAGACCTTTTAACTAGTTGCAGACGGCCATCACAAGGTCCTGTGCATCTGCTGGTGTGGTCAGTCTCCTCCATCATCACATTTTCCTTAAACTGTGAGTAATTGGTGGTCTAAAGCCTTGTAGTCTGGGGGTGTTCACCCATGTCTGGGGTCAAGCATAGTAGAAGTGGTTATCTGGCTTGAATATGCAGCATTTCTTTCATTCATCGACCATTTTCCAACATTTTATGTTGAGTTTGTAATGTTCCTGAGCATCTCTGATACACAACCTAGGAGAGTTTCTTGGGGTGATAACACATCCAGATATTAACTTAAGTTCATTACATTCTCTTGACTCCACTTCAGGGTCCAGACTCTGAATAATTTGTAATGAGTGGATGGGTCTGTTGCTAGGATTTGGATTTGGTTGAGTTATGAGTTGTGGCCGTATATTAGATTGAGGATTTTGTTGCAACGTGTAAGGTTCTGGTAAGGTTGGTTGAGATGGAGGAACTGTTCCCATAGGCTAGTTTACGAATTGTTGCCAATTTGGTTACAGTTCTGATTTTGTGAGGTAGACGGGGACCATTGAGAGGTATAGGGGTTACTCTACCAGAATGGTGGAAGGTAAGAGGAATTTGACCAATTTTATTGATTAGGCCATGATGGCATAGAAAAGGATTGAGTTGGCCAATTAGAGAAATGTTGTTTGTTGGTTCTGCCATGTTGTCCCTCGATACTACTGAGAATTATATTGTGAGGAAGGAAAGAACAAAGAAGGGTCTGTAGGCATACCTGTCGGTCGTGCTTGCCATTGATGGTGTTGGTTCATCAGATATACTAGTTCCACTTCCTCTTCGACTTCCTTGAAGACTAGTTTTAATCTAGGAAGCAATGGACAACTTTCCATAGCATGATCCTTAGTGGAAATGGCACATGTCTGTATCATATCTAGCGGACATTCTCTATGGTGGTGTTTCTTTCTGCAACGTGGACAGAAAATAACCAAGTTCTGTTTTGCTTCGGCCTATTTTTGTTTGGCTGGAATGACATCCAATGGTCTTGTCAGGGTCCCCAAGATATCAGTCTTGAAATCTTCCAGCAAATTTCCAATTTCAACTCATGTAATGCTTCCTTTTTCAGTTCTATTATCTCTGGTGATCGCATCACGCCGGGTTGGTTTCAGCCTTTTATTGCCTCTAAACACCTGATACACAATTGTACAATATTGTCATAATCCTCTTGATAAATATCCCCTTTCCCCATTAAGTTTCATGTTTCCACCCATTCGTCTTTCATACCTTTAATTATTGTGGTTTTAATAACTTTAGGGGTTAGATTTGCATAAGGAGATCTTTTCAAATTATATTGAAAACGTTCTACATATTCTTCAAGAGTCTCACTAGTCTTAGCTACCATTTGAAAGATTTCATCCTTCAGTTCTCTAATTTGGCAAAAATCTTTGTATTTTTTTAGAAAGGTTGATTTCATTTGTTCCCGCTCATTAATGGTATCTCCACCGAGCCCCATAAACCAAGGCAGAGCTGCCTTAAGAGTAGAAGGAAACAACTTCAATTTCTGCGGGTCGGTAGTGTAATCATAACCCTACATAAAACATCAAATTCAAAAAGGAATGCATTGGGATCCTCTGAAGTTAGCCCATGAAAGGTAGGAATATTTTGTAATGGGATGGCTTTCATGGGAGCATTGACAGCTGTGTGAACAATAGAATAGTGTAATGTAGATGTTTGAGGTTGTTGCTGATTATCGGTCATTTGGTCAAAAATATGTTGATACTCTTTAGGGATTTCTAGAGTTGGAGATTTGTTCCTGGGGGGCTAGAAGAGACTTGTAAAATGATTTTAACAACACTTCCTTTGTCTGAAATACTGGGGGTCCTTCGTTTAACCACTATTTGAGGAGATTTGGGTTTTGATTATTTAGTCCTTTCAGTACTACCTGTTTCTCCTCCTCCTTCACAGAGATTGCAAGTATTCCCTTCTTGTAAAGGGCTAAACTACAAATTTTCAGTGTTCTGAAAAGTTTGTTCAAACCCTTTAGTCCTGTTGTGAATCTCAGCATTAGCTACAGATGGTAAACCTACGGCTTGAAGAGTTACAGTAGGGTTTCTTGTGGAAACAATTCAGGGTCCTACTAATGACTGAGACTCAGCTTTTCTTATGATCTCATCAATGAAGGTTCATCATCCAAGGGTCACCCATGCCTTGGATTTTTCGGATTTGGATGGAGGAATTATATCCTTTTCTGCTCCTTTCTTCTTAGTCATTCATACAAAAATAAAAACATTCATTTCTACATGAATTCCTATGCAATTTTGCTGAAAAGCGGGAAAGGGAGAAAGCACTTTAATTACTCATACGTAGGTTATTACCTTCTATTTTTAATACCCAATTCTTTCACAACAAATAAACATCAAATTTCTATATCTACTTCAATTCCTACCCAATTGTTTTCAAAAGCGGGCGAGGGAGCAAGCACTTTACTTACTCGTATGCAAGTTCTTACTTCCTTTTTTAATACCCAATTCTTTCCCAGTAGCAACTATCAAACATACATCACTCTCTGTGAAATGGAAACACTCTCCTCGACAATGGCACCAAAATGTTGGGTGATATAAGGTGTCTTTAAAAACTCCTAACTCCCTCACATTAATCATCAAGCTGGGTATGACTTTCTGTTCTAAGAGTGTACACAATATGTGCTAATGCTATATCTATGGAGAGTAATGATTTAAGATGATTTATTAAATTAAATACAAGAGTAAATAGATCAAATCATTAATTTAAAGCTTGTAACTTCAAGGAAAATAATCTATATAAGAATCAAAACTCAACCTTAATCAAAACCAAGATTCAATCTTAATCAAAAGATTCTAATTGCAATCACATCAACTGAGTGCACGTAGAAATAATAGAGCTCTTCCAGTTGAATCTAAACCACTGCATCAGAATAAAGCATCCAATCTAATAAATAACACTCTATCTTTTAATGAATAGGAAATAACTCACATCTAATGATTAATTCAATCCACAACATAAATAAATGAAATCAGTTGACATAATTAAGAAGTAATGAAATACATACATGAAATCCACACCAATGAAAGTAAATCGACTGTAAAACTATAAAGTAGAATAATTAAACTTGCAGTAAAGGAAAAGTAAAATTATAACACAGGAACAACAGTGAATCCACCAGTGACCAGGCCCAAGCTGCCAGTGAATACTTCTAAACTACTTCAGAATATCACGAGTGAATAGCATCTCAAATTATGTATTAATCATCAAATTCAAATGTCATTACAACACACTGTGCTCTGTTGTGTGTGGAGCATGATTATTCAGAGGTCTTTGTTTCAGCCAAATGTATACCCCAGGAAGTTTGTATACCCCTCCATGCGGGGGGGTGCGGGGGGGGACTTGTCCCCCCCGCGGGGCTCTGGGGGGCCAATCCCCCCCCGACTGGGGGGTCCGGGGGCCAGCGGTCCCCTAGCGAGGGCTTGGGGGCAGCGCCCCCGAAGCTAAAAACAGATGTAAAATTGCCTTGTAAAAGTATAGTAATTTCTAGTCAATCTGGGTCGTTCATTAGGCAGATGATCTAACTGTGGAACTTATGTTTAGTTTAGGGTTTTTTACCATAGAAGGCAACCCCTCTCTTTGTATGAGGGAATTGTATTTGAGGCTGAGATATAGATGTGTATTCTGTGAGCGAGAAACAAAGAGGTGAGACTATGAGAGAAAACAGAGGATATTAAAGCGGATTTGTTGTAGGTTGTGTCTCTTCATTTTGCTAGATAATAGAAAGGAAAGACTGGTTGTTCGAGGTGGACGTAGCCCAAACTGGGTGAACCATGTATATCTGTGTCTCTCTTGTTTTATGCATTTTCTGTGTTTATATTTCTGCAATATTTTATGTGTTCCATTGCTCCGTAATATATAATTTTTATAACAACTGGTATCAGAGCCGAAGGTCTATTTGGCTGATAAACTTGCAGGAAAGAAGGATTCCTCATTCGAGTGGGAGAAATGGCGGAAGATGGTAAGTTTAGGGTCGAGAAATTAGCGGCCAAAACTTCTCGCTATGGAAGATGCAGATGGAAGATTATCTGTATCAGAAAGATCTGTATCTACCATTGAGCGGAAAAATAAAGAAGCCGATGGCTATGACAGATGAAGAATGGAACCTTCACGATAGAATGGCACTCAGAACAATATGGTTGTGCCTCGCTGCGTCAGTCGCCTTCAACATTTCGAAGGAAACAATGACGGAGGGTTTGATTCAGGCATTGTCGAAACTATATGAAAAACCCTCGCCTCAAACAAGGTATTTCTTATGAAACGGTTATTTAATATGAAGATGTTGGAAGGTGGATCTGTTGTAGATCATTTAAATGATTTTAATACAGTTGCAAGTCAGTTAAGTTCTGTAGGGGTAAACTTTGAAGATGAAGTTAGAGCTCTGTTATTTTGTGCTCATTACTAGAATGTTGGAATGGTTTAGTAATGGCCATTAGTAACTTTGTCTCTGGATCTAGTACTTTAAAGTTTGATGATGTTGTCAGTGCTATCCTTAGCGAGGAAATGCGACGGAAAAGTTTCGGTGAGACATCGGGTAATGCTTTGAATGCAGAGTCTAGGGGAAGAAAAATGGAAAGAGGAAAGAGTTCAGGATATCGCAGTAAATCAAGGAAAGGCAGATCTAAGTCCATATTGGGGATAGTGTGTTGGAAATGTGGAAAGAAAGGACACCTAAAGAAAGATTGTAGATCTCGGAAGGGAAAATAAGGAGATGCACAACAAGAAAACAATCATGAAGCAAATGTGACAGGTGAGGTGTTACAAGATGCTTTGATTCTTTCTTTCGAAAATATCACTAATTCCTGGGCGATAGATTCAGTGGCCTCATTCCATGCCACACCTGATAAGAAATACTTTCATGACTATGTTCAAGGAGATTTTGGACAAGTTCGTTTGGGTGATGATAAACCCTGTAAAATTGTTGGAACGGGTAGGGTTCTTGTAAAATAGCAGAATGGAAACCAATGGGTACTAAAAGAGGTAAGGCATGTTCTAGATCTAAGGAAAAATCTGATTTCAATAGGGCAGTTAGGCGGTGAAGGTTGTGTGACAAATTTCACAGATAAAGCTTGGAAGGTCACCAAAGGAACCCTGGTAATAGCAAAAGGCGAAAAGGTTGGTACATTGTATTTATGCAATGGTATTTCTAACTTTGTTAATGCTTTAACTTCAAAAGGAGCAGATGTAGCATTATGGCATCATAGACTTGAACACATGAGTGAAAAGGGGATGAAGATTCTTCACTCAAGGAATTTTCTGCCGAGTTTGAAGAATGTTGATTTGGACTTCTATGAGAATTGCATTTATGGAAAACAAAAGAGAGTCAAATTTCTCAGAGTTGGGAAAGAAAAGAAGAGCGAAAAATTAGAGCTTGTGCATATAGATGTATGGGGACCTGCTCAGGTGTCATATCTCGGTGGCCCTCAGTATTATGTTACTTTTATTGATGATGCAACTAGAAAAACTTGGATTTGTTGTATTAAGAATAAATCTGATGTATTTGATACTTTCAAGAAATGGAAAGTTTTGGTTGAGATTGAGACAGGAAAGAAATTTAAGTGGCTTAGATCAGACAATGGAGGTGAATATTGCAAAAAAGAGTTTGATAGGTACTATTCAGAGCATGGAATTCACAGAGAGAAGACAGTTCCAAGAATACCACAAGAAAATGGTGTGTCAGAAAGGATGAACAGAACAATCATGGAGCGTGCAAGGTGCATGAGATTACATGCAGGATTGCCTTTACAGTTTTGGGCAGATGCTGTAGATATTGTTGTTTATCTAATAAAAAGAGGGCCTTCAAGTTCCTTGGATGGTGGTGTTCTAGAGGAAGAATGGACAGGTAAAAAGGTAAACTACTCCTTTTTAAAGCCTTTTGGTTGTGAGGCCTTTGTCCATATTGACAAAGAAAATAGAACAAAGCTTGACGCAAAGTCAAAGAAATGTACCTTTATTGGATATGGTGTTAATGATTTTGGTTATCGCTTATATGATTACGAAAATCACAAAATCATTAGGAGCGAAGATGTAATATTCAATGAAAAGGTCTTGTATAAGAATCAGTTGCAGAAAAAAAGAAAACAAGGAATACGCAGTTCTTAATGAAATCACTGAAAAAGTACCGATGCCTGAAATAATAATAATCAACAACCACAACAACAGAAACCACCAGAACAGCAACAGGCACCCCAAACACCTGAAAGTGGTGTTAGAAGATCTACCAGGATAAGTAGACCCCCTGAACGATACTCTCCTTCATTATATTATTTATTGTTGACTGATTCTGGTGAACCCGAATGTTATGAAGAAGCAATGCAGGTTGAAAGCAAGAAGAAGTGGGAGCTAGCCATGGAAGAAGAGATGGATTCCTTAATGCATAACCAGACTTGGGACTTAGTCAGATTGTCTACAGGTAAAACTACATTGCAAAATAAATGGGTTTACAGGTTGAAGGAAGAAGATGGAGGAAAACAGAGGTACAAAGCTAGATTTGTGGTGAAGGGGTTTGCATAGAAGAAAGGTATTGATTTTGATGAAATATTTTCTCCTGTTGTTAAAATGACTTCAATCAGAACTATTCTAAGTCTAGTAGCAGCTGAAGATTTGCATCTTGAGCAGTTAGATGTAAAGACAACCTTTCTCCATGGGGATTTGTAGGAAGAGATATATATGCAGCAGCCACAAGGATATGAGGTAAAAGGGAAGGAGAAACTAGTGTGCAGGTTGAAGAAGAGCTTTTATGGCTTAAAACAGGCTCCAAGACAGTGGTATCTAAAATTTGACAAGTTTATGTCTGAACAAGGTTATACTAGATGCCACTCTGATCATTGTGTTTATCTGAAAAAGAAAAATGATGGTAGCTATATTATATTGTTATTGTATGTAGATGGCATGCTTGTTGCAGGGTCTAACATGCAGGAAACAAATGTGCTCAAAAGAAAATTGGCAAATTCATTTGCAATGAAGGATATGGGAGCTGCAAAACAAATCCTTGGTATGAGAATCACTAGAGACAGGAAAAAACACAGATTAACATTGTCTCAGAATGAGTACATACAAAAGGTGTTGAAAAGATTTAATATGCACAATGCAAAACTAGTTAGTACACCTTTTGCTAGCCATTTCAAACATAGTAAGGAAATGTGCCCAAAGATCCAAGAAGACATGGATTATATGTCTAAAGTTCCATATGCATCAGTAGTTGGAAGCTTAATGTATGCAATGGTCTGCACAAGGCCTGATATTGCACATGTAGTGGGAGTTGTAAGTAGGTACATGAACAATCCAGGAAAGGAACATTGGATGGCAGTGAAATGGATTCTCAGATATTTGAAAGGTACCACAAATCAAGCATTATGCTTTGGTGGTTCAAACATTTCTCTATGGGGATATGTTGATGCAGATATGGCAGGTGATAGAGATAACGGGAGGAGCACTACAGGATATGTATTTACTGTTGGTGGAACAACTGTCAGTTGGGCTTCAAAAATCCAAAGTGTTGTTGCGCTCTCAACAAAAGAAGAAGAGTATGTTGCTGCTACAGAAGCTAGTAAAGAAATGATTTGGTTACAAAGGTTTATGGGTGAATTGGGTAAGGAGCATGATATGGGCACGTTATATAGTGATAGAAAAAGTGCCATTCATCTTGCAAAGAACTCAGCATTTCATTCCAGGACTAAACAAATATAGCTCAAGTACCATTTCATACGATCAGTGTTGGAAGATGGAGAGTTGAAGCTGGAAAATATACATACTAGCTAGAATCCTGCAGACATGCTAACAAAAGTTGTAACCAGGGAGAAACTAAGAACATGCTCAGTTTCAATTGGTCTTCAAGGATGACGATGAAGATGAGAAATAGCCAAGTCCAAAGAGGAGTCATTGTCTACCAAATGAAGCAATGGTGGAGTTGCTACAATCATTCTCCAAGTGGGAGATTGTTGTGTGTGGAGCATGATTGTTCAGAGGTCTTTGTTTCAGCCGGATGTATACCCCAGGAAGTTTGTACACCCCTCCACGCGGGGGGGACTTGTTCCCCCCGCGGGGGTTTGGGGGGGCCGATCCCCCCTGGCTGGGGGGTCTGGGGGCCAGCGGTCCCCCGGCGAGGGCTCGGGGGCAGTGCCCCCAAAGCTAAAAACATATGTACAATTGCCTTGTGAAAGTATAGTAATTTCTAGTGAATCTGGGCCGTTCATTAGGCGGATGATCTGATGGTAGAACTTATGTTTAGTTTAGTGTTTTTTTCCCTAGAAGGCAACCCCTCTCTTTGTATGAGGGCATTGTATTTGAGGCTGAGATATAGATGTGTATTCTGTGAGCGATAAATAGAGAGGTGAGACTGTGAGAGAAAACAGAGGATATTACAGCGGATTTGTCATAGGTTGTGTCTCTTCATTTTGATAGATAATAGAAAGGAAGGACTGGCTATTCGGGGTGGATGTAGCCCAAACTGGGTGAACCATGTATATCTGTGTCTCTCTTGTTTTATGCATTTTCTGTGTTTATATTTCTGCAATATTTTATGTGTTCCATTGCTTCGTAATATATAATTTTTATAACATGCTCTTCAAAATCACGCTCTGTATATTAAAATTACAACCTTCTTCAAAAAGGCGAGAAGTTCCTCTTTATAATCAAGAAGTAAAAGAGATAAATGTGATTCCTCAGGATCAGGAGATCCTGAGGAATTCACAACTAAATGTTATTATCAGACAACATTCCAACATGCGCTGATCCTCTTGATTCATTCCTTGATTCTTCCGCATAAGATGTGATCCTTTTCCCCTGTTTAACATTTGTTGTTCAATCTTTTGAATAGCAACTATTCCCTTTGCCAATTTCTGCATTAAAAACAATGAAAGTTAGTTTTGCTTAGTCAAACCATATCAAAAGCAATTTCATTCATTTCTTATCGAAATTTTATCAACATCTTACTACGCCAGGGCACAAATGCATAAAAAAGAGGAAAACGATAGTGTAATCAAGAGTAAATTTATACCCATTGTATGGCCCAACAACTATGTTTATGTCATGGGAGGTCTTGTCTCTTCACTCTTTCATGTGATCTGTTTCCCGCATGACCATTGACCAACTTTCATTCTTTGATCTTAATTTCAATCCCAATCAACCATATTTCCTAAATTTTCATTATATGCAAGTGGTATCTCCCTCGCAACAGGTTAATTATGTGGAAACATATACCATGCCCATACTTAGTAATGAATATCAAGCTTTCTTTACTTGATTAAATTCTTTTGACCTATATCCAATAGGTGATATAGTAAATCATTTACTAGAGGCATTGGAGTCTGATCCTTCCATTGGATCCTTTCATACCTTTAGAGCATTGTTCTCCCATTTGAGGAGGACCTCTTGGAAGCCATGATCATTTGGTGGCCATGACCTAATCCCTTGAGCATAGTTATTTTCATGTATCAAGCGTGTTACAAAATGAAACACGGCCCTAGTGTAGAGTTCCTTTTATTGAGTCAAGCTTGTTGGAAAAAGAAACAAGGTTCCCAAAGCATAGTTCTTTTCTTGTTTCAAGCTCATTAAAAAATGAAATAAGGTCCCCAGAGTAGAGCTCATTTTCTTGCGTCAAACTCCTTAAAATTTGAAAGAAGGCCCCGAAGCATAGTTCCTTTTCTTGTGTCAATCTCGTTAAAAAAATTGAAACAAGGCCCCTTGAGCATAGTTCTTTTCTTGTGTGAAGATCGCTAAAAAATGAAACAAGTCCCCTTCAAATTCAAGTATTTGATTAGATTTTGTAAATTCCCAGTCGATTCTTTCACTTGACCTTGTAAATGAACCTTCATTCCATCCACCTGTTAGTAAGCAGTAGTCTACTTAGGTGAATTTTGTGAAGTTTGGAGGGAATGACCCTAGAATTGAGCACATGCAAACTTATTTCAAGCATGGTTTTTCTTTGTTTTAAGCTTGTATAAAAATGAAACCAATTTCAAGCATAGCTTCCCATGTTTCAAGATTGTGTAAAAATGAAACCATTGTCATTTTATCCTACATGAATTCGATTTTTGTCAATCATTTTATACCATATGAGCCTTGGTTTTCTCATTCCACTGTCACCATCTACTTTTTTGATCACACACTTTCACTTGGTTGTTTTTCTCTTTCCTGAGGAACGACCGTGATGAGTGGTTTTCTTAGCCAACCTCTTGACCTCCATGTGTTTTGAGAAATTCCATCATGACCAGAACTAGTCGCTACCCTTTATACCACTTGTTCCTCCAAGGGGAGTCCTCTTTCAGCTCTTTTCAGACTACCTAAACACTACCTAAACATGAAAATATTGTCGAGAAATTGTATTTTCGAACTTGTTAAAGTAAATGAAAAACCATATATCTATTATAATTTTAACCCTTTTCTAGATTGGGATATACTATTTATGAAAAAGGAATAATTTAGTCGAAAATGGCTAAGAGGTTCTCCTAAGTGTTTTTTTTTCCCTTTCAGAATCAAGAGAATATTTACAAAAAATAACTTTTGGAGTTTTCTTTTTCACCTATTTTTCAAACTCTCTAAACATGAAAAAGGAGTAGAGTTAGACCTTCGCTGGAGTTGTAAAATAATCAAACAATCATGGGCTCGTTGAACATGATAGAATAGAAACACTCCTTCTCAAGGTTCATTACAAATACTCAGAAGGATTCATCCGAATGATGAGCTTACATATTAAGCATATGTTATCATCCTCAGCCTTGTTAAAAATTAAAGAGGTACTGACCATAAATAGTTTGGGAAATTGGGAAAATGGAGTACTCTACCTATTAATGGCAGTGAGTCACTCTTGAACATGATACTCTTCCATTTCATCTTTGTGGCTATTGGGTTGGTAATTCTACTTGTATTTTTGGTTCACCACCATATCAAAGCCTTTGTATTCGCTTTTGGGTAAATTATTCAAACTCCATTTTGTGTCCCAATATATTCAAGAGAATTTATTCAATTGATGTTTGCTATGATACTCGTAGGCCTTCATTCATGTCCATCATTCTTGAACCAGATCCACATAGAAATAATGTTGTCTCAAAACATGATACCCTTTTTGTGTTGTTGATAGGGGATACATCAAAGCCCTCCTACAACGGGTCGCTTCATGTCAACATGAGCACATCATCCAGGAAGTTGACTTAGAAATTCCCTTCGGTACCTTGGAGCTTGCATACATCAATGACAATTTTCCTCCCTCTTGATCACATGCCTTCATCCCTAGCCTTCGACCAGAAGATTGAGTGTGGTGTTTGACTTCACCTCATTCATTCACACCATACGAATTGTACTATAGTACCTTAAAAAGCATTAACATCATCGTTGGTTTCTTTCACATTTTTTAACGACTTACATCATTGGTCAGTAATCAGATGATGTCTACCATACTCAACTCCAACTCATTTATTTGCATGGCTAGACTCGTACAATGAACTATTGAGTGGATGCAATAGAAGACCCTTGATTTAGTTCCATCCATCCGGGATGCGCTTTCAAGATTAATGCAAGATTACAAATCATGACGGCTATGATCATACAAATAGTCATCCAATCATGGGTCCACTCTTTGTCATCAGTGGACACAATTTTTTATCATTGTTCATATAATGTTAGCTTACGTGTTAAGCATGGGTTTGTATCTCTCATAAAAAATATTATGATGAAAATGTATTGTAACAAATAATGGTCTCAACTAGTTGTTCTTGATCCAGATTTGTCACAAGGTAAAGCATTTCATTCATCAACTACTGTTTATGACTTTGTACTTTAGGGTGGAATATATTTTAGGCTACTTTTTCACATCTGGTGAATAGGCCTATAAACCAGATCAATCCCCATCCATGAACATGTTTTCATCATCCCTACACAAAGCCTTAGGCATTCCATTTGAAAAACATTCTAAGTTTCTGGGATTAAGTACTCAAAATAAATGTTTTTAGCCCCAACGCACCCTGCCCCTTTAGCCACTTGCGTTCAACGTTGGTTTCTTCCTTCTACACCAATGCTAGTCAACACTTGTTGCTCCTTGCTGAGGGTTTACTGATTCTAGAAATTCAGTAAAATTAAAAATATTTCTAAAGATTCCTCTTCCAAAGATTCAAGGGGTTGTTTTAACCATTTACCGTGAGTAAGAAGCTTGAGTCCTATATTATCATACCTTGGAGACTTCACCTCTTATCCCTTCAGCTCATCTCCCTTTTATAATTACATCTGAAGCTCATTATGGTAAATCCTAAACTTCCATCCCTCTCCTATAAATTTAATGCCATCCATAATAGCAGGGTTGGATTTTGGAGATTGATAGTGCCCTTACGCTGCTTCCTTAAACCTAAAGTAGTCATCATCTTCATGCATTAAGGTGATATTGAGTTGTTATTTATGACATCGAAGAACAAGTCAACTTGGGGAGACCTATATAAGATCATCTACTATTCCGCGTTGTAAACTCTCTCTAAATTCTATTAATACAAAGAGTATGTTGTTTTCCTATATGTGTTGTGTTACATTCACGCTCATGTATTTCAAATCCTTATTGATTCATTGAATAGAGTAATTTGATTATGCTACATATATGTTGTGGATCCTTGTCCTATTTTATTTGTATGTGCAAGTTCTAATTATAGCACTTGGAGCTACTATTGGAGCTTACAAGCAAGGAGAAAAGTAAACCTTGTGAAACATTCCAAGTAGGCTTCTTTCCATTTCTTAAATTTCTCTAAGGAAAACTTTATATTGTTTTCCTTATGTTGTTCTAGACTAGTCCGCAAGGTCTAGGGAAATTACTTTTTTCCACAATCATAAATTTCTTATAACAAAACCATAGATAATACACTTAGAGAAATAAAAGAAACAAGAATAGATGAGAAAAAAATAGACAAAGGAAACGTAAAAATATCTTCTTTATTAGCTACAAGTGGTAGAGATACAATATGAGTATTGAAAACACTTGGAAAGAACCAAGATGAGAAATGTCGCTCTTTAGCTCTCAACAAGGATTTCCTTTCTCCAATCATTTTGCAAGCATCTCTCTCTCTTAAAGAAGTGTAAGTAAAAATTCTCTAGATGGGGAATTATTCCTCCCAAATAAATTCTAATTGCTAGGGAAATATTTTGACAACATAATAATGCACTAATTTTTGCTTCCCTTTGTCTCTCCTTCTCTCTAAATCTATAGATTTTGAATCATCTCATACCTCCACTTTGGCTCATTAATGAGATATAGACTTGTAAGGAGACACAAAGATTCCTTTTAGGGCTCCATATCTCCCAATTAAGACTAGTGAAGGTTGAAGAATGGTTATCCTATTATAGATCTGGTATGAAAATATAGGACAATGCAAATAAACCCAGAAATAATATGAAATGATTCTTTAATGATCAAAACCCTCAAGGTAGGGCAACACCATACATTCACTCCTTAAGGAGGGAGAACACTCCACAAACCATATGAATGTTCATACAATATTCCTTGACATTATTCCTTGACACAGAGTCTCTAGCCTCTATATAGGTCTCATACATACAATACCATGGGTCATTACCATGGTTCCCTCATACCATCAAACTAATACCATGGGCCCATTACATTATTACTAACTACTTGTGGTCCCTTACATGATATGGGTTAACCACCTTATTTATTACCTTGGGTACCTCTCTTGGTACCCCATATTATCCCCCCTAGATATATAACATTCCACCCCCCTTAGCATGTTTTGTCCCCGAAACATGGGAAGAACACAAATAATAAGATCTACTCAAAAGAGTAGTCCACTGGTACCATGCACGTGCATCTAGCCATCCAAGAGAAAGCTGAACCCTCGGTCTCGCTGGTGCCTCGCTTGCTTGAGATGAAAGTTGACCGTGGTAGCTCTTCTATGTTGATGTGTAGTAGGTGGACCTTCACTCCTCTCTATATGTCCTGCAGGGGTTGTTGTCCTTGTGGCTAATTTGTTGCCATCTTGTTGGTTGTTATCTTGTTGGGTGGTGTGGGTGGTGATATGCTGACTGTGTATCTTCCTTCAATTCACCACCTAATGGAGCCTGATTGGTATCTAGTACATGTTGTGGTGCCTGCTATTGTTTCTTATCTTCCAATATTACCTCAACCACTGAGTCCTCATCCAATGTAACATTTTCTGCTTCAACCTCTTTAGACTCTACCCGTTTTTTTGGTACCTGATTTGATGTTTGTGTTTGGTTGTCAACCATCAATGGCTCATCATCTGATATGTTAGTCCCTGGAACATCTTCTGCTTCAATGTTCGTGGACTCTACCTATTTATTAATGGAAATATCTTGTAATGTAATTTTCTTCTTTTTATACCAGAGCTTCAGGAATTTCTTCTGCACATTAATATTGATAGTACCCACCTCTTCCATCCAAGGGTATCCCAAAACAACATCCACATTAGCCATATCTGAAGCATAAAAATTAGAATGCAATATATACTTTTCCATAGAAATCTTCAAATCTTTATAAACTTGAACATCCTCATTATCAATCTGTGTGGTTTCAATGTGTTTTGCTCGAACTTGCAATCTTTTTGCCAAATTAACATTGCTAAAATTATTCTTGCAACTAGGATTTATGGAAACCATGACCTTCTCCTTTTGAATCAATCCATGAACCTGTAATAAGGATATACCAGTAGGAAATAGCCCCACATGTTTCTCCTTATATTTTTTTCTGGCATGAGACCATCTGTCTAAAAGTAATTTTTCAAATTCTTCATCGGGCAGGTTGGAACACTTCTTTTGGTTAAGTAATCCCCACCATGTGGCCGCCTCATCTCTAAATTGCTCCACTACCCACCATTTCCAATGGTTTTCCCATAACCACTTTTGTTTTTTTATGTATTCTTCAATAGTAGGACCATTATCTTTTCCTGTAAAATATAGAACCTTACTAGAAGCCATGAAGAGGGTTTTGAAAAAAATCACTTACTTGGTGAAAATTTGAATTTGTCACAATTCCGTCAATATTGCTCAGATTCCCTATTATGACTTGTTTTTAGAAATGGAACAATCATTCTGCATCTTCCCATGTGATAGAAACCTTGATCCAGGCACTAGAATTTCAGATTTGCACTGCAACTCTCCCGTCGTCACCCAAATTTCTGCAAAAAATAGCTGATTTTAAATCAGCGATGTCTCCCTGATCCGGACTTCGATTCGACTGATTTGTTTTTTTGAAATTCAGTATTTTTTCACAAAGAATCCAAATATGCAATTAGATTTTTCATATCTTGCACCAGGACATCCAGATCTGTGCCACAAACTCGCTACCGTGAAAATTTGTCTGCAACCCCACTGATTTTTAGATCAGTGATATCTCCTTCATTCGGACTCCGATTCAACTGCTTTTTTTTTTTTTTTATATTGGCTAATTTTTCACAACTAATCCAGATATGCAATTATATTTAGCATATCTTTCACCAAAACGTACAAATCTGATCTGCAAACTCACCGCCCTTGAAATCCTGAAAAAATAAAAAACAAATTCTCCACTTTTGCCCAAGAAAGTGCTCTGATACCACTTGTTATAGATTTGATATGAAAATTTATGACAGTGCAAATAAACCCAGAAATAATATGAAATGATTTTTTATTGATCAAAACCCTTAAGGTAGGGCAACACCATACATTCACTCCTTAAGGAGGGAGAACAATCGACAAGCCATATGCCTGTTCATACAATATTCCTTGACATTATTCCTTGACACGGAGTCTCTAGCCTCTATATAGGCCTGATACATACAATACCATGGGTCATTACCATGGTTCCCTCATACCATCAAACTAATACCATGGGCCCATTACATTATTACTAACTACTTGTGGTCCCTTACATGATATGGGTTAACCAACTTATTTATTACTATGGCCCATCCCATTATTACATTATTACCTTGGGTACCTCCCTTGGTACCTCATATTATCCCCCCTAGGTATATAACATAATAATGCACTAATTTTTGCTTCCCTTTGTCTCTCCTTCTCTCTAAATCTATAGATTTTGAATCATCTCATTCCTCCACTTTGGCTGATTAATGAGATAGAGACTTGTAAGGGGACACAAAGATTTCTTTTAGGGCTCCATATCTCCTAATTAAGACTAGTGAAGGTTGAAGAATGGTTTTCCAACCCTATACTTTCAGAGAAAATTGTCCCATTCAATGTGATATGGTACACAGTTTGTTGATTTGGTACTTTGGAAAATATGCATGACTATTGAAGCAATAGTTGTGTGGATATGGTAAAAGCTTCCTCTGGTGGAATTGTTTTTGATTTTTTAAATGGACTGAAGAGAATCTTTTGATTTTTTGGGCTTCATGATGTTTGCAAGAAAACGTGATACACCTTTACATCGTATTTGTGATGTTGAATGCCATCTAACTTGTACAATCGTCTGTACATTTTTTCCATATCCACATGGTCCCCTTAAAGAACGTTTTTTAGAGATTTTTTTTTCAATGTACTAAAAGCAATTTGGCAAGGAATGTTATAGAAAAGTTCACTATCTTTTAGAAGTAATTTAAATAATGGAAAAAAAGATTGTGAAATATTTTATAATTCTTAAATAATATCCTACATGGCCTAGGCGACTCCTTATATCCTTCTATGTTTTGGGATCTAAAATTTGAGTGATAACTCCTATATTTGTTGCATCAACTCTAATCCCTACAAATTAGACACATTCAACATAGTGACCCAAAAAATGCATTGAGTTAACAATGCATGACACTTCTCATGAATCAACGAATGATTAGCTCCATAAAATTTGCAATGAACCTCTTAACTATTTTTAAAATATCCTTCAAGAGTATTACAATTAACTATAAAATCGCCCATATATACCTTAAAAGAATCATGAACCATGTAAGAAAATGTACCTAAAATAACAAATTGAAAGGTAGCAAAAGCATTACATAATCCATAGAGTAACACTGTATAAGGAGAAGTTCTCCATGGGCATGTGAATCTTTTCTTATATTGATCACACATTGTTTTTCTTATTTGGTCATAACTACTAAGACCATCAAGAAAAGACAAATATTTTTTTCCTACTAATATATCTAAGACTTGATCAATGAAAGGAAGAGGAAAATGATATTTTAAAGTATCATTATTTAGTTCTATGTAATATATATAAACATGTTAGTTTCCATTTTCTTATAGATGACCACTAGTGAGGACACCCACTAAATATAAAAAATTGGCTATATGAAGCTCATATTTAATAATTTTTGTAGTTCCTTCTTAACAATCTCTTTTGGAGCTGGCTTCATCCAGATTTGAGGTTGTTTGATAGATTTACAATTTTCTCTAATATAAATATGATGCCTTCAAGTGTTAGGATTAATTCCTCAAAAATGAGTATATACTGATGTAGATGCATTAGAATGTTTTTGTAACATCTATATTTTTTGTAGTTTTCTAGATTCATTCAAATTATAATTAATATTTGAAGTTTTTCTTGGATTTATCTCTATAGATGTACTACCAAATTCAGTGATTGAATTTGTACAATCCAAAGATAATGAGAGACTGAAAATATTTTCCAAAGTACAATTTTCTTGAAAGATTTTATCCAAGGTATGAGTTAAATAAGAGAACTTCCCCTAAATATATTAAGAAAATGAAAGTTATAAATAACATTAGTAATTTGATTTTCTTCAATATCTTATTTAAAACTCATGGCTTGAGAAATTGTTAATATTTGTTGTACTATTTAATTATCATCATTTATATCATTATCCATCCAATGCTTTCCATAATAGTGAATGATTTTGGAGGAACATGTAATCTAATTTTCTTGGCTACATTACCATTAAATATTGTCATATCACCATATTTGCATCTAGTAAATGCATTGGCTTTGGCTTCCCATGATCTCCCTATTATTTTACTGGATTACACCACAGGTTCATTTTAGGTGTTAAAACCATAGAAACAACTGAGTAGTCCCAAAAACCAAACGAAACTAAAATATACTCTAACACCCATTTCACGTTCTAGTAGATATATTTGCTAATTACAACATGGTAGGTGTGTTTGAAGATTATTCAAGTAAATATTGTTCATTATACTTATTTCCATAACATTTATTATATCTCTTAAATCCGTAAGTGTATTTGGAATTGCAATCTTTAGATGTGAATTTTAACTATAGGAATTTTTGGATCAATATATTTCTCAATGTGTGTTTTTCACATTATTATATATGTCAATTATGATGCTCCATCCCATGCATAAATGGGGTTACAAAATTTATCCTCTCCCATAATTAGTAGACTTAACTTTAGATAACACAATCTTGTTTAGCCCATCGATATTTTTCCAATGATATATATTTTCCCACAATCTCACATTTGGGCTCCTTAATTTTTGTCATATCAGAAAGGGTTTGAAACATGGTACCCATGTGGTACTTCCACTTCACATGAGATCGAACCTGGTCCCTGTTGTTAAGCACTAAACTTCAACAAATTGATGCTCAAACCTGGTCAACACCATGCAATTCAGGAAACCAATATGATCCAATCATTTTCTCTCTTGTTCTGCCCAGGCTGAATTTTGACCTCCCAGAAATTGCCCAAAAACCTAAAATTATGACCATACAACTACAACTTTCCTAGAAAATGATGCAAACTAGAGAGAGAGAGAGAGAAAACTTCCACATGTACAAGATAAATAGATAGAGAAATAGATTATTTTTTCCTTCTTCATTGTCCTTCTTGTCCTCCTTTTCCTTTGCTTGGATGCCCATAATATTATTTCTTGAGAGAGATTGAATTATTTCTTTGTGGAGGAGGTCGAGTTCTCTTTATATAGTGATCTACTAGGTCAAATGGGTGTGCCTTCTAGCTGGGCCAATTTGAATTGGAGGTAGGCTAAATTCACTATTTTTTGAGGCAAAAATTCAATTTAAAAGTTTCAAATTTTTGTCTTTTAAAAGTCCATAAGGGCATGACTGAAAAACAAAATTTTCTTTTCACTCTATGTTGATGGGCCAAAATGTACCACCAATGACTAAGGGGTCTCCCCGGTTTTAATTCCAAATTATACCTCACATTGTTTGGGATAGGAGCCCCATCCGGTATGTGGGCCCAACTACCACCATGAATTTTTTCTGCTCTTGGTTATCAAATGAGAAGATTTCCGAGTGGGATGAGAATGAAGTGCTTGGGCAGTGAAAAAAAATCATCCCAAGATTGATGAATTGCAGAAAGAGGTTTAAACATGTCACAACAACGATAAGAAAAGATAGGCGATGAGAGTGATTAGTGAGCTAAAATCCCATTGGACATAATAAATAGGAACATGCCGGAGGTCAATTGTGAAGTAGTTCACTATAGGTCACCGACATGGCAAGGGACAAGTAAACATAGATTCGAAAGCGAAACATACATGAAACCACCATGTATTAGAACATAACATCTTGCGTATATGAAAGCACATATACAAATATGGTGAGGTACTAGACAGCTAATACAACCACCATGAGTGAGCATGGGAATCATTGCCAAAGATAAAAGAAAATATCTTTTTAATATGCTGCAACTTCAAATACATATCATGCAATTGGTCAATACCCAATAGTGAAACATGGACTATTCATATCATTGAATGATGTTAAAACCCTAGCCCTACTGCATGCCCACTTTCCTAGCTACCAAGAGCTGAGTGGCCCTAGCTCTCAAGCATAAATCAGCTATCTTTGTTGGCCTCAACTCAAGTGCTAAAGTCCTTTGTAATGAGGCTTGGGGGAATATTTATAGATATGAGGTGACTATTCACCTACCCTAACCCATGGCCTTCCTTGGTGCCCTTTCGGCTACCTCCATGACTCTTGAGTTTACCCACTCCTTTCTCAAACCAAAATTGATAGTTTCATGCTTGCTTCAATTCCAATATAGTGGCTGCTATAATGGTGGGAGATATTTACATTATGATAAAAGTGAGAGGAGAGGGATGTAGAGGGTTATTGAGAACCCTAGAATGCTTGATGCTTATGTCTCATTATGATGCAGATGCTTGGTCCTGAACTGATTTGTTTTCTCAACACTATGATTTACTTTTGTTCATTCATCCTCTGGTGATGTGCCTTGGGGTTTATCAAGGGGTTCTTGAAGTTTTCAAGGGACCATCTGGCTTGTTAAAGGGGAACCCTTGCCATTCAAGCTTCATGAGACATTGTAATCCTGTTGCATAGCTCAACATCTTGCTTCCCTGCTCCTAACTTCTGTGGTCAAGGCAACTTTAAGTAACTGATGAATGCGTGCTCATAAATTTGAATCGTTCTCCAATTGGTGGAGAATCTATATGGTTGAGAAATTCATGTCTTGTAATTCTACAAGAACATAATTTATCAATTAAAACTCAATATGAACATATGGCAATAAGACAAGAAATAATTACTAAAAAAAGTCAATTAATGAATGATCAATTTGAGGTCAAAGAAAAGAGTTTGTTTTCATGAGTGTTGGTGATCGGTTGTTCATCATCATTTGACTCCCTCCTTTTAGCAAGGGTGTTTCCATCTTTATTAGCTTCTCAACACATAGTCGAGTATTCCAACCATGACTGTTCAAGTCCCATTGGGAAGCTTGACCACAACCAAACTGCATTTTACATATGCAGATCATATTTTCCCTTTTCATTGAAGTCACACTTTTGGGCAGGTCACATAGTTGCATAGTAGTGTGGGTAGCATGGAGCTACGGCTTCCTTAATTGTGATCCTATGACCAGTCGTATTCTAGGAATGTGACTTGTGATTTCATGTAGTCACACTAAAGTGGAGGTCGCATGGTCACAACTGATTGCTAGTCGCAGTTCAGGGGATCTCATCTGAGGAGTTGTAACACAACCCAATGACTTGGTTAGAAGTGTGACCCTCTAGAGGTCACCAGGTGACAGATTGAAATTTTCTTTTGGTGGCTGTCCTGACTCCCTAATGCGACTTTGTGACTGGTTTCACTTGCCTGTAATATCACTTCATCTGCTGCCTATCCTGAGCTTCTGTAATCCAATTTCTATCACCTGGGAAAGCTCGCAATGAAAAGATGTGATTTTTGGTGAGTTTCACAGTCGCTGCACTCTGGGGGTTGTGTTCTATTAGTTGCTATGCTTGGGATGGTAGAACACATGATGCTTGTTTTCTTGCTTGCTTCTGCAATGAACAACAGTCTATTTCATGATGATGGCATAGCCGTGGCCTTTATGGCTGATGGGAACACTACCCTATAGCTTTGCACTATGTTGTAACCTTGGTTATAGTCAGCTCACCCTGCAATGAAAAATATCATGTTGGTGATGGCCACTTTACTCAGTTTACACACTAACTAATTTACACAATGTGAAACTACGTGTTGGTCCTCTTCTGTGTGTATTTTGATTCTTGGACTTAAGTAGATGGTATCGCAACTGAGGCTAATGCCTTGTTTGCTGTCATCCTCTTTGAACGACTATTTTGAAGCCTCTTTCCTTTTGACATGTTGGAATATTAAATTGTGGCATCAACTACAACAAAATTTAACGTAACCCTTCACGCCCCTTTAACACCTTCCATTATAGCCAGTTACTGATGCTATAAGTGGTCTTGGATGATTCGAAAGATAAAACTGGGTGCTCCTTCATGATTTTAAGCTGTCCTCTCAACAAACACAATTAGATGTGTTGGTCTCATGAGCGTGAACTCCAACCGGGCTGTCAGTGGTATGATAGGTCGCAAAACCCCACATTGTTTTGACATATACCTTCGATGGTTCCCTTTGTGTCCTGCACATAGTTTGAGCATGGACTAGTTTTTATGATGGCACCAAAATGTGCTTTAAGAGATCTTTGAACAAGAGTCAAGTTTCCAGAGTGAGGCTACCGTAAAGAATACAAGGGCATATCTCCATAGCGCAACCACAGGGTAGCATGACTTTTCTTTATTCTCATAATATCACTAACAGATCCCAAATGTTGCTTCACACATCCGACATTAATATGTAGTCTTCATGGATATAGGAATTGTGACCTTTCAACCATGCCTTGTAGAATTTCCCTCTATTTTATTAGATGGTCTTTCTTCCCCATGCAATGTCACTCATCCTTATTTGTTCAATTCCAAACTTCTTCATTTGATATGTGTCGCAAGTAGCTCTAATTAAAGTCCTGCAAAGAGAAGTAATCAATAATTAAAACACAGAAGTAAAATGATTGAAGATGATTGGGGTGATAACATAACTATAAATAAATTCTACATACAAAATAAGAGATGATTGCACTTTATACCTACTCAACATTTGGGCACTTTAATGAGCTTGCTTAGTGCAAGGAATTTTCATATCCCGTGCTTCCCAGGGTGGCGAGGAAATCATAATATGTGTGCATCAAAGTGAAGATACATTATGGAGAGCGAGGGCTAATTCCAAGCAAGGTTGGATCCTTAATCACGTGCACCTAAGGCTATGAAGGTGATAAGGGAAAGTCATGATGCTTACAAACCTTTATGCACCTTTTGAGATGGGGAACCAACCATGAACCTAGGAGGATATGACACACAATGATTCTTACCATAATGCCAAGCATTTTCTATGAGAATGTAACTCTAGAGGTAGATGAATTAGGTTAAATCATGCAGGCAGACATTCGAGGGTCGATTTAGGGCTTCTCTCCAGACCCTAGTATAGCCAATCATAATGAAGGCCAGATTGGGGTCTTTCTCGTCCATGCACGGAGTCACCATTGATTTTAATTGTATAGGGAAAATCTCTGAAGTCTTGGGCAAGACATCACACTTGCAAAACCCTAATGGAATGGTTGGGTTGATGCACAAGGTGGGGCATGACAAAAGAATGCAATATATATCACATGATTACACAAGTGAATGCATTGATGGGTTATGAAAAGAACAAGCCATGTAGTGAATTATCCAATGAACACTGGAGCATCCCTGGATGGCTTGAGGCGAGCAACGAGGGACCAAAAATTTTAGATATGCCCAAAATTTTGGGTGGAGTTGTAGCAGCTACAACAATTGGTGAACCACTGGTAGAATCCAATATCTCTGTCAACATCCCTGTAGTAATCCAAGTCCATGTATGATGCAATGAATATTGAACCATTACTATTTCCTCGACCTGTGCAGATATGCCTTCCCTCGTGCCTCAACCTGGTCTTTCCAATCAGTAACACCCAATTAATAGTTCAGACATGCTGATAGTTGGTGATGATGCAAAGAACAAGGAAGAGGACTTATTGTATCCAAAATTTTAAAAGTAAGTTTTTGGTGTTGTTCCACTATCAGTGAGCTTTAATAGTACCCCGGTGGAGTCACTTAAAAAAATCACACAGATTCCTCCATTGCCAGGGAGCCTGGTCAGTATCTTTGCAGAGTCATTGCATTACCTCTCTGCACAGGAATCCTTTCTCGATTCTTCACCCTTTATTGTTTTCATTATTTTTTATGTGTTCATTTTCACTTATTTTTGGGAGTTCATTGCGCTGAGGCAGATGACAAATCCCAACTTATTTTATGAGAAAGAAAGGTCATTCCATGTTTGATAGAAACTAAGAGATATTCTAATATACGTTGGCCCTTATGCGAAGCTCCCACATCTCATTTCGATTTAGCAAGTGAACACGAAACACAATTCATTGAAACAATCAAGACGATGCTAAGCATGAGCTTCAGGTTATGACTATAGGTCGTTTAAACTAATTAGGGTTCCCCATGAGCAATTTGTTCTTATTTCCCTTGTTAATAAATTAGACTTGTAGTGGAGCTATCTAGGATGCAACTTTGATGAGTGGTGCCAAGAGAGGCTACTCATCGGTGTAACCATCACAAATTCACACCATCATAAGAGCTAGGGTTTCAAGTCTACGGTTAAGGTGATCAAGAAACTCTCCTAGGGCTTTGAAATAGGTATCAAGAGGTCGAAGCAATGCACAATGAGGTTGGAAAAAGAGCCAAAAGGTGTGAGAAAGTTATTCATAGCACCACAGGTGTAAAAACTCCAGGCTTATGAAGGCTTATGTAGTAGCATGCAACATAGATGAAATTTTCAGGATAGGTCAAAGGTGAGTGTGTGCCAAGCGAGAAGGACAGTGTATGATGTAATGCAACAAATAAGGTTAATGATGCACTGTAATTCTATGTGCATAAGAGATCAACTAATTGAAATTCAAGGACCAATGCAATGCATATGCAGAGATTTCATGAATTCCATGCAACAATAAGAAAATGCAAGGACATGAGTGTAGAAATAAACAAGCAGGGAACTAACTACCTACAACAAAGAAAATGAAGCATGACAAAATTTAAATCATAAGAAAAATTCTAATCTGCCAGCTAATAAGAAAAGCTAAAACCTAACTATTCTAAATCCTAAATCCTAAATTAACCAAAGCATAGGTCGGGTTATGTGAAATCAAACTTCCAATGCAGCCACTGCAGCAGTTCCCAACTTGCAAAAGAAAAGATGACCGCAATTAGAATTTTTGGAAAGAGTTGTGCAAAAAATAACATGCTTACCTATAACACATGCACAACAGAAGGAACATCTCATCCATTTACAGGGAAACATGTCAAAGAAGACATTTCAAGGCAAACTACAACCCAATCCTGTTAAATCAAAACACCAATGTAAAATTTATAGTCATCCAACCATAACATACATATGGTTATGCTTAACCCTAAATCCAATGCAAGTAAGGAAAGATTTTGCCAGCTAGTAAAAGAATCTTCCAGACTAATCCGATCAGCAACCCTATCATGATGTAGAGGATGATCAACTTGATAACCCTCAAGAGAGGGGCCTCTGTCGGGTGTAACTGAGATTCCTGGGGATTCAAACATAGAATCCATAATTTCATAAACCCTAGTTTGAAATTGTTCATATAATTCGTCAAGGACATGAGGACCTGGCATAACCATCAGCGGAAGCTGAATTGCCTCATCATCCTGCCCAACCTCTGAAAATTCAAACAAAATGCCCTCAAATATTGGTAGCTTCGCAAGATTTGTATATGGATGTAATGATTATCATTGGTTGTGACTGGACAACTATCAGTGAAAATATTGTGTATTGGATCCATTGTCTCAATATTGATAGATTGGAAGCTTGACACATGAGACTCTTTAGATTCCCAAAAATTCACTAAATCAACCGAAAGAGTCTCAGCTAGAGGGGAGGTCAGGATATTTTCCCCTTTCCCTATAAGCGATTGTAAGACATCATTTGATTGTGTGTGTTGACAGAGTGTATTGGCTGGGAGACAATAAAAAAGATTTGAGACAATGGCGAGAGCACTCCCTTAAGCAAAAAAATTAGGATATAGAGGTTGATGCGCATCAGTTGAAAGGTGAAGGAAAGATTTTCTTAGAGAGACATTACTTGAATCAAAGGGTTTACCAAATGATCTTGGATCTGGCGGGATGATGATATGAGGAGCGTGACATGTAGAAAACCTAATTTTAGAAACCCTAATTCGACTTGGTTCAGGGGTCTCATCAGGAATGTGAGAACCTAACATAACCATTAGTGGAAGATGAAGTGCCTCAGCTTCCTGATGAGTCCCTAAATGTTCGAAAGTTGGGTCAAAAAATTTTAGTGGCTTCGTAGGATCAACAGACAGATACGTAGGATAATCACCAGAGTCATGATTGATAATATATCTGGCGAAATGAGAATTGCTAAAACCACCAGTTTGATGAAGTTGGGTATTTGACACATAAAACTCTTCTTAGATTGGGAGTAAAGAGGGGTTAATGAGAGAACCAACTTGAGCTGGGCAAGATGCAAGGCCCTCTTCTTCACCTATTAAAGACTGTGAGTGGAAAATATCAGGCATAAGGAATTCATACCCTCCATCCCTTGACTGTGAACACTCACTCCCATGCACATGACTGCAATCGATGCAAGCAAGATGAAGATGTGAATGATATGAAGGAAGCTCTAGTGTAGTAGAGCTATGGACTAAATCAGGGTAGAATGGATGCACAGGGTCAGATGGAGGAGCACTGATCAGACCCAGACTCACATCCTGCCCATTTATGTTCACCAAATAGAAAAATGAATTTACAGGCCTCATGTGTTCTGTGGATTTCATAAGACAACTAATGTTACTTGAGACAAGACCAAAGCCATCATGGGTAGGTGAATGAGATCTCGAAATATAGTGAGACATATGTTGAATGGATTCGATTGGGGTTCCATCGGTAGGAAGAGATGTTATGTGATTTTGAGATTCAAGACCAAAAGAATGTATGAGGAATTTAGAGGCGAGACTATTAGATCCATTTCCCAGAAGGCATTGTTCATCGTTTGAACCATTTACGACCACAATCTTATTATGTAACAAGTCAAGAGGAGGATGAGAAATCCCACAAACAATAATCTCTTCCTCGAGGGGTTGAGGTTGTTCCAGATTCAAAGAGATAGGCAAAACAAAATTATGGGTAGAATATGGACACTTTGTAATATGCAAATTATGATGATACTCATGCAAAACAGGGCTTGTTTCTAATCGAAAATGTTGTAAAGAAACGAGAACCAATCATTGAAAATTTATATTCAAAGAAACCCAGTTGACATCACTTTCGAGAAATTCAAAGCAAAAATGCACATATCTGAAAGAAAAATCCTCTAAATATTCCTCAGGTTTCATCCTAAACTCATTTATCCTCTTTAACACATCTTGAAAATCGTACATGTCAAGTTCTTTTTGGAGCTTACCGACGAGTTGGTTGAACAAAAGAATGGATGTCACCAGCAATGTGTGACACCATTGCTTGTCACGACCTCCAAGTGTGAGGGAGAAAAACACACAAGAAAACTCTTCATCGTTGATCTCAAAATATTCACAAAACACAAGGAAATCAGAAATGTGCTCGATTAAAGGCGTTCCATCCTCACCATCAGAATTTAACGGAGAGAAGTGATGGAGCTGATCCTAGGTGATGGAATATCAAAAAATAGACAAACCAGATAAACACCTCGGGAGAAAGGTTCTAGTCGGAGCCATTAACATATATGAGACTAAACTACACGCTATAAGGGTTCAGCTTGTCAAGCAGGGCCCTCCTTCTAGCACCAATTTGTTGACGGGCGAAAATGTACTGGGAATGACTAAGGGGTCTCCCTGGTGTGAAGTCCCAATTAGACCTCACACCATTTGTGATAGCAGCCCCATCCAGTATGTGGGCCTGACTAACACCATCAATGTTTTCTTCTCTTGGTTATCAAATGAGAAGGTGTTGGAGTGGGGTGAGAATGAAGTGCCTTGGTAGCGAAACAAAATCAGCGCAATATTGACAAATTGCATAAAGAGGTTTAAACAAGTCACAACAATGATAAGAAGATATAGACGATTAGAGTGATTAGTGAGCTAAAACCCCATCGGACATAATAAATAAGAACATGCCAGAGGTCAATTGTGAAGTAGTTAACAATAGGTCACCAACATGGTAAGGGACAAGTAAACACAGATTTGAAAGTGGTACATACATGCAACCACCATGTATCGGAACATAACATCTTGCGTATATGAAAGCACACATACAAATATGGTGAGGTATGAGAGATCGAATACAACCACCATGAGTGAGCATGGGAATCAATGACAAAGGTAAAAGAAAATATCATATTAATATGCTACAACTTCGAATACATATCATGCAATTGTTCAATACCCAATAGTGGAACATGGGCTATTCATATCATTTCCCTATGTCAAAGCCCTAGCCCTATTGCAAACCCACTCTCCTAGCTACCAAGAGCTGAGTGGCCCTAGCTCTCAAGCATAAATCAACTATCTATGTTGGCCTCAACTGAAGTGATAAAGTCCTTTGTAATGAGGCCTCGGGGAATATTTATAGAGATGAGGTGACTATTCACCTACAGTGACCCTTGGCCTTCCTTGTTGCCCTTTTGGCTACGCCAATGACTCTTGAGTTTACCCACTCCTTTCTCATACCAAAACTGATTGTTGCATGACTGCTTCAATTCCGATATAGGGGCTGCTACAATGGTGGGAGATATTTACAATATGCTAAAAGAGAGAGGAGAGGGATGTAGAGGGTTATTGAAAACCCTAGAATGCTTGATGCCTATGTCTCATTATGACACAGATGCTTGGTCCTGAGCTGCTTTGTTTTCTCACCACTATGATTTCCTTTCATTCATCCATCCTCTGGTGATATGCCTTGGGGTTTATCAAGGGGTTCTTAAATTTTGCAAGGGACCATCTAGCTTGCTAAAGGGTAAACCTCGCCATGCAAGCTTCATGAGACATTGTAATCCTGCTACATAGCTCAACATCTTGCTTCCCTACTCCTAACTTTTGTGGTCGAGGCAACTTTAAGTAACTGATGAATACATACTCATAAATTTGAATCTTTCTCTAACTAGTGGTGAATCTATATGATTGAGACATTCATGGCCTGTAATCTTGCGAGAACATAATTTATCAATTAAAACTCAAGATGAACATATGGAAATAAGATAAGAAATAATTACTGGAAAAAATCAATTAATGAATGATCAATATGAGGTGAAAGAAAAGAGTTTGTTGAGTTGCATAGTCACTGCACTCGGGGGGTCGTGTTCTATTAGTCGTTGTGCTTGGGATGGAAGAACGCGTGATGCCTACTTTCTTGCTTTCTTCTACCATGAAAAATAGTATGTATTGTGACGGTGGTACCATCGTGGCCTTTATAGCTGATGGGAACACTACCCTATAGCTCTGTGCTGCATTGTAACCTTGCTTACAATCATCTCACCCTACAATGAAAAATATTGTGCTCGCAATGGCATGCTTACTCAGTTTACACACTGACTCTTTTACACGAAGTGAAACTGCGTGTTGGTCCTCCTGTGCGTGCATTTTGATTCTCGGATTTAAGTACATGGTATCGCAATTGAGGTTGATCCCTTGTTTGTTGTCATCCTCTTTGAACGGCTATTTTCAAGGCTGTTTCCTTCTAACGGGTTGTAATATGGAATTCTGGCATCACCTGCAACAACTTTTAACACATCCCTTCACGTCCATTTAGTGCCTTCCATTATAGCTAGTTACAGATGGTACGAGTGATCTTGGATGATTCGAAATATTAAACTGGGTGCTCCTTGGTGATTTCAAACTGACCTCTCAACACACACAATTAAATGCATTGGTCTCATGAGCATGAACTCCAACTGATCTGCCAGTGCTATGATAGGTTGAAAAACCTCACATTGTTCTGGCATAAACCTTCAATGGTGCCATTTGTGTCTTGCGCACAGTTTGAGTGTGGACCAGTTTTTATGATGGTACCAAATGTTCTTTAAGCGGGCTTTGAACAAGAGTGAAGTTTCCAGCATGAGGTTACCCTAAAGAACACAAGGGCATATCTCCATAGCACAACTGCAAGGTATCATGACTTTTCTTTATGCTCATAATATCACTAATGCATCCCTAATATTGCTTTACACATCCGGCATTAAAATGTACTCTTCATGCATATAGGAATTGTGACCTTTCAACCATGCCTCGTAGAATTTCTATCATTTTTATTAGATGGTCTTTCTTCCCCACGTAATGTCACTCATCCTTATTTGTTCAATTCCAAACTTCTTCATTTGATATGCACCGCAAGTAGCTCCAGTTAAAGTCTTGCAAAGAGAGGTAATCAATAATTAAAACACAGAAAGTAATTGATTTAAGATGATTGGGGTGATAACATAATTATAAATCAATTCTACGTACAAAGTGAGAGATGATTGCACCTTAGACCAACTCAACATTTGGGCACTTTAGGAATTTTGATATCCCGTGCTTACTCGGGTGGTGAGGAAATCATAATGCCGATGCCTTGAAGTGAAGATACATTATGGAGAGTGAGGGCTAATGCGAGGCAGGGTTGGATCCTTAATCACATTCACCTAAGGCTACGAAGGTGATAAGGGAAAGTCATGATGCTCAGAAACCCTAATGCAACTTTTGAGATGGGGATCCAGCCATTAACCTAGGAGGATATGACACACACTGCTTCTTACCATAATGTCGAGCATTTTATATGAGAATGTAACTCTAGAGCTAGATGAATTAGGTTAAGTCATGTAGGGAGACATTCGAGGTTCGATTTTGGGTTTCTCTCCAGACCCTAGTATGGCCAATCATAATGAATGCTAGATTGGGGTCTTGCTCGCCCACACACAGAGCCACCATTGATTTGAATTGTATAAGGAAAATATCTGAAGTCTTGGGCATGACATCACACTTCTGAAACCATAATGGAAGGGTTGGGTCAATGCAAAAGGTGGGACATGACAAAATAATGCTATATATATCACATGATTACATAAGTGAATGCATCAATGGGGTCTGACAAGAACAAGCCATGCGGTGAATTAGCCAACAAACACTGGAGCATCCCTGAATGGCTTGAGCCGAGCAGTAGGGGACCCAAAAGTTTAGATATGCCCAAAATTTTTGGTGGAGTTGTAGCGGCTACAAGACTCTAGCATGAATAACATACTTTACAATAATGAATATAAATATATCAAGGGAAAAAATATAAATTATGAAAACTGACCATCGTTACAAAATTCAACATTCTCTTGTGACTAGGGAGGTATTCATAATGAATGTATTAGATGTTCTCAAGTTGAAAATTTTCTCTATGAAAAGGTTATAGCAAATCCTCATCAAGCTTCCTAGAATTTGTCACATAAAGTAAATCATCAGTATCATCTAGTAAGCATCTCTTACATCAACATCAACGAGTTGCCATAACTATTCAATACCACTAACCCATAATCCTAGTCGGTACTCTTGACACATGGAAGAATATTTAGCATCCACTAGTCATTATAACTCTAATTGGTACCAAAGACCTATAAGTTTCGTTGGTACTCTTGACCTATACTATTCTTGGTCCACCATCCTCGTTAATCTGTTTGAAACACGGTGAATCTCCAAATGCCACACTTTACATGAGAAATTGATCCTAATGCTAAACGATATCCTCATCCAATATGGAGAGACAAAGCCTGATGCTAAAAGCCACACACTCAACTAAGTGATCTCGGGCTTATAGGATCATTCTCCCCAACTGGTCAAAATATTTGACACAGGAAGAATCATTGTCCTCTATTGGACCATTCTCTCGAACTAGTCAACATCTTTGACATAAGCAGAATGAATGTCCATGATGTTATTGTATCAACAGTTCTCTTCAACAAAAGGGGAAATCTCTACAAGTGCTATCTAATCCCTAAATTATATCAACTTCTCTCCAGATAGAGGCTTCATTAAAATATCAACTTTATTATCATCAATGAAGATATTCTTGAGCCTTACTACTCTCTTTGGGACCATGTCATAGATGTAGTGGTACTTTATTTCGATGTGTTTTGACCTATCATGGAACATGGGAGTATCCTAAAGTTTCATGCAACTTTGATTGTGATAATGTATCATGATTTATTCGATCTCTTGGTTGAGAAATCTATTGTAGCTCCCAAACACAACCTTAGATTTCTTATAGGACCGGTGCCTGGGAGCATCTAGAATTTGTGTATCTCATATGATTTTTCTAGATATGGAGACATCACATATAGTATATATGTATATATAATGGATTAGTTCATTCACCTAATGGAGTAAGACATGAATTTCTTGGTACTTCTTCCCATATAAAAATCTCAGAAATATGTATAAAACAATGGAGGCCGAGTACACCAAGGAGTTACAGTTTAATAGACTTTTGCAAGGCAATGATAGAGGATGAGAAGGAGGAGTAACTCATCATATGGAGCTTAAACATCAAGAATTCTATGCATAACACAAAGAACTTTCATCTTTAATAATTCCTATACCTATCTCAGTTAGAAGTAGATATAATGGGAAGAGGAGAGTTTGTGTGCTACGATTCATGAAGAGAAACTATTAAGATATAATTTCAATGATCCATGCAGTCACTAGAATTAATAACTTCAATATAAATGAAAATGTGAGGAACTTACAGACATGTTCATAACATATTGATACCAGTGAACCTGTGAGGATGTCTTGAAATATTTCTAACAAAAATAATTACATGAATTCAGAGAAAAAACATGAACAAAATGGATATTAACACATGGAGAACGTACTACAATACTTGGAGGGGAAATCACCACAATTTTTCTTCATATTCTGGAAAATCTGTATTGTAAAGCCATACAATCTAAAAATAACATATAGTGTTTCTTTAGAATTTTTGAATGTTTGTTAAGTCCTGCTCTCCCCTATTTATCTAGAGAGGGGAAAAACAACATTCATTACAACAAAATATCTCTAGTCTAGACTCAGTTATTCTGGCGACTAGCTACCTCAGTCATAAATGGATCTATGGCCCAAATAACTCACGATAGGAGGCACGTTACAGTACAGTAAATAAGAAATACTCAAATAAAAAACACACAAAAACTCTCCTTTCACATCCTGTGATCATCCCTATTGTCGGGGTTGTTCTACTTGTGGTATGGCTTCCTATACGACTTCGCTAAACTCTATCATTTCTTCCTTTATTTTATTCGGCGCCCACTTCTGGATCCATGTCATAGTAGGTTTCTTCTCGATCAGCCCAACCCATCCTTTGAATGCAACATCTATTTTTCTTAAAACCACAACTTCTGACCCATCATGCCCCTTAAATCCATGTCCTACACTATCGGCAACTTGATGTATCAGGTGAGTCTCTTTTGACGGGAATATGGGGGAAATTTCTCATTCTAGCCTTTGGCTATAAAAAAAGTTGTGAAATAGATGAAACTTGACATCCCTTAGCCTTTTTCACTTTAGCTCCCCTTTTGTAACTTTCTCCAAATGACCGGGGGCTGGAACTAGGGGGTTAGGCCTTCAAGCACTAAGGCTTTCCACTATTGTGCGGGGGGCCTTATCCTTTATAACACTAGAAACATCTTGATAACTCTTTATACTGCATCAACTGACACCCCAGATGTGAAATGTTTATAGACCATGTCGTAATAACTTATCGCATCCGAGGGCCTTTTTCCTTATCATAATCGCAATCGCAGGCCGAGATGAATATCGGTGAAGAATGAACTTTCACTTTATGTGATCACTGATCCTGAGGTGACATCATCACTGCCATGTGTCAGGTTGTGAGTGGTGACACATGCCATCTAGAAACGGCCCCATAGGACCCTTGGAAATGCTGAAACTATGTGCCACGTGTCCTTCGTACTGCCACGTCATTGATGATGTCAATTTCCATGTCAGCCATCAGGAACAATCACATTACACCATGTGGCCCCTAGGAAGAAAGAGAAAATGGCCCACCTGACCCTATTTTTGGATGGGTTTCCATTGTAAAATTATCTCGGTCTTCCTCGACGATTTTAGACAATATCACAGAATCACACCCTACAAGGTTTTGGAGTGGTAGCCCCTCTGTTCCGTCGATTACTAATAATGTGGGATTGCAGGATACGAGATTTCAAGATTCCCCATCACCGATATGCCATTCTACCACATGGAGGAGAGAGAACAAGGTCATGAGGCTTTAGTTTTTTCGTGAAATTCCTTTGTTAACGGTTCTTGGCCTCCCTCGGTGATGTAACAATATATCACAAAATCGGCGGTTTTATAGTCTTTTACGTTTAGAACCCTACCAATATCGTGAGAATTCGGGATGCTAATATCGCCATTTGGCAACCTAAACCACTGATAACCTTATGTCTATGTCCCAGGACCCCACCGATAACCGATATGCAGGATATACTGTGAAGCTATGGGACTACGGGATTGTGTGTAATCTACCATGTGGTCCCCTGGAGGAGAGAGAAAGGGGAGTCTTCCTACCCTTGGTTTTGTAGTGATTTTTAGTGTAAATCAGCCTCTCCCCTTCCCAAAGCTTTAACACTATCGGCGTGTTCTCCCCCCGCAACTACTTAATGATGGCCCATCAGATACTGTGGGGATCATGCAAGACTGCGAGGCTACGAGACTATGGGATGGCCAATATGCTTGACCTGCTATGCCTGGGGCCCTCTAATAAGTTCTCTTCCTTCACTTTGAGGCAATAGAACTCCTAATCTTCAACAGGTCATATCTTCTGATCCAGAAGTCCATTTTGGTAAGTCCATTTTGGGACTTCTATATACCGTTGGAAATCTTGTTTCGGGCCCTATGCAATGGAGATGTCCTGATTTAGGTCTGCGATATTCTATAGCTTAGGAAGGTGACTTCAAACTTCACATCTCTTGGGAAACCTTGATGAACTATAACCCACAATGGAGTGAGTGACAACATTAGCTTCAATTAGGGACTATGCCTTGTTGGAAAGGTGCCCAAAACCTATAGACTAGTAGCTTTACTTCCATTGCGCATGGAGTCTGTTGTAACATGTATTTTTTGTTACATTTAATATTCATTTTTCATACAAGAACTTGAAAATATCTTTAAAAAGAGATAAAAGTAACATGAAGAAGTGACATAGTGGAATCGCTAAAAGAACTGTAAAATAATTGGCCCCGGAGTAGCCAAAGTTGCTATACAAACAAATCAAGTCATTATATAAATGGTTATATAGAAGTAGACCCGATATATATATATATATCTATATATCTATATATATATATATATATATATATATATATATATATATATATATATATATAGATATATATATATATATATATATATAAGTGCATATTGAAACGAGAAGAAAATAAAGAAATATATTGGATTTACAAAGGAAACGAATGTTAAAACATATATAGCCGGACCTGAAATATATACATTGTGTTTAAAAGTTCGGCAGGTCTGCTGTATCGAAAAGCCCTGTATATACATGCATATGGGTTCCAACAATCACGATTTGCAATGACGGAGCCGAAAAGATATATATTATATTTATAATACTGGTGGGTCCGCAATAACAATAGGCCGGACCCGATATTATATTTTTCATGTTTTATAACTCCATCAGGTTAGTCATATTGCAGATTGTTAAGAAGTGGGTCAATACAATGTTGAAAAGGGATGATTCTGATTGTGATAAAGCTATGCTTAGATAGTTGTGCAGAGCCTGTGTCAGAAGCAGAAAAAGCATACTTTATGGTATATTTTCATTATAAAAGGTATATAATAGAAAAGCACAGATATAAAGGAATTATGTGTTAGTCCAACATTACATTAATGCACCACTGGAAAGGGCCGATTGCGATTTGTGATGGGAAGTCAACAGAGCATTGAAATGGCGGATCTGATGGATTTATGAATCATAGTTAATACTTTTTCAGTTCCTCTTTGCGTTAGTTTCGCTTGGTAAAGGGAAAAATCAATGTTAAAGAATAGTCTGAAGAAAAGGTAGATGGGCATGTTTTCTTTATGTTTTTGCCAATATAAACGCACCTGATATATATGCAAGCCCCAGTATTCACACAAGTCAAAGTTTAATGCAGTTAATTATGGTTTAGGTGAATTAAGCATTATTAAAGCATCTACATAAGAAACTTAATAACCGATTAATAGAGAAAGCCAGCAGTTATCGTCCCCTTTTGAATTTAGTTATGTTCCTGTTATTTCATGTTCTTTGAGGTGTCTTTTACCCTCTGTAAAATTTTGTAATAGTTTTTATTTAATATAGTTAGAGAAGCAGTTAAATAATTTGGGCAGTTTCAGAAATCAACAACTGTTCCACAATGTATAAAATGAGGAAAATTTACTAAGAAAGGGTTGTTTGAGTTTTGGAGAACCCGGAGACTAGGCCACTGTATTCCTAATATCATTTTTGATTAATTAAAGAATCAGAAGTTTCCATGAGTTAACAGGTATAATTCTATAACCTTTTCTATTATGTGTCATGTTATGTTTTCTTCTTCCAAGTATAGTAATGAAGCTGCAAGTCTTTATTTGCTTATGTAGATAAAGTTAAAATTCCTTAAAACAATGCTCCTATGCTTGAAGTTCCCACCTTCTTTTCTAAGTTATAGATAATAGTTTCTATGAAAAACCAGCATATTATCTTTAACTTCTCCCAGAGTCATAGATATTAGTTTTTGTGTTAAGCAACATATTGTCTATGATTCAATTCTCATTTCCATAATTCTTCTAAGTGATGGATAGTAGTTTCTATGAAAGGTCAGCATACTATCTTTAACTTTTCCTTCAAGCTTTCTTCATTCATCATTTATATCTAGCAACAAATGGCATTATGAGATGTTCTCGTCATACATGTACTAAGGGTTAAAGACCAAGTTTCTAGGTCCTTCATTTAAAGACACAACATATATCTAGGTGACAAATAAGTGACAGTACATAATATTTATTAATGTCTTGAGCACAATTTTCCTACGGCCAAGAAATTGGTTTCTTAAGGAACAGCATTAATTGGCATCGTTGCCGAGGAGAGAAGAAAAGAACACTTCTCCTTGGGTTTTTCATGTTTCCCTCTGGTTGTTCAATGAGGAGGAAATACTTGGTTGTTTCGAATAAAAGCAATAAAAGGAAACTCCACTGTAACAAAGATCACAGCTTGCAAAGCAATAGAATAAAAACATTCTTCTTGGGTTCATTAAATTTGAAGCTGATTCTTGAGAGTGACAAGTCTCAACAGTTGGTTGTACATTCACATCTGTGATTTTCACCTACCACATTGATTGGTGACTCCATTGGACTTTGAATTTTTCTTTTCTGGGCTTTAATGGCTCTCCCTGCATTCTTAGTCCATAAATTTTATCCATTTGATTTTACTGGGATCACTGGCTATCCTCATGATATGCTTGCATTTTCTGTGTGGAATGACTATCTTCCAAAATTCAGTAGAAAGGAATAAGGAGATCCAACTCAGCATCTTGAAGAGTTTCATGAATGCATGGAGCAGCAAGGCATCATTCATGAAGATTTAAAGATGAAGTTGTTTTTGTTTTCTTTAGACCTAGAAGCTAGGGCTTGGTTCAGGTCTTTGCCTATTTCAAGCATTTCATCTTTGAAATATTTCCATTCAGTATTTTTTTTTTTTGTTGACTAGCGGAATCGACAACGGCAATGGTATCGTACTCGCATTACACAGGGTCGAATCCCACTGGTTGCCACTATAACCTCTAGGAGGAACTACCCAACCTGCATGTTAGAGCCTAGATTTACCTCAGGCTGAAAAGGTAAGATTCTAGGTCCACATCAAACCACGCTCGGCCTCGTAGCTAGCCCTATGAGGATAGGAGAGGGCTCTCTCCGGGTTGATCTGGGCAAAAGACAAGTGATGGGGTTTGAGATGACTGAAATAAAAGCTAATTTTAGGCTAGGTATGAAGTACAAAGGATTTGATTTGAGTTTTTGAGGGTTTTGTTGGAAAAAAGGGACAGGCAATTTTGGGTCGGGGGATGAGGCATAGTTTTTGTAGAGTTCTGATTGGGGCAAGGAAGGCAATCGTTTTGATGCTTTAAAGTGAGTGAATGGATAGATCAGACTAGTGAGGAGCTAAGGAGAGCAAGAGAGTCTCAAGAATTCTCCTTAAACAGATGAAAACATTGACATTTAAACAAATTCAAAGGCAGAGCATAGCAGTTAATGGATTCTACCTTAATCACTCATTTGTTCAGATTCAGAAGAAGAGACAGGAAAATGATACACATAACACTAATGAACTTAAAATTACTTAGAGAAGAACACCATCAAAACATAAAGCCACATGGATCCCAAACAGTGCTGCAAAACCCTGGTCTTTCCTTAGCCAAAAATGCAAAGATAGAATGTACAATGATATGCCAAAGCAATCCCTAGTGTCCAACCCTGAAAATGACTTAGAAATTACATAATATAGACAAGCCAAACCCATTCCCTTGCCTCTAGGGGTCTAGCTCATCATTCGAGGAGCTGTTTCAACCAATTCTAAACAAAGCACTAAAATATAGGCAATCAAAACAACTTGCTTCTATAAGGTAGGAAACTGATTCATTCATTAAATTTTCACTTTTTGGTGAATGAATCCTCTAGAACAAGTAAATAAGTGCCAAAATTCCATCATGTTTATCCAATTACATCAAGATAGATCAAAAATTACATCACAAAGCAAAACTAGTCAAATTGGCTGAATTTCTGAGCTGGAAGGTGAAAAATTGAGCAAAAATCCTCTGTGCACCGCGCCAAATCCTCTGTGCGTCGTGCCACTTTGAGGCTGAGTTTGAGGCACTTTGTGAAGTAAAAACTAAGCCCAAGTGTGCTTGTTGGAAATCCCTACCTGTCTACCTTCCAACCCAAGTGTAATTTTTGAATTTGGTGCCCATTTTCCCCTCCAAAACTTCAATCTCCCAAGACTGCTTCCTGTGTGTCAAAATAGGGGCAAAAAGGTCATTTTTGTGAGTGTTTTTGACCTCCTGAGGACTCAAAACTTGCCCAAAATTCTTGGCCATGCACCAGTAGTCATGATTTTTCATGTCAAATGCAAAAATGTAAACGTTTTCCAATTTGGAGCTCCCTACCAAAAGCGTGCGCCACATGGCACGGCGCACAGGGAGAAAAACTCTATTTTTTACTACAAAATTTGTCAAAATGCCAAAAATGCCCCAAAATTCTTGAAATTTGGGCTAGAGCTTCTTCATCAAGTTTCATGTTGAACTAAAGAGGCTTCGGCCAATATCTGAAGATGATCAAGCTCCCTTTGCCTCTTTTGCTTCTTTATTGCCTTCCTCAATTTTGCCTTTAAATTCCTGATTCGTGCCTTGCAGACCTTGTTTTGTGCCATGTAGTGGAAAGCATGTGTCTCAGCAATGCATGGTCCCTATCAGCCTTATCCAGTAGTCTCTCTTAGTGCATGTTAACTCTCTTGAGATTAGACTCCCGATCCTCATTAATCTCTTGCTCCAATGACGTCAGCTCAATTCTTCTCCTTTGTGCAGCTTGGCGATTCTCACGGATGTTTTGTAGCTCCATGATTTCTTGCTGATCTTCAAGCTGTTTGTTCCTCTACTCCAAGTATTTCATATTCCACTTAGCCCTCTCTAAGTCAAGAGATAAGGCTTGGATCTCTGTTTGCTGCTCCTGGATGATCTCTCTAAGCTGCGCACTTTGCGAGCCAGTATCTGTATCATCATCATGGAGGAGAATGAAGTTTGTCTCTCGTTCACCTGATGGCCCCTCATCCTACACTGGCCTCTTACCTTTGTCCTGTACCTGTGGTGCTGATGATGGATGTGAGGCCCCTTCCACCTCGGGTGGAGATAACACTCGCTTTGCTGCTGCAAACAAATATCTAGTGCCTCTCTGATATGTGATGAATACCGACAAACTAGTGGTCTCATGATGCTCATACTGATGAGAAGGTCCACCTTCATGCTTAACTTTTGATAATCCCTGTGAAGCTCTGAAGAAGTCATGAGAGATGAAATCATCCCAGGTGATGCCCTGTAATCCAAGCTGATGAACCACCAAAATCTTGATAAGAGCAAAATGATAGACATTGTTAAGTTGCTGCTGAGGGGTTTTATGCTGCACAAGTGTGGTCATCTTCTCTCTGTTCCAGCAAATGAAATACAAAATGTTAATCATCTGTACCCTAGTGAAATGCATGAGAAACCTGATGTGATAAGCATATAGACGAGAGAACCGTCCCTCACAGCTGAAATAATTCATGATCAATTTCATTAGTGGAGCACATTCATCTTTCAGATATCGGAATGGAAACACTCTCTTGAGCTGCCTCAAGAAACTGGTTTTAATGTATGGCTCATAATGCTACCGGTCAATATTCTGCTTCTTGTTCCATGGTTCTCCAATGTTTAGCATGCCGGTTGCTAATGATACAGATTCTGGTGTAAGTGTGAAGGTGACATCGGCCAAGATAGCTTGATCTCCATGTAAATGCAACACGAATAGACGAGCCAGCTCATGATGAAATTGAACACTAGCCACCTTTTGACAAAACTCATAGCATGACTGATGTTGAAAACACAATATAGCAAGAGGGCAGGCCTGCAATTTTGTAAGGGTGGTCGGTTCTTCTCTAACATGTCTGCCACTTTTATGAGGCATCCGGGGTGCCTATTCTTCCAAGGGTGAATCACTTTGCGTTTCCACTTCATAGTCCAATGAATGTTCAGATTCAAGGACTATTGTTTTTCAAATTGCCTTGAAGATGAAGATGCTGGTGAATGAAAACTGTTTAAACTGCTCTTTTAGTAATGTGTGCCAACTCTGCCACCAAAGGGGAAAACCAATGAAACAGGGACTGTTAGGAAAGGGACATAATATCAAGGGATTAGGAATTATTGGGAGAGATTTTTGTTTTGGGAAATATGGGAGGGGGTTTAGGAATTAGGTGTGGGAATAGGGTTTTAGGGTTTTTCACATTTGACAGTTTTGGGAAAGGGAATTTAGGATAGGGGCTTAATAACTTTAGGGGATGGGGAACAATGGGGTCAAGGAACAAAGGGAATTAAGGACAAAAGAAATAATGGAAAGAGTAACCTTGGTGGAAAACATGTTTTGAAACCCTAGGCAGCAGTTTAGATGTGAGGAATTCAAAATGATAGGGTTTGAATTTTTGTTTCAATCATTAGCATCCATAAACCACCATCCCTTATCACAAAAATGGATAAAACATTGAGATGTCGACCCTACCTGGCGAATCCACGCAAACAAATGGAAAGTTGGAGAAATTTGAAACGTTTTCGGGCTTTCAGGTGTGTGCGCCGCGGTGCAAACCCAACGCATCAGGCCGTGCCAGTGCGCTACGGCCGTTCAGAATTACACTGGACAATTTCTCCTAGTGCGCCGCACCTCCTGCTCTATGCGCCGCGCTGGCCAAATTTCCTCCAACTTCACCCAAATCGCACACTAACTCTACAAATTTGCTTTGAATGGCTTCTCTTTGGTCTTGGCATACAAATGACATTGATCTTCATGAAGAAATCTTGATAAGGACATGGATTAGATTTTTGACCCTCCAAGACCCATCTTTGTAATGTTTTGGCATTGGCACTTTTTGCACTTTAATACAACTCTATTTTAAAATTTCCTTTTTGATTTTTTCACTAAAATGATGAAATTCTTTGCAATTTTTTGCAGGGATAGCTGACATGGAATTTGGCAAAGGAGACCAGGGTTGCGCCTGAAGATTTCAACTGAAAAACTTTTGAAAATTATTACAAAGGACAAAATGTTGACTTTTCTTCAAAATAGAGTTTTGAAGAACAGTTATAATCCATCAACATGGTGATGAAATTCGTGAAATAAAGAATATGTGTAGAATCTCCCTCTGGCCTACTGGCATTTGGACACTTTAACAAATCAATTTGTGAAACCCTAGACCTAAGATTGACATGACTCTTTGTCCATTAATAGATCAAACATTGACTGTCATGGACTTTAATAAATATTCATTAAAAGACCTAAGCTAGCAGGTACAAGACATGAGGGAAATGATTGACAAAGCCCTTCCGACAGATTTATGGCATGCCCCTAACGGAATGCAACTGATCGAGCGAGATGGGACACCTAAAAATGAAATGCAAAAAGAGTTTTGAACTCAGACAGAGGGATGACCAGACCAGCTCTAACACCATAAGAATGGCCCTCGGGTAAGACGACACTCAAACTTGTCACCTGCATAGCAGCACGGATGACTTAACTGATCATCCGTTGGCCATGAGATCAAACATCTGTGGGCTTCCATTCAGTATTCATTTCTTCTTGTAGAACTTATTATCCACACAAGTTTCCTTTTGAAGGTTGTTGTGAATATTATGATGCTAAAGAAACTTTAAAGTCTTGAGATAATCTTGTTGATGAAACTAATGATTTTGTTGATAATGTATCAAGCATTCAAAGTTATGAGGAAATCTCTAAAAGGGAGGAAATATCATGTTCTCAAAATGATGCAAAGAGGGTTATAAAACAATTTTCTTCAATAATCTCCCAAGTAGAGAATGGGTTGACTCTGTTCCAAGCATATCAAGGGAGTATTCGGATAGAGGAATGTTTAAGCATGCATCAAGAATTAATGCTCAGCAGTCGGGAGGAGGAAGAAATAATTAAGTTGCAAATAAACCCCAAAGTTCTTATTTTTTTAAATATGATGATCCTCCTATCTATAATGAAAATGGTTTAAATGGGGAACATGACAAGGCTCTTCAAGTGCATCAGTTGGGTGTTGAACATATAGAAAGAAACCAGCAAGTGGGATATGTTGGACAACAATATATTGAGCCATCTATCATAGAAAAAGATGCTATCTCACGTAAAAAGGAAGTTGATAAAAAGGTTGTATATCACTGCATTGAAGAACAAAATGATGCCCATGGATAAGAGGTAAATAATCTATTTGAAGTTGATCATATGTCGTATAGTAATGTGAAAAAATTCCTTTTTCTTCCTGAAGTTACAATTACAAGTTATTTTCAATCAAGGCTTAGAGATGAAAAGTGGAGACATGAAAGTGACATAGATCATTTTCTTAAAGATGTTACTGATTGTTTTGTTAAGCATAGTATCCCAACAGAAGGTCTATTTCGGCAAGAACCTTCATACATAGAGAATTTCTTTTTTGGAGCTGATCAGGACCATATTTTTTCTTATACTTTTGAAGATCCTATGGTAGATTACATGGAAGAATTTATCAGCAGTATGTGCATATCATTTTGTGGATTTACTTCTAATTTTTGCTGTGAGTTGCCTTTATGCATAGTTTATTTTTCATTCAAGATGAATTGTATTCTAAAAATTCACTGGCAGAATGGTTCAAGATTATGCACTAAAATTCTAATCTGGTATCATTGGAAGATTGACTTAACCTGATTGAGGTCAATCATGTACATATGTGGGGACTTGTACATAAATAAGCTCAGGTGTTGAGCATTTGGCTTCCAGTTGTAGTTCTTCAGTTTAATCATTAGTTGATGAATAAAGGTGACTTTCCCAGTTGGAAACTGGTTTGTAGAGGTTTCAGACTTCAAAATTTTCAGGGTCCAGTTTGTCAAATTTTATGGTTTTCACAGTTTTAGACTCCATGCCCAACTAAGGCTACTGATATACGATTCTCAATATTTTGCTATCAAAGCGAAAGCATCCTATCACTGCAGATATCAGCGTGGATCCACTATACAAAATTTTCACACAGGTAAGTTTGGTGAAGCAATATATGACTCCATGCCCAATGGATAAGGCACTAATCTATGGTTCTTAATGCTTCTGTGGTAGAAGCATTATCCCCGGGTGGAGCCAGATGTCGTAACATGCAGTTTTTGTTACCTTTAATATTCATTTTTCATACAAGAACTTGAAAATATCTTTAAAAAGAGATAAAATTAAGATGAAGAAGTGACGTACATGCATATGGGTTCCATTGGTCGCGATTTGCGATGACGGACCCGAAAAGATATATATTATATTTATAATACCAGTAGGTCTGCAATAACGATAGGTCGAACCCGATATTATATTTGCCATGTTTTATAATTCCATTGAGTCTGCGATCATCGCATAACCTTTATATATGTATATAACTTATGCTGATTGCGATTTGCGATTTCGGACCCGATATTATACTTTCCATGTTTTATAATTCTGTCGGGTCCGTCATATTGTAGATTGTTAAGAAGTGCGTCAATACAACGTTTAAAAGGGCCAATTGTGATTGCGATAAAGCTATGCCTCGATAGTTGTGTAGAGCCCACGTTAGAAGTGGAACAAGCATGCCTTATGGTATATTTTCATTGTAAAAGGCATATAATAGAAAAGCGCATATATGAGGGAATTATGTGTAAGTCCTACATTACGTTAATGCACCACTGGAGAGGGCCGATTTTGATTTTCAATGGGAAGTCAAAGGAGTGTTGAAAAGGTGAATCTGATGGATTTATGAAGCAGAGTTAATACTTTTTCAGTTCCGATTTGCGTTAATTTTGCTTAGTAAAGGGAAAAATCAATGTTAAAGATGAGTCCGAAGAAAAGGAAGATGGGCATGTTTTCTTTATGTTTTTGCCAATATAAGTGCACCCGATATATGTGTAAGCCCCAGTCTTTGCACAAGTCAAAGTTTAATGCAGTTAATTATGGTTTAAGTGAATTAAGCATTATTAAAGCATCTACAGAAGAAACTCAAGAGCTGATTAACAGAGCAAGCCAACAGTTATCGTCCCCTTCTAAATTCAGTTATGTTCTTGTTATTTCATGTTCTTTGAGATGGATTTTACCCTCAGTAAAATTCTGTAATAGTTTTTACTTTATATAGTTAGAGAAGAAGTTAAATAATTTGGGCAGTTTCAGAAACCAACAACTATTTCACAATGTATAAAAACAAGAAAATTTACTAAGAAAGGGTTGTTGGAATTTTGGAGAACTCGGAGACTAGGCCACTATATTCTTGATATCATCATTGATTAATGAAATAATCAGAAGTTTCCATGAGTTTTTAGGTATAATTTTGTAACCTTTTATGTTATGTGTCATGTTATGTTTGCTTCTTTCATGTATAGTAATGAAGTTGCATGTCTTTATTTGCTTATGTACATAAAGTTAAAATTCCTTAAAAGAGCGCTGCTATACTTCAACCCACCTTCTTTTCTAAGTTATAGATAATAGTTTCGATGAAAGGCCAGCATATTATCTTTAACTTCTCCTAGAGTCACAGATAGTATTTTCTGTGTTAAGCATGTTAGAAAATTATATATTACAGAGCAATGGAACACATAAAATATTGCAGAAATATAAACATAGAAAACACATAAAACAAGAGACACAGATATATGTGGTTCACCCAGTTTGGGATACATCCGCGGAGAAACAATAGTCCTTCGATTTATATTATCTAGCAAACTGAAGAGATACAACCTACAACATATCCGTTGTAAGTCCCTCTTTTCTCTCAATCTCCTCTCTCTTCCTCACTCAAAATATAGATTTGCATAGACGAAATACAATTCCCTCATATATAGTAAGGGGTTGCCTTCTAGGGCAAAAAAAACCTAAATTAAACATAAATTCTATCGTCAGACCTTCGCCTAATGAACGACCTAGATTGACTATGAAATTACAACATTTTACAATGCAATTTTACATCGATTCTTAGCTTCAGGGGCGTTGCCCCCGATCCCCCTGTAGTGAATATTTTACGGGTTGAGTTGCCACCCCATTTCGAACTGGGGTCCAATGCGATGATAGCTTTGAATATAGAAGGTAATCAGGCTCCACACCCAACAAACTCCCACTTGGAGATTGATTATAGCAACTCCACCACTGCTTCATTTGCTAGACAATGGTTCCACTATGGACCTAGATGTTTCTCATCTACTTCTTGATACTTGAAGACCAATTGAAATTGAGAAAATACTTAGTTTCTCCCTGGTTACAACTTTTGTTAACATATCTGCAGGATTCTGGCCGGTGTGTATCTTTTCCAGTTTCAACTGTCCATCTTCCAACGCTAACCATATGAAATGGTACTTGAGCTATATATGTTTAGTCTTGGAATGAAATGTAGAGTTTTTTGCAAGATGAATGGCACTCCAGTTGTCACTGTATAACCTTCCCAACTCCTGCTTCTTACCCAATGCATCCAGAAACCTGTGTAACCAAATCATTTCTTTACTAGCCTCTATGGGAGCAACATACTATGCTTCTGTTGTTGAGAGTGCAACAACACTTTGCAGTTTCGAGACCGAACTGACAGTTGTTCCATCTTTAGTAAACACATACCTTGTTGCACTCCTCTTGTTATCTCTATCACCCACCATATCTGCATCAACATATCCCTGTAGAGCAATGTTTGAACCACCAAAGAATAATGATTGATTTGTGGTACCTCTCAAATACCTGAGAATCCACTTCACCGCCATCCAATGTTCCTTTCCTGGACTGTTCATATACCTGCTTACAACTCCCACTGCATGTGTAATATTAGGCCTTGTGTAGACCATTCCATACATTAAGCTTCCAACTACTGATGCATATGGAACTTTAGACATATGAGCCATTTCTTCCTGAGTCTTGGGACACTCCTCCTTAATTAATTTGAAATGGCTAGCCAAAGGTATACTAACTGGTTTTTCATTTTGCATATTTTACCTTTTCAACACATTTTCTATGTACTCACTTTGAGACAATGTTAATTTGCGATTCTTCCTGTCTCTAGTTATTCTCATATCAAGGATTTGTTTTGCAGCACCCAAATCCTTCATTGCAAATGAGTTTTATAATTTTCTTTTGTGCACATTTATTTCCTGCATGTTAGAATTTGCAACAAGCATCTCATCTACATACAATAACAATATAATATCATTGCCATCATTTTGCCTTTTGAGATAAACATAATGATCAAAGTGACATCTAGTATAACCTTGTTCAGACATAAACCTGTCAAATTTTAGATACCACTATCTTGGAGGCTGTTTTAAGCCATACAAGCTCTTATTCAACCTACACAGTAGTTTCTCCTTCCCTTTTACCTCATATCCTAATGTGGTTGCTGCATATATATCTCTTCCTCCAAATCCACATGGAGAAAGGTTGTCTTTACATCTAACTACTCAAGATTCAAATCTTCAACTGCTACTAGACTTAAAATAGTTCTAATTGAAGTAATTTTAAAAACAGGAGAAAATATCTCATCAAAATCTATACCCTTTTTATGTGCAAACCCTTTCACCACAAGTCTAACTTATACCTTTTTATACCTCCATCTTCTTCCTTCAACTTGTAAACTGCAATGTTGTTTTACCTGTAGGCAACCTGACTAAGTCCCAAATCTAGTTATGTCCTAAGGAGTCCATCTCTTCTTTCATGGCTTGCTCCCACTTCTTCCTGGTTTCTATCTGTACTGCTTCTTCATAACATTCTGGTTCACCAGAATCAGTCAACAATACATAATATAATGAAGGAGAGTATCGTTCAGGGGGTCTACTTATCTTGGTAGATATTCTAACACCACCTTGAGGTGTTTGAGGTGCTTGTTGTTGTTGTGGTTGTTGTTCTAGATGTTGATCATTATGATTTTCAGGCACCATCACTTTTTCTGTGATCTCGTCAAGCACTGTGTATTCTCTGTTTTCTTTTTCTTATTCTTTTTCCTACAGCCGATCCTTATACAAAATCTTTTCATTGAATATGACATCTCTGCTCCTAATTACTTTTTGTTTTTTATAATCATAAAAGAAATAACCAAAATTATTAACAACATATCCAATAAAGGTACATTTCTTTGATTTTTCCTCAAGCTTTGTTCTATTTTCTTTATTAATGTGGACAAAGGCTTCACAACCAAAAGTCTTTAAAAAATAGTAGTTTACCTTTTTACCTGTCCATGCCTCCTCTGGAATACCACCATCCAACGAACTTGAAGGCCCTCTATTTATTAGATGAACAACAGTATCTACAACATCTGCCCAAAATTGTAAATGCAATCCTGCATGCAATCTCATGCACCTTGCATGCTCCATGATTGTCTTGATCATCCTTTTTGACACACCATTTTCTTGTGGTGTTCCTGGAACTACCTTCTCTCTGCGAATTCCATTCTCATAATAGTACCTATCAAACTGTTTGTTGCAATATTCACCTCCATTGTTTGATCTGAGAAACTTCAACCTTTTTCTTGTCTCATTCTCAACCAAAGCTTCCCATTTCTTGAAAGTATCAAATATATCAGATTTATTTTGAATACAAGAAATCCAGGTTTTTATGGTTGCATCATCAATAAAAGTAACATCATAATGAGATCCACCAAGAGATGATACCTGAGCAGGTCCCCATACATCTGTATGCACAAGCTCTACTTTTTTTCTCTTCTTTTCTTTCCCAACTCTGAGGAATCTGACTCTCTTCTGTTTTCCATAAAAACAATTCTCACAAAATTTTAAATCAACATGCTTCAAACCTAGAAAAAAGTTTCTTGAATGAAGAATCTGCATCCCCTTCTCCCTCATGTGCCCGAGCCTATGATGCAACAATGCCATATCTTCCCTTGTAGAGGTTAAAGCATTAACAAAATTAGAAATACCATTGCATAAATAGAATGTACCAACCTTTTCTCCTTTTGTTATACCATGGATCCTTTTGTGACCTTCTAGGTTTTATCTGTAAAAGTAGTCACACAACCTTCACCTCCCAACTACCCTATTGAAATCAAATTTTTCTTCAGATCTGGGACATGCCTTACCTCCTTTAATAGCCATCGATTTCCATTCTGCTGTTTTACGAAAACTGTACCCATTCCAATGATTTTACAGGGTTTATCATCACCCAATCGAACCTGTCCAGAATCTCCTTAAACATAATCATGGAAATGTTTCCTATCAGGTGTGGCATGGAATGAGGCCCCTGAATCTACCACCCAGGAATCAATAATATTTTCTAAAGAAAGAATAAAAGCATCTTGCAACACATCACCTGTCACATTCACTTCATGATTATTTTCTTGCTGCGCGTCTCTTTCTTTTCCCTTTCGAGACTTCTAGTCTTTCTTCAAGTGTCCTTTCTTCCCACATTTCCAGCACACTATCCCTTATCTATACTTGGATTTGACTTTTCTTGAATTACTGCGATATCTTGGGCTCTTTCCTCTTTCCATTTTTTTCCCCTAGTCTTTGCAGTCAAAGCATTACCTAATGTCTCACCGGAGCTTTTCCGTCGCATTTCCTCGCTAAGGATTGCACCGACAACATCATCAAACTTTAAAGTACTAGATCCAGAGACAAAGTTACTAATGGCCATAACTAAACCATTCCAACTTTCTGGCAATGACCATAGAAATAACAGAGCCCTAACTTCATCATCAAAAGTTACAAGTACAGAACTTAACTGACTGGTAATTGTATTAAATTCATTTAAATGATCAGTAATAGATCCACCTTCTAACATCTTCATATTAAATAAATGCTTCATAAGAAATACCGTGTTTGAGACCAAGGGTTTTCATATAGTTTGGCCATTATCGACATTAAATCCTCTGTTGTCGTTTCCTTTGAAATATTAAATGCTACCGACGTTGCTAGGCACAGACGTATTGTTCCAAGTGCCTTTTTGTTGAGAGTATCCCATTCTATGTCTGTCATACTCGTTAGCTTCTTTATCTTTCTGCTCAATGGTTGGTACAAATCTCTCTGATATAGATAACCTTCCATCTTCATCTTCCATAGCTGGTAGTTTTGGCCATTGAAGTTTTCAACCCTAAACCTACCATCTTCTGCCATTTCTCCCACTCGAACCAAGAACCCTTCTCTCCTGCGAGTTTTTTAGCCAAATAGACCTTCGGCTCTGATACCAATTGTTAGAAAATTATATATTACAGAGGAATGGAACACATAAAATATTGCAGAAATATAAACACAAAAAACACATAAAACAAGAGAGACATAGATATACGTGGTTCACCTAGTTTGGGCTACATACACGGAGAAACATCCAGTCCTTCGATTTATATTATCCAGCAAACTGAAGAGATACAACCTACAACATATCCGTTGTAATTCCCTCTTCGCTTTCTATCTCCTCTCTCTTCCTCACTCAGAATATAGATCTACATAGACGCAATACAATTCGCTCATATATAGCGAGGGGTGGCCTTCTAGGGAAAAAACCCCTAAATTAACATAACTTCTACTGTCATATCTCCGCCTAATGAATGGCCCAGATTGACTACGAAATTACAACATTTTACAAGGAAATTTTACATCTATTCTTAGCTCCGGGGGTGCTGCCCCCGATCCCCCCTGCAGCGAATATTTTACCGAGGGCATTCTCGTCCCATTTCTAACTGGGGTCCAATGAAGTGATACCTTTGAATACAGAAGGTAATCAGGATCCACACCCAACAATCTCCCACTTGGACACTGATTATAGCAACTCCACCGCTGCTTCATTTGCTAGACAATGGCTCCACTTTGGACCTAGTTGTTTCTCATCTTCTTCATCATACTTGAAGACCAATTGAAATTTAGAAAATTCTCAGTTTCTCCCTACTTACAAATTTTGTTAACACATTTGTAGGATTCTGGCTGGTCGCTGCCCCCCTAGACCCCGCCTACAGCTAATATTTTACAGGCGGTGTTTCCGTCCCATTTCGAGCTAGGGTCCAATGCAGTGATACCTTTGAATACAGAAGGTAATCAGGCTCTGGACCCAACAAAGCAGCATATTGTCTATGATTCAATTCTCATTTCCATAATTCTTCTAAGTGATGGATAGTAATTTTTGTGAAAGATCAGCACACTATCTTTAACTTTTCCTTCAAGCTTTCTTCATTCATCATTTATATCTAGCAACAAATGGAATTCTGAGATGTTCTAGTCATACATGTACTAAGTGTTAAAGACCAAGTTTCTAGGTCCTTCATTTAAAGACAAAACATATATCTAAGTGACAAATAAGTGATAGTAAATAATATTTACTATTGTCTTAAGCACAATTTTCCTACAGCCAAGAAATTGGTTTCATAAGGAACAAAAGAATCGTTTCTAGAAACTGGAAAATTAACTAAACCACTACAAGCTGAATAAATGATTGTAAGATTCACTAATTGACTGGCTTACATAACATAAATTTTTTAAGAAAAATAAAAATTTTAGACAACACATCACCAATGTCTTAGGGGATTCTCCTCGAGCTTCAAGATTGAGTGACAATTTCCCATACCTACTGAAAATATAATTACTAGGTGATCTCTTCTCTCCAATGCAGCCAGTTAAGAAACTAGCTACTTGACTGAGTCCTGCTCATATTCTCTTATGAGAAGGCAAAAGAAGAAAGGGTGTGGTGACTCAAGATTGCCCTAATTCTTAAAACTAACCTTCCAATGATACCATCTCCACATTAGGGCACTCGACCACATTCCATTGTTATATAAAAATTTAGCAATTAAAACCAACAAGTACCTCATAAAATCTTTGGAGAAAAACTTTAATATTTGTTCCCAACTTGGCAATTGATGCTCAACTCTTTTGATCTCCTACATGAACCTTATAGTAGAGTTTCTGAGCTCCTTACCTTATTCTATAAATCTTTGGATCTACTTAATAATCATCTCGGAGCCTCCAAGCACAGCTGAGCATTCGACATTCACATTCCTTGTTGTCTGTAGCTGAAGGAGCACTGCGTCATGTTCTTCCACATTGTTGGTTGCCACAAGCTCTGGCTTAGATGATCCATCAAAGTATAATTTACACAATTGATTTTCATCTGTATGATGGTGGTCTAACTGCCTTGTTAGGTGTACTTATGCTTTCTTTAAGAAGGTCGCATCTTCTTCTAGAAATAGGTAGGACAGGTCACTTTCTTTCCCATGTGCTGGGGTATTTCCTGAGCCTTTAGTTGGGGTTAAAGTCTTTACAAACCTGGATTCTCTATACAACCTCCTTTGCTCGCCTCCAAAAGTGGGAATTATGGCATAGTCATATCTAGCTTGATAGATACCCCCACCTTGGAACCCCAAGATCTTGATAAGAGCATTCTAAACCGAGGTTACCACACTCTTCCCTGGGATGTGAACTAGGTTCACATTCAGGTCTTTTATCATCCCTAAGCACTTGACTCTCTTGGAGTCAAAGGAGTATAGGTCCTTGTATGGTCTGGTGATATCTAAGCCAAACTGTTCCATTACCGCTAGTAGCATGAGGTTGTGTGAGGCTTTGGAGTCTAACATGAATTTGTGTAATAAAAGATCATGGATCACCAAAGTCACATACAAAGATGTAATAGAAGGATCAGGTTCTTCTACATGTCGCCCAAAAACAGCCATTTGCCTATCCTCTTGGAGATTTAAACTATCATGGGTTGGTGCTGAGGAAGAGGGATGCGTGAATTGAAATACTTGAGCTTTATAAGTAGGCTAATTTAGAATCTTAATCAGGGGGACATGAATCTTTACCTTTTCAAGCTTCCTCTAGATATTGGATGTATGTTGGACTTTTTATATACTTACAGGCTCTGTTGCTTCTTCATTACCACTAGCAGTTTTCAGTGGAGCAGGTGCCTCCTTCTCAATGTGTCCCTCTCCACTATTGCTTTCCTTATTTGTAGCGACTTTCATCTTGGAAGGGTTAAGATTTAGCTTGCCTTCCCCTTTGTCTAGTACTAGAGGAATAAATTGGGGAGTTGTTTCCTCCTCTTGCTCTGGTTCTCTTGACCTCTTCTTTGAAAATATTAGATTATATTTACGTTGTGGTTGTGATTGCATGAACTCTGCAAATTGTTTGTAATAATAATATATATCATCCTCATCTACTGCTTCATCATGACTGACCTCCTAGTGAACAATATTCTCCTATTCTTCTTCATGGAAAGTGGAATATAAGTTTCCCTGCATATCCTGTGTATCCAACAATTGCTCATACGGACCATATTCTAAGTATAAAGATGAGGGATCTAGTGGAGCTGCTCCTTTCTCTCCCTTGGAAGTATTTGCAGTGGAGTTATTCTATACTACGAGTTGTAACCCCGATTGTTGACTTCAGCATTCAGTTTGGAGAGGCTCTTGTTATCAATCTCAAGCTTTCCAACCTTTTGTGATAAACTCCTGATGAGTTTTTCTAGTTCCTCCATCTTCAGGTCTGGTGATTCTCTATCTCGACCAAAGGAATATGGTTCTTCTTGCCCTATTTTGTTATCAGTAGGTTCTTTCTTTCCTCTTGACTTTCCTGCTGAGGCAAAATTTGCCTCCACCTGAAGTGCATCAAATTGGAGTTGATCTAGAGTGATAGACTTCCTTTCCCTTAGATTAAAGCCAAATTCAGACTTAAATTCTCCCAGAAAGGCTACTCGGGTAGCAATTAGAGGAGGTTTTATATCAAATGGTAGGTTATTGTATTGCTTGTTGAACCTATCTATAAAAACTGAGATATCCTCTTTTGGCTTCTTCTTTATGAAGTTAAACTCTATGAGGAGGTACTCATGGTTTCTCTTTTCACCCCATTTCTGTGTGAAAGGGATTTCAAGTTCCTCCTAGGTAGTGTTGGAAGCATTGGGTAGGGATTTGAACCACTTTCTAGGCTCTCCATCAAGGGATTGTACAAAAGGTATCATTAGCACATACAATAGTTCCATGTTGATGTTCCCGGAAAAAGCCCTGAAGGTTTCAATGTGAATCTGTTCCATGTTATCGTCTTCCCCATTGAACTTAGGGAGTTACTTTAGGTAATCATAGGGCATTGCACTTAGAGGCTGAGGTAAATTAAGAGGTGCATATTTATTTAGAAAAAAGCATGGAATATCCATTTGGATTAATGGAGGGGGATTGAGACTTGACTGTGGAGCTTGGCCCAAAAACACAGTGGTAGGAGTGGGTAGACTGAATGCAGGGTATTCCAGGGTCTTAGGAACAAATCTTGAGTAGTGAGTAACAGTGGGCTAAGAGCTGGATGAGGAAGCTTCAAAGGCTAGTGAGATGGTAGTATCAGCAGGGGGAGTTTTCTCTTTCAAGACTTTCCTGAGAATTAATCTTTCTGGGTCAGATACAAATGGGGTTTTCTGCTCAGATGTATCTAACCGACTGTGAGGTCCTTTAAAAGCCGAGATGATGAATGATAATGGGGTGTGTGGAATCGCTAAGGTGATATGAATGCAATCAGAACAAAATTCACTCACCTACACAAAGAATATTCAATTTGTCATATCCAAGGGGGAAAATCCTTCAATACGTTCCCTGGCAATGGTGCCAAAAGATGTTGTAGCTCCCAGAGATAGCCTTGGGTTGCTTACAAGACCAGTGCCTGGGCACATCTAGATTTTGTGTATCTCATATGATTTTTATAGAGATGGAGACATCACATATAGTATATATGTATATGTAATGGGTTGGTTCATTCACCTAAAGGTGTAATACATTAATTTGTTGGTACTTCTTCCCATATACAAATCACATAAATATGTATAAAACAATGGAGGCTGAGTAGTCCAAGGACATGTAGTTTAATAAACTTTTGCAGAGCAAGGATGGAGGATGAGGAGGAGGAGTAACTCATCATATGGAGCTTACAACATCAAGAATTCTATGCATAACACATAGATCTTGCAACTTTAAGAATTCCTATACTTATCTAAGTCAGAAGTAGATATAATGGGAAGAAGAGAGGCTGTGTGCTATGATTCATGAAGAGTAACTATTAAAGATATAATTTCAATGATCCATGCAGGCACTAGAATTAACAATGTCAATACAAATGAATCTATGAGGAACTTACAAGCGCATGCATAACATATTGATACCATTGAATCTGTGAGAAAGTGTTGAGATATTTCTAACAACATTAGTTACATGAATTCATATAAGAAACATGAAAAAAATGGGTTTTAACAGAGGGAGAACATCTTTTAATACTTGGAGGGGGAATCACCACAATTTCTCTTCATATTTTGGAAAATTTGTATTGTAAAGCCATATAGTCTGAAAATAACATGTAGTGTTTCTTTAGAATTTCTAAACCTTTGTTAAGTCTTTCTTTCCCCTATTTATCTGGATAGGGGAGCAATAACATTCATTACAACAAAATATCTCTAGTTTAGACTTAGCTGTCAGGTCGACTAGTTGTCTCAGTCATAAATGGCTCTATAGCCCAAAAATATTATAGAATTAAATGCCTCATGAAAGGAGTCATGTTACATTATAGTAAATAACAAATACTTAGATAACAAATACACAAAAACTCTCCTTTCCCATCCTGTGATCATCCCTACTACAGGGGTTGTTCTACTTGTAGTAAGGCTTCCTACACTACTTAGCCAACCTCTATAATTTATGCCCTTATTTCATTCAGCACCGAATTTTGGATTCGTATCACAATAGGCTTCTTCACGATCAACCCATCTCATGCTTTGAATGCACCATCCGTTTTTATTAAAACCATAGCTTCTGAACCATCATGCGCTTTAAATCCATGTCTCTCATTATCAGCGCCTTGATGTACTCGGTGAGTCTCTCTTCATCGAAATATGGGGGAAATTTCTCATTCTAGCCTCTAGATATACAAAATGTTGTGAAATAGATGAAACCCGACCTCCCTTACCCTGTTTCACTTTAGCTCCCCTTTTGTAACTTTCTCCATATGACCAGGGGCTGGAACCAAGGGCTTAGCCTTCCAGGCACTAAGGCTTTCCACTACTATGTGGGGGGGCATGTTCCTTTATAATACTAGAAGTACCTTTGATAATTGTTTATACAACATCAACCGATATGCTAGACGCAAAATATTTATGGACGATGTCGTAATAACTTATCGCATCAAGGGGCCTTTTTCCTTATCACAATCGCAATTGCAAGTTGGGAGGGATATTGACTAAGAATGAAATTTCACTTTGTGTGATCATCGATTACTGATCCTGGGGTGGTGTCATCACTGCCATGTGTCACCCTATGAGTGGTGACATGTGTCACCCGAAAATGGCCCCATAGGACCCTTGAAAACACTGAAATTGAGTGCCATGTGTCCTCCATACGGCCACATCATTGATGATGTTGGCTGCCATGTCAGCCATTAGGACCAATCACATTGCTCCATGTGGCCCCCAGGAAGAGATAGAAAATGGCCTGCCCAACCTTGTTTTTTCATGGGTTTCGTTTGTAAAATGATCTCAGCCTTCCCCTGCAATTATACACATTATCACAAAATCGCATCCTGCAAAGTTTTGCAGTGGTAGCCCCTCTATTCCGCCAATTGTTGATAATGCAAGATTGCAATATGTGGGATTTCCCATTACTAATATGTCGTACCGCCACGTGGAGGAGAGAGAATGAAGTTGTGAGGCCTTGGCTTTTTTATCAAATTCCTTTGTTAACGATTCTCAGCCTCCACCAACAATGTAACACTATATCTCAAAATCAGCGGTTCACCAGTATTTTAAGTTTAGAACAATCCTGATCCACTGATCGCTGATATCGCGGGACTGTGAGACTGCGGGATTGTGATATTGCCATTCGGCACCGTGAACCGTCGATAACGTTAAGTATGTGCCTCAGGACCTTGCTGATAGCTGATATGTGGGATATACTGTGAAGATGCAGGACTGTAGGTAGTTTTCCACGTGGCCCCCTGGAGGAGAGAGAAGGGAGGGTCTTCCTTCCCTTGGTTTTGCAATGATTTTTAGTGTAAATCAGCCTCTACTGTGCCCGACGCTCTAACACTATCGGCATGTTTCGTCCATACAATTCCTTAGGGATGGCCCATTAGGTACTATGGGCATCATGCGAGACTGCGAGATGCCCAATATTCTTCACTTGCTATGCCCATGGTCCTCTAATAAGCTCTTTTCCTTCACTTCAAGGCAACGTAACGCCTCATCTTCAACAGGTCATTTCTTCTGATCCAGAAGTCCATTTTGGGACTTCTATATATCGTTGGAAAGCTTGTTCTAGGAACTATGTAATGGAGAGGGACTTATTTATCTTTGAGATCTTCTATGGCCTGAGAAGGTGACTTCAAACTTCACTTCTCTTGGGAAACCTTGACCAACTGAAACCCACAATGCAGTGAGTGAGAACACAATCCTTCAAACAATTTTTGAAGCCACACTACTTCACTACAAGCTTCAATCATTGCAATATACTCTAGTTATGTAGTGTTGATTTTGATAAATTTATACTTCCATCTCATCCAATATATTATAGCATCACCCAAACTCAAACATACTCTTAAAGTACTCTTCCCTTCATTTTCACTCCCTTCCGAGTTGTTGTAGGCCATTTTGTCACATCTGTTAATTAGGCTTACAAACCAGATCAATCAACTTCCATGAACATATTGTCATCATACATTCATAAAGCCCTAAGCGTGATCTTTCCAAAAAGTCTAAGTTTCCAGGATTAACTAATCAAAATCATTTTTTTTAGCCTAGTGCACTTTGCCCCATTCGTGACCTACGTTCAATGTTGATTTCTCCCTTCTATACCAGCACTATCCAAGCTTAGCTCCTCCCTTCTGCAGGTGCATTGATTCTAGAAATTCGGGAAAATTAAACATAATTACGATACTTCCTCTTCTAGAAGCTTCCAAGGGTTGTTTTAACCATTTACCATGGATAAGTGCTCGAATCCTATGTGATCCTACCTTGGATACTTCACCTCTTATCCTTTGATCTCATCCTCCCATCATATGTGGATCTCAATCCCATAATGGTAAATCTTAACTGATCATCTTCTCCTATAAATTGATTTCCATCCATTTCATGGGGGTTGGATTTTAGAGATTGATAGTGACCTCATGTTATTGCCTTCAACCTAAAGGAGTCATCATATTAATACATTAGGGTTCATCTTGAGGTGTTCTTTATGACAAGGAAAGAGAAGTCAACTTGGGAGTGATCCACAAGTCCATCTACTATTTATGGTTGTAAAATCTCTCCCATTTATATTAATTCAAAATGTATCTTGTTTTGATATATGTGTTGTGTTATGTTTACACTCATGTATTTCAACACCTTGCTGATTCATTGAATGGAGATGTTAGATTATGCTACTTGTACGTTGTAGATTCTTTACTTGTTTTAGTCATGTGTGCAAGTTCTAGTTATAACACTTGGAGGTACAATTGGATATTACAAGCGATGAGGAAACACAATATTTCTATATATTTGAGGTAGGCCTCTTTCCCATTCTCTAACTTCTCTAAGGAAAAACTCTATGTTTTTTGTCTTTTGTTGTTCTAGACTAGTCCACTAGGTCTAGGGAATTCACCTTTGTATGTAGTTTTAATTTTGCATAACAAATTTGTGACCATAGTGGGGATCGATTTCATCCCTTAGTGGTTTTTATTGACCTTAGCACTTTTCCCCCCCTTAAACCGACCTTGATTTCATCACTTAGACCTTGATTGATCCTAGGAAAACTCTTATCTAAGCTTGATTTAATTTTTTATGTCATATTTTGGATGAATGTTCCTCAACACACCCCCTAGTATAGAGATAGAGAACAACAATGCACTCTCTCCTTCTTCGCACATATGTTGTAGGGAATTGGTTCTTGTTCTGCGCTTGTGCTAGTCCTTTTAAGATGAAAAAACTTACTTTCTTTGGTCCTGTTTCTTTTCCTTCTATCCCTAAGTGTCGCCTTGTCTTTTAAAATAATTAATTTAGTTTTGTTTTGGTTTTGATATATTTTGATAAGAATGTGTTTGGATTTTTCTTTTATCTTTTCATTTAGGCATTGTAAAACTTTTGGCTCAACCATTGATTTCTTGGAGAAATTGATATTACAATCATCATTCTGTGTGATTTCTTTCATTAGTGATTTAGTATCATCTTAGATTTCATTTCATTTGGAAATTAAGAGTATTGAAAGGAAAATCTCATCATTTTGCATTTTGCATTACATTTAGGGTTTTGTGTGTGAAATTGGAAATTGGAATAGCTGCATTAGGGAAATTTACTTAACGAATTTTTTGTTGTTGCATTACTCTTTGTTTCTTCCCTCCCATACATAGATTTTCATTGAAAGAGAAATATTTAATTTTATCATGCTACATTGCATCTTTAGGATATTGTAGTGAAATTCCCAGTGAGCCTTGAAAAATGAAACTTAATTCAAGATAAACTTTACAATTTATTGAATCAAGCTTAAGGATAATTTGAAACATTAATGAAAACATCTAGATGTCTAGGCTACAGATGTGTTTTGATGTCTATAAACATAGGAGCTACCATTAATTTTTCCAGTGTTCCATTCTAAGAGTGATATCCCATTTCACGTAGATAAGTGTATAGGATTGTTCTCCATGTACCTCAAGGTATATTGGATGGAGCTCCATGCATGAAAACTATATGGTGATTCTATCATTATATGGTTACGCATTAGACATCACTAACATAGACTACGCTTCCACATACCTTTGAGAATATTTTGGAAGTCCACACTGTGTTTCTATCTATAAGGTCCCTATACTATTAGTGTATCCCCTTATTGTTATTAGTGAAACCACCTTATTCTATTGTTGCTCCCATGTAGCCCCCATGTTCTCATTATTTTCGCCCATAGAATCCCACTATTATTATTTTTGTGCCCCTACAATATTATTGTTATGTAGGCTCTGATTATATTGTGACCCCTTACACTCCTATATATAGAAGGGGGGCCTTGTCATTTGTATCATCTAAGGATTGTTCATTTGTGTAATGTAAAGGAGGTTTCCCCATCGAAGAGGCTAATTTGGAAGTCATTGATCTATCTCTTCTTCTATTTTGTGAGATGGTTGCATAACATTTGGTATTAGAGGCTTTGGATTCTAGAGTTTCACTGCTTCAAACATGGCATCGTGGCATTTTCGTTATAACATTTTTTCTACAGATTTTTAGAAGTTGAAATTAAAACAAATTTCAGATGAATCATGATGAATCTCATTTTAGATCTTGTCTCACCATATTTTCGGAGATATGATCCAAGGAAGTTATGGTTTTTGCAAACTCCTAGATTCTATCTCAAATAAGTGACCTTGGGAAAATTGTCATAACTTTATATCTGAGCACCAGATTCAATTTTCATAAAAAAGGGACAAAAAGAGCATAGACTTTAGTTTTTTGGATATTTTTTTCAAGGGTGAAGGTTGAGACAGTGACGCGTGGAATTTTGTGAAAGTTCACTCTACTGAACCATTCTATAATCAGGTCACCATGGGAGATTGGGAATAACCCTTTCTAGGAGAATCCAATCTCAATCAAACTTGTGGGGTTGGAAAGATAACTCATAGGGATACCATACGAAAAAATTTCATACCTTGGAGATCTGAAATTTAACAGAGATACAACAGATCCAATATCGAGCTCCTACAAAGCGAAAAACAGTGTGTTGTTTTTTTTTTTAATTTTTCATAAGTTTTGTTTCAAAAATTAGGTGAAGTGATTGAAAGGGAATATTGAAGCATAATTATCATTAATTTATGCCCTAAAGAAATAAAATGGAAACACCTAGTAAGGAACTTGAAATCTCTACTCTAACACATGAATAAGAGGAAGAAATGCAACATGATATATCAAATTTACGAGACCAAGTGAAAAAAATCTCGCTCTCACAAAAAGTAATGAAAAATGAATTGGAAGCCATGATGAATGTTAATATAGATGGTATAAAAAGGGGCATGGGAGTTTTGAATGATGGTTTAAAAGCATACATGGAAGAAATGATGAATGCCAATATAAATGGGTTGAAGCAACGTTTGGAAAAGTTGCTAGAAGAAAGGCGTCCCAATGGTGACAAGGAAATCCATGAAAATCATTATGAAGACAAAATGAGTATCAATTATGATTTTAGAGTCTCCAATGTGGGGTTTAAGAACCACCACATTGCAAAGATCGATATGACGAATTTTGATGGCAAGGATCCGATAACTTGGATACTACAAATGGAGAAATATTTTGATCGACATGATGTGAAATCGTCACAAAAGATATGTATTGTATCTTTATATTTAGAACCAAATCAATTCATATGGTACATATGGCTCTGTTATCATAAACCACTTGTCACCTGGTCAATTTTGATGGAGGGAATGGTAGCATATTATGAACATAGAAAGAGAAGCACCTTCTTTAGCCAATTGATAAATCTCAAACAAAAGGGTTCATTGGTGGAGCAAATTGAAGAATTCAAAAAATTGGATATTAGGGTAACCAATATTCTAGAGGAGCATAGGATTGATGTCTTCATAAGGACTTTAAAGGATAAAATCTGAGATGAGGTTCACCTTTGGGAACTTGATTCATTGAGGAATTCATTCAAGGTGGCAAGAAAAGATGAAAGAAAAATTATGGCAACAACAAATTCTACCACTCATCACTATAAAGATGGAAGTGATGCTGATCCTATTCTTCCACAACCTACAAGGTTGACACCACAAAAAATTGGAGGAAAAAAGGGAAAAATATTTTTGTTATAGTTGTGATATAAAATACAATAAAGGTCGTAAGTGCGCTGAGAAGAAATTAATTTACATAAATTGTGAAGAGGAGGAAGAAAATGATCAAGAAAAATCAAAACAAGAGGATATACACTAGGAACCAACCCAAGAGAAGGGAGAAATGAATATGACCATATCTTGTAATGCGTTGGAACTTTATGGATATCATCTATCATCCATCACATCATATTTAAGAGAAAAATTTAAGGTTCAAGTAGTGGAAGATTACAATGAGCATCAACAACAAGTTCTCCAACTCTTACAGGATAACCTCACTTTGGCACATAATCAAATGAAACAACATGGAGATCAACATTGCAGCGAAAGAAGTTTTGTTGTATGTGTCTGGGTATTTTTAAGGCTACAACCATACAAACAAATGTCCCTCAAGAAATCTAAGAAGGACAATAAATTATCATGAAAGTACTATGATCCTTACAAGGTGCTACAAAATATTGGTACTATGGCATACAAATTGGTGATTCCTGCATCTTCCCAAGTGCCCCTAGTTTTCCATGTTTCATGCTTAAAGAAGGTTATAGGTGACAAGATCCTGATTCAAACAATATTATTGGAACTTGATGACGAAGGAAAAATCATATTGGAACCTGAAGCAATCATGGAATTAAGAACTAGATAATTATGAAATTGATTAATTTCAGAGTATCTCATAAAGTGGAATAACTTACTCGTTGAAGACTCCACATGGGAGGATGATAATTTTATATAGAAGCATCCAGAATTACTCTGGCATTGAGTTCAACACTGTGTTGGAGGAGAGGGGCATATTATCTCCCTATACTACTAGTGTATCCCCTTATTATTATTAGTGCAACCCCCTTATTTTATTGTTGTGCCCATGTAGACCTCATGTTGTTATTATTGTACCCCATAGAAGCCCACTATTGTTATTGTTGTGTCCCTACAATATTATTTTTATGTAGGCTCTCATTATATTAGGACCCCTTAGACTCCTATATATAGAAACGATGCCTTGTCATTTGTATTATCTAAGAATTGTTCATTTGGGTAATGAAAAGGAGGTTGCCCCCTTGAAGAGGCTAATTTTGAAGTCATTGGTCTATCTCTTCTTCTATTTTGTGAGCTGGTTGCATAACGCTATCCTCAGATTAGGTAATCTTCTCATCCACCTTGTAGATTATGATACACTGAACATAATATTCTGGATATTTCCTAATCGTACATAAATCATTAGTTCTCCATCATTGTATATTATAGTTCAGAGTTTCTTGGTAAACCCTTTTTCCTTGTTACCCATTTTGATTAATTATTTTTTTTATATTAATTTTTAAAATTTATTAAAACAACATGGAAGAACAACCTCCTCAACCTTGTCGCTTGTGTAGGATGCAAATATCGCCTCCTCTTCCACCTACGGTGACTCTTGGACATTGAAACGATAAAAAGATCTAAAGTACCAAATCCAGTAGTTCGGAAGCTACCCCTTCTGGACCTCCATCTGATATTACTCCTCTAAAATCATCTCTTCTTACGAGTACTGAACCTGAGATCACTTTCTTATTAGCTGGTGGGTTTGGTATAGTTTGAATAGAAGCATCTGAGACTTTATTACCTAATGTCATTGAACCTATGTTTTTGGAATCATACACATTACAACCTAATATTATACAATCTGAGGACCCTCAGTCAACTATACATGTTACTTGAGGCACTTCCTCTTCTCTTGCACTATATTTGGCTCAATCGTAATCTGCATATCTGGTACCTGACGCTGAAGAAATTCCACCAAGTCTTTTGAGTATTGAAGATATTCCTCAAGAAGAGTCTCCACCTTCTTCTCATGTTCACTTGAGAGGGCTTCATCACTATAAAGTCCCTCCTCTGCATATTCTGACACAAGCTCCTGTATCTGATTTATCTCCTTCCAACTTATAATTGAGTATCCATTGGTGATCCTCTTTGGAAAATTCAATGCTGACTGAGTGTATTATGGTTTCTCAGCCTGCATCTGCCTCTATGACCAAGACAACCAATGTTGCAACTTCTTCTATGTTTGCAACATCACTAGAGACATATCTATATGGTGGCCTATCCATCTTGCTTGGTTAACAATCATTGTTTGGTGCCTTTTCTGGTGCAGCATCCATTCCATTGAAGTCTCCCATGTAATCCTCTTATGGAATTCCATCTAGAACTTCTTTAATTAGCGCTACATATTCTCCTCTTCCTCCTCCATCCCAACTTTCAGTAGAGCAGCAATATGGCCCTTACATTAGTAGGTATGGACACCTACAATAGCATAATCCACCTTATACAAGGTACCCTCTTCCTGGTTAGAAGTTACCTCCATATTCCGCTCATCTTTTAGCAAGGGGGAACCTAATTTTAGAATAGTCCCATCTCCTAATCAAAAACTGTAAGCTAGTGCTCAACCTCATTCAATACCTCCATATTTAGGAATGGCTACCAATCCTTAGTGACCAACATTTACCGTATGACCTGGATTGGTTGGGAATCAAGTTCAAACCTCTCAACCTATTCCACCTACACCTCATATTCCTACTTTTCAACCTATATCCCAACCTATTCAATCTCAATCTCATGTAAGTCAACCTTTGAAAATTTCACTTCTAACTCAACATCTTTCACATGTATCTAGGGCCTCCCAAGTCCCACTTACCCAACCTCTTCAAGGTGTCTTACATCCTCAATTGCTTGGTCCGACTATTTCTCAAATCCAAGTGGTTCAACCTGTATATGGAATGACATTGACACAAGATAGTTAGACTTATGTTGTGATGATCCAAAATCCCACGGGACAACCATATCAAGGTATTCCTCAAATTCCTTACAAGGTTAGCAAATGAAAACCCAACCATTCCAACCTTTGCAAGGTTATCCTGGAACTGAACATCAAGGATATCCTTGAATTGGACAACAAGGTTATGTTTATATTGGTTATCAGAATACTCCCTACCCAAGAGCGCAAATACTTATTTCTCAATCCATCCCATCTTACCCATGATACTATCCACAAGACTTTAATTAACAATTTTTATTTTTGGAAACCCTTGAATTGTCATATCTAACCCAACTTATAAATCACCCCATTTATCACTCTCCCTGGTGGTCACTTCTTCCTACGAAATTTCCTTGTGATATCCCAATGTTCAATGAAAATCATGAAGAATAACCATATACACACATCATGACGTATCATTTATGGTGTTCTTCAAAATATTTAGGTGATGACTTTCTTTTATTATGTATTTTCTAGCAAACACTTGCTAGTATAGAAGCAAAGTGGTACATTGAATTTCCAAGAGCTTCATTCAACAATTTCAATTCCTTAGCAACCACATTCTTAACTCATTTTTAGTTGCCCATATGCTATGAAACTATAACTGAACTATTGACCAATTTCACACAAAATTATTCCACTCATATTTTATATCATATTCATGAGTGGTGATGTCACTGCCATTTGGTCAAAAATTTCGTTCCATAACAATTATTAGCTTAATGGTTTATTAAGTCTCTATTACAATCCATAACAGATGAAATCGCTAAAGGAAAAGTTGTGACCGAAGAGCATGTAATTTCTCATGCTCAATATATTGATCTTATTTATACCCAATCTGGCATGCTCTATGATAAAATACCAAATGCTTTGTGACCTTCCAATATTGTTCCACAACCTCCTAGTAAATAATCACATGACGCCAGTGGCATGATTTGTTCTGCTAGCCAACAATTAGTGGTTAAAATATTTGATTGAAATCCTGTTACAGCTGCAAAAAAAACCCTCTTACACTACTCTTGTGACTTCTACTTCTGATATCAATGTCATCCACTCTAGAAAGGAAAAATCTCAGCAACCAAGAAGTAAGAAGAAAATAAAAGGAAAAGAGAAGAAAGATAATCCTCTACAGGATAAAGAAAATAATCAGTATTATGAAGAAAGACAAAAACCTTATTATCCTTGCTTAATATGTAATGAGTATCATTTTGCTCACAACTATCCACATCAAGAAGAAGTAAATAAATTCCTTAAGATATTTGTTCCTTAACACGGTTTCTCAGGTTCCTAGTTCCTCTCCCTCTATTATGATTCTTTCCTCCACCAAGAAGAAAAATTATGTTATAGTGGAAATGAGAAATAAGGACTATGGTAAATTGAATCCCTTAATTGGTTAGGCTACTGATCAACCTACGAGTTCTACCTCATCTAATTAGGATCCTACTCCAAATGTGATTCCTACTAATTAACAATTAAACCTCCCAATGAAGTCACTCATAAATTTGTGTTCAACCCTCATGTGAGAGTTGCATAGAATTATAACATAGTTGAGGATCTAGCTCAAGCTCCTTCAACTATGTTAACTATAGAGGTGTTGCAAAATTGCCTCACCCAGATGAAGGCTTTACTTGCAGTAATTGGAGGTATTGATCCTTTGGATTCTAACCTTTTATTATTTCATCATGAGAGTTAGACACCTAAACTTCCAGCACAATTGGATTTCATGATTGAGGTTGTTGTTTGCAGTAAGAACATCCATCCGACCATCGTGAATGGAAGAGCTTCAACCTGTATCATGTCACCTTTTTTATGGAATGCCATTGGTTCTCCTCATCTCAACCAATCACCCACTACTTCAAAATCTTTTGATGGAAGAGGGTTCAATCCTTCTAGAATTTTGAGTTCATTACAAGTTGAATTAGGTGGCGAGATAGTTAGAGTAGAAGTCAAAGTTATCCATACACCATTAGATTACAACCTTCTACTAGGTGGTACATGTGTTGATGCTATAGGCAATGTTGTTTCAACTTATTTGAGAATGATATATTTCCCTCATTGAGGGGGAATAGTAGCCATTGATCAACTCACATTATTTTCTGTTAATTCTCGAGTTACTGGAAGCATCCCTCTTGTGGGAGAAACCCCACATCTATATCAGCATGTCAGGGTGGGATTGCTTAAGGATTCTTTCCTTATGGGAATCTTTTCCTTCCCTCCTCCCCTTCCTTATCCTCTTCCAAATGACTCAAATCTACTTGCCTATGTCAACCACATATCTTCTTATAATACTCCATCGGATGCTTTGATAGTACCAGATGCATCTAATATTGATACATTTGGTGACCACATGTTATTAAGCCCTATTGAGCTCGACTATGAAGCCATCTATTTGGCCTATTCGGTAAACTCTAATTTTTTCCATTCAACTCATTGGGTTGATCATTCCTTATATTATGGCACATCATTTTATCCTTTCTTTAGTACATTCTCTACTGATGAGAGCATCATGGAGATCATGATGTTAGATGATGCACCATGGAATGAGAATCACCATCATTCCTCCTTGCCAAATTCCTTCGAGGACAATATTAGTTATATTTATTCACCCAATGTCATTAACATATATGTGAATTCTATATCTATCCATGATATTTATTCTAAGAATAATTTTTTGAATATTTAAGAGACTATCCCTCTTGATATTTCAATTGAGCCTAGAATTGTCAACAATGTACATCTCAGTACATCTTGCTCTCCCATTGAGATCAAGATATATAAAGCCCTTGTCTAGGAATTTCAAGTCATTTTCACTTGGTATTATGAAGAGTTACCGGGTATCGATCCAAACATTATTATACATGAAATCAAAACATATCCTGATGCTAAGCCCGTTTGGAAGCACCTATGCCCAGTCGATCCTAAGAAGGTTGCTTTTATTAAGGATGAGGTTAAATAACTTCTGTATGTTGGTTTCATCTACCCAGTACCTCTAACTAACTGGGTGTCAAACATTGTTCCTGTCATGAAGAAACAAGGAACAATACGTGTGTGTCTCGATTATCAGGACATTAATTGTGCTTGTCCTAAGGAAAATTATCCTACCCTATTGATCGACAAGATTGTTGGTGACTGTGTTGGCAGTGAAGTATTTTCATTTATGGATGGATTTTCCGGCTACAATACAATCAACATTCTCCCATTGGACCAACATAAAACTGCTTTTATTTATCGATGGGACAAATTTACATAGTGAAATTTCCCTTCCGGATTGAAAGATGTTGGGGAAAATTTTTAGAGGGAAATGAATTATGCCTTCCATGATATTAAATAGATTGTACAGTAGTATCTAGATGACCTACCTTCCCACTCTAAACATCATGTTGATCATCTGATGCATCTTAGGGATATATTTGTACGTTTTCGACATTATAGTAGTAGGTTCAATCCGCACAAGTGAATGTTTTTTGTACAATGCAGTCGAATTATTGACTTCGTTGTATCGAGGAAAGGAATTCATATTGATCTATTAAAAATCTAGGATATCCTAGATCTTCCTTCTCCTTCCTCTCTTGTTTATCTTCAACGACTGCAAGGGAGGGCTAATTTTCTACAAAGATTTATTCATAATTATAATGAACTAACCAAAGGATTTACTCAATTTTTGAAGAAAGGGATTCCCTTTCGTTGGGACAACACTCCCCAAAATGTGTTTGATGCTTTGAAAGATGTTCTGGTTTAGGCATCATTGTTGTGTCCCTGGGATTATCAACATGATTACTTCCTGTACCTCGCCACTATAGTTACAACCATCACTATGGTATTGGTCCAATAGGATGGCATAGGGGAAAAACATCCCATTTATTATTTGAGTCAAAGCTTAAATAATATGGATATCAAATATACTCATGTTGAAAATATAGCTATGGTGACTATCCAATCTATCCAAAGGTATCGCCACTCTATCCTACTTTGCAAGATTATGGTTGTTTCTATTTGCAACCCCATGACATACATATTGTCATGAAAATTGTTGGGGGGAAACTATTCCAAACGAATTGTCATCATCTGGGAGTTTGATATGGAGTTCATCAAATCCAAATCCACGAAATCCTAATTCTTTGTCGAACTTATCTACGACCTTCCCACATCTAAAATTAAAACAACATCTAACAATTCGATTCTCGATGCTGATAAATTCATGTGACTTGTGGTATGGATATATCATCATATATCCCGAGAAGTATACTTTCTAGACTAAAACCTCTCACTTTAACTAGCAATGTATCTGATATCAGGATTAAAACTATATTATAATTGGTGACACCCTTTATCTTCATGGTATCGATTCAATTTTTCGACAATCCCACACTCATGAAGAGGTCAAGAAATATTTAAATGAATTCTGTGTTGGGGCATTTGGTGGAAACACGTCTAGTTATGCCAACACACAAAATATTTTGCATGTTGGCTACTTTTGGCCTACTATGTTTCACGATTGTATTCTTGCGGTACAAAAATGTCATCCTTGAAAGATATATGATTATAAAGCTCATGCTCCACCAGCTCCTTTACAGCCTCTTATCATTGTTGGACCTTTCGTGAAACAAGGAATTGAATTTATGTCATGTAACCCTCACTAAGTTGGGGTGAATGGATACATCATTATGGTAGTAGACTATTTTACCAAATGGGTAGAGGTGATGCCTACATATAATAACACCGATGGAACATATGCTCTATTTCTCTTCAATCATGTCATTGCAAGGTTTGGTGTACCGTGGGATATAGTTATACACCATGGGAAGCATTTCCGTAATCACATAATGTCTAAACTCACTGCCAAGTTTTGACTTCACCACAAAATCTCAGCTCCCTACTACCCACGGAGAATGGGAAACTCGAATCAATCAACAAAGCCTTGAAAATTGTTCTTCTACGCATGATAGGGATCTATAAATTAGATTAGAACCTTATCCTTTATGTATCCTTGTGGGCATATTCAAACTCTATCCAGATTGCTACCATATTCACACCATTTCAATTGGTGTATGGTATGGAAGAAATCCTTCCTATCGAGTGTCAAATTCCATCTCTTAAACTTTTTGTTGAACTCCTTCATGGTACTTCTGTAGAGGAGGAGTTTATCACATCTAACACACTTAGATGAAACCTAGTGTGATGTCGCAATGGAAAATGAGGCCCATGAGAAACACATTAAGGTACAATACAATAATAATGTTAAGCCTTGTGCCTTCTTGGATGGTGACCTTGTTCTATTGTATGATCAGGACTCTCATAACCTATGGCCTGCGAAGTTAGAGCCAGTGTGGCTAGGCTTGTACATTGTCAAATATTTTCTTGGTCAAGGGGCTTACGAGCTTATTGATTTTGATGGATTTCCATTGGTAGAGCTTAGAAATGGGTTGTACCTCAAAAAATACTATGCTGACATCATTTTTTGCATAATTCATTGTGTGCATATTGTCTATAGGTGTGATGAGTGTGTTTGCAGTGTCTTTCATTCATATTTTCCTACTATCTCTATTAATCTTGCCTTACATTTGGCCTGCATATGTCGGCATCCCTTCAACCATATATTGGTTACGCTGATGGTGATAGTCATAGTACTCATAACCTTTCCTCCACAACATGGGCTATATATGCTCTAAATGGTGAGATAGTGATTTTACAAGTGATTTGTACCAGTTTCTCTACAAATAACATTGTTGAGTATAGTGCAGTGATCAAGCTATTGTGTGACACTATTTGTTATGAAACCAGCTCAAGAAAAGATAGAAAAGATAGATCAACACCTTAGAATTTAGCCTCTTCTAGGGGGCAACCTCCTTTACGTTACATAAATGAACAATTCTTGGATGATACAAATGAAAAGACCTCCTTTCTATATATAGGAGTCTAAGGGGTCATAACATAATCAGAGCCGACATAACAATAATAATGTAAGGGCACAATAATAACAATAGTGGGCTCCTATGGGGCACAATAGTAACAATATGGGCATTACATGGGTACATCAATATAATAAGTGGGTCGTACTAATAACAATAAGGGGTTACACTAGTAGTATAGGGGCCTAACATGCCCCTCTCCTTCAAAAATCGTTGTCCTCAACGCTTGAGTAGTTATTGATGCTTCTGTATAAAATTCTTGTCCTCCCATGTGGAATCTTTAGTGGGTAAGTTCTTCCACTTGATGAGATACTCTAAAATTGATCGATTTCGTAGCTATCGGGTTCTTGTTTCAGTGACTGCTCCAGGTTCCAATATGATTTTTCCTTCCTCTTCAATTTCTGGCAATATTGTTTGAATTCGGATCTTTTGCAACTTCTGAATAAGTGGCCATACTTCTTCGTCCTTCTTCCATTCATCCCTTGCTTCGTTTATCCAATCTGGTTGGATAATAGAAATAGCACAAAACAATGCTTCCACATCCTCATCCTTGAAGAGTCTTCCCATTTGGTAAGGTCGCCATTTTTTAAGTGCATGTAGTATTGCCAACATTTCCTTCTCATAAATAGCTTACTTGAGATGCAGCAGTAAAAATACCCAATCACCTACATCAAAACACTTTTCACTACGATGTTGATCTACCTGTTGTTTCATTTGATTTTACACCGAAGTGGTATTATCCTTTAAAAGTTGGAGAACTTGTTGTTGATGCTTGATGTGATATTTCACTGCTTGAACCTTTTTCTTCTTGATATGTCCTTCTATCTCTAGAGTTTGAGGAGTGGTAATTTCTTCCAATCCTTTACAAGATATGGTCGGATTCATTGCTTGATGCTCGATGTGATCTTTCACTTCTTGAACATTTTTCTTCTTGATATGTCCTTCTATCTTGATAGTTTGAGGAGTGGTAATTTCGACCAATGAATTACAAGATATGGTTGGATTCATTTCTTCTTTCTCGATGTGATCTTTCACTTCTTGCACCTTTTTCTTCTTGATATGCCCTTCTATCTTGAGAGTTTGAGGAGTGGTAATTCTTGCCAAAGCTTTACAAGATATGGTCTGATTCATTTCTTCTTTCTCTGGGGTGGGGTCCTGGCGTATATCTTCTTCTTTTGATGTTTCTTGATCCTTTTCTTCCTCCTCTTCATATTCTATGTAAAATAATTTCTTCTCAGCACACCTATGACCTTTAGTGCATTTCCTATCACAATTGTAACAAAGCCCTTTTTCTCTTTTTTCTTCCAATTGTTGTGGTGTAACCCTTGTAGGTTGTGGAAGGCTAGGAGAAACAACACTTCCATCTTTATAGTTGTGAGGGATATGCTTCCTGGTTTCCATAATTTTGCTTTCCACTATGTCACAAAGCCCTTTTACTCTTTCCAATTGTTGTGGTGTTACTCTAAAGAAGGTGTCGCTCTTTGTATCCTCATAATGTGCTATCATTTCCTCCGTGAAAACTGACCACGTAACAAGTTGTTTACGAGAACAAAGCCCTTCATACCATAAAAATTGATCTGGTTCTAAACATGAAGATGAAATACATACCTTTTGTAACAGTGGTACACAATGTAGATCAAAATATTGCTCCATCTGAAGTATCCAATTCACCGGATCCTTGCCATCAAACTTCATCATCTTGCTTTTTCTTGATTTTAGGAGCTCGATCTTGAAATGACTGTAACTCTCTACTTTAGGATCTTTAAGTTCTGAAATTGCAATCTATAGTAGACCTTTGTGTCCTCTTTCCAATGCCACCAGTCTAATCCAAATTGGATTCTCCAAGAAAGAGTTATGCACAATCTCACAAGATGACCTGATTATAGACCTTTCCAGAAGAGTGAATTTGTAATAAGTGCCACGTGTCACTGTTTCAACCTTTGGATCTGAAAAATGTATACAAGAAACTACATTCTGTCCTCTTTCTGTACCTTCTTACAAAATTTCAATCCGATTCCCGGAGAGAAGGTTATGATGATTTTCCCCAGGTCACCTGTTTCGAATGCAATTCAGGAGTCTACAAAAAAACCAACTTCCTTAGATCATATCTCCACAAATATAGTGCAAAAAGCTCTGAAATTTGGACCTTGAGGTTCAACACAATTTTTTCCCAAATGGGTTTTTTTTGCAACTTCTGAAATGTAGCAGAAAAAAAATTATAGTGAAAATTCCACGATGACCTGTTTGGACCAGCGAAACCCTAGAATCCAAATCTCTGATACCAAATGTTATGAAACCAGCTCAAGAAAAGATAGAAAAGATAGATCAACGCCTTATAATTTAGGCTCTTCGAGGGGGAAACCTCCTTTACATTACATAAATGAACAATTCTTGGATGATACAAATGAAAAGACCTCCTTTCTATATATAGGAGTCCAAGGGGTCATAACATAATCAGAGCCGACATAACAATAATAATGTAAGGGCACAATAATAACAATAGTGGGCTTATATGGGGCACAATAGTAACAATATGCGCACTACATGGGTACATCAATATAATAAGTGGGTTGTACTAATAACAATAAGGGATTACACTAGCAGTATAGGGACCTAACACTATTTCTCATGGTATCCATCGTATAGTTGTTAGATATGACTCACAACTTGTAATACTACACTTGACTAATGTCTATTTCATTATAAGTACAACTATGCTTCATATGTTTTTAAGGGTTTACCTTCTGGAAAGACATTTTGATTATACCCAATACCAACACAACCCTAGAAGTCTAAACACATTGACAGATGGATTGGAAAATCATGTTTTAGTCAGATATTTGCGACATATGTAAATTAAATTAAATTTACATCATATAGATTGAATAAGATAACATAACACATAAGAAAAATTGATAGATAGATAGATGTATACATATGAAAGTTTATTTTTACAAAAATATTTTCCTAAGACACATATGGCCACATGACCTATCATATCAAAAACTAAATGTAGTCAAAATATAGCTCTATAATCTCCTAGTAGATTGATCCAGATAATGCTAATGATAACAAACAACTATGCGAGATACTTTTCACAGAAGTTGGCTAATACGACCAAGCACACCAATAGGGTGGCGTTGTAGTCTCATAGGGATTTGATTGACCCTAGTCTCTAGTATCTCATGGGCCAGTCCCTCAACATGTCCCTTGAACTTTGCAAGAGTCACAACCACGTTTATATCCTCTAATACCTCTTGTACCCCTACAACAACATGTACTCCAACCTGTGCCTATTGCGGCTCTCCATCATGCTAAATATAGGATGAACTCACTGGTCGAATAGGTCCAATGTCTACATGTAAAAACTGATAGTTAGGCTTGGATACATGAAAAACACCAAAAAGTAATTAAAACCAAAAAATAAAATACAATCAAAATGATCTTGTGTTACCTATGCCACTCCATCGCTCGCCTTCAGGTAGCATGAGCTCTAGTTATTTTTGGTAATCCATCTTGACATATGGATATTATTCAACCATAATGAGTTTCATACACAGTCATCAAAAGATGACAGGTGTGAAGCTCATGGAAGATGGACCTAGATGTCTAGACTTGATGTCTACCCATCGCCTCATTCTTGGAGCTCTAGCATCTAGTAGCTCAAGTGAGACATGTTGTGGATGGAGTAATGGAATCCTCTCCAAGGAGAATGAGACCAAATGGAGCCATATCCAATGTTTTTCAATTTCCCATATTTTTCCTTGGTGGGTTGTTACTTCATGTTTGCTAATACCCCCGCACTCTAGTTAAATATCGTTCGCTCTATGCACTCTAATGCATATTTGATTTGGGATATGTTAGTCAAATTCAAGCTACCACTATTGGCCAATCTAGATGTAATTAAAATATGGTCCTAGGAGGAAAACGTATCAAATCCTTGATCTTGATTTTCCTATCTTTTGTTGGATGGGATTGAATTCTACAGTGTGCAAGAATATAGTCCCTGACAGTCTCTCCATGATTTCTCAAACCAAATTTCTTTCACCTATATGATGAGCATATGTGCTCCTAGCCTAAAGAATTGTGGCTGCACATCCCATGCCCTGACAAGGTACTCCAATAGTTCCATCTATTCTCTCACCCCAGGAAGCTAAAAGAACTTGAGAAGCCCACAGTTTCTCAAGGCTTGAATAGTCACTGGATCATTGAAAGAATCCATGTCTTGGTCTTCATGTTCTCTTTCTCACCAAATCAAAGCCATTTAATTCTGATGGATACCTGAAACATGATAAGAAAAATCAGTAGAATAAATCCCAAGGAAAAATCTTAGAGAAATTTGAGTGAAAAGAGTGTAACAAATTTTTTAGATGCACCCAACGCACCCTACTAAAGGGAGATAGTGTGTTGCAATGCTTGGAGGTAGGTTGGAAAATTAAAGCCCTAAATCACTAAAAAATTGAAAACAATTGCATGAAATGAAAAACTAGAACCGTGAAAAGAAAGAGGAAGGTAAGATCTCCTACGTGGAAGTGACAACACTGAAAATGATCCATTGGATTACCTGTAATTAGCTGTTAGAGATTTGGGGAAAAATGTACTCATAGTTAACTCACCAAGAGGGTAACTATGAAATGGTAAAAAAGAAATTATTTTTCTCCTATTTATGGTCATTTTTATGATTATTTAATTATATTTTATTATTTTGACCTAAAGTTAACCTAATTTTATCATGTATCAGATAATTTTAATCTTTTGGTGATGTTATGATCAAGTTAATAGTTGTTCAATGGAACTAATTGTGTTTTTTAGTCGAAACATGTCATTTTGATGAAGGAGCATACTTTTATCAATTTTTCAAGCTTTGTAAACTCACAAAAAAGCAACGCCCAAGTGTTCTCTTCCATTTCTTTTCAAACTCCCTAAACATGAAAACATTTCTGAACACTTGTATTTTTTAACTCATTAAATTAAACGAAAAGTCTTCTACTCAACATAAGTTTAATGCTTTTCTAGACTGAGATAGACTAATAATGAAAAAGGAACACCTTAGTCGAACCTGGCTCAGAGGTTCTCTTGAGCATGATTTTTTTCCTTTTCGGACAAAATAGACTATTTACAAAAATGAGCCTTTGGCATTTTTTCTTTCACCTCATTTTAAAACTCTCTAAACATGAAAAAGGAGTTGCGTCACACCTTCTTTGGACTCGTAGAAACATCAAACTTGATGACACTAAATCACTCCTTCTTAGGGTTTGTTAAAAATACTCAGAGGGATTCATCCGAAGGATGAAATTAAAAATATTGCATATGTTATCATCCTCAATATTGTCAAAAATAAGGAGGTACTGACTAGAATTTTTTGCGGAAATTGGGAAAACATGGTAATTTCAACTATTAATGGTAGTGAGTCACTCTTGAACATGACACTCTTTCACATCATCTCTATGACTATTAGGTTTGGAAATATTCTTGCCTCTTTGGTTCATGACACCATATCAAAAACATCCATATTCGATTTTGGGTAAATGTTTCCAACTCCATCCAGTGTCACTGATATGTTCAAGAGAAGTCCTTTAGTTGATGTATGCTGCAATAGTCTTAAGCCTACATTCATATCTATCATTCTTGAACCAGTTCCACATCAGCATCATTCTGTTTGAAATCTTGTACCCATTTTTGTGTCATTGATGGGGGACACATCAAGGCCCTCTTATGATAGGGCACTTCCTATTGACATCAACTCATTACAGAGGAAGTTTACATAGAAACTCATTTTGGTACCCTGGAGCTTGCATATATCAATGCCAAGTTTCTTGTCTCTCAGTGCTATGTTTTCATCGTTCGCCTTCGACCAAAATATTTTGTGTGGTGTTCGACTTCAGATCATCTATTCACACCATACAGATTTTTCTATGGTACCTTGAGAGCCATTAACATCATTGGTGGTTTCTCTCTTGCTTGTTAACAACTTACATCATTGGTTGGTAATTAGATGGTATCTACTATGTTTGAATTCAACTCATTTATTCACATTGTTAGACTCATACCTTGGACTATTGATTGGAATAGATAGAATGGATGAGATAGAAGACCTCGGATTTAGTTTCATCCATCTGAGCTACGATTTCAGGATTAATACAAAGATTACAAAGTATGATGGACATGATCATACAAATAGTCATCCAAGGATGGGTCCACTCTTTGTCATTAGTGGGCGAGACTTCTTATTCATTTTCCATCTAATGTTAGCATATGTACTAAGAATGGGTATGCATCCCTCAAAAAATATGTCATGATGAAAACACATTGTAACAGATGATGATCTCGATCAGTTTTTCTTGATCCAGACTTGTCATAAGGTAAAGCATTTCAATCATTAGTTGTTTCTTCTAAATTTTCATTTTAGGGGGAAATATGTTATAGGCAATTTTATCACATCTAGTCAATAGGCCTACAAACCGGATCAATCAACATCCGTGAACATATTGTCATCCCTTCACAAAGAACTAAGCATGACCTTTCCAAAAAGTCTAAGTTTCCAGGATTAACTACTCAAAATCAATGTTTTTAGCCCCAATGCACTCTTCCCCTTTAGGCACCTATGTTGAACGTTGGTTTCTCCCTTCTACACTAGCACTAGCTAGCACTAGTTTTTCTCTTTTGCAGTTGTTTTGATTCTATAAATTTAGGAAAATGAAAAATAATTCTGAAGCTTCCGCTTCTAGAAGGTTCCACGTGTTTTTTTAACCATTTATCATGAATAAGAGCTTGAATCCTATCCAATCTTACCTTATAGACTTCACCTCTTATCCCTTGATATTATCCTTCCATCATGTGTGGATCTCAAGCACATAATGGTAAATGCTAAACTAACATTCTCCTCCTATAAATTTACTACCATCGATAGCATCAATGTTGGATTTTGGATATTGTGAGTGCCCTCATGCTGCTACTTTGAACCTAAAGGAGTCATCACATTCATGCATTACGTTTGATCTTGAGTTGTGATTTCTGATAACGAAGGACAAGTCAACTTGGGGAGTGATCTACAAGATCAACTACTATTTATTTCTGTAAACTCTCTCCTATTAATACAAAGAGTATATTGTTTTCCTATATGTTTTTTGTTATGTGTACACTCATGTATTTCAATTCCTTGCTATTTCATTGAATACAGATGTTATATTATGTTACTTGGATGTTGTAGATCCTTTTCTTGTTTTAATCATGTGTGTACGTCCCAATTATAGCACTTGGAGCAACACCTGGATCCTACAAGTGAGGAGGAAAAGAAAGTTTGCTACAGATTTGAGGTAGGACTCTTTTCTATTCTCTAACTTCACTAAGGAAAAACTCTATGCTTTTTGTCTTCTATTTTTGTAGACTAGTCTGCTGGGTCTAGGGAATTCACCTTTGTTTGCAATCATAAATCCCACATAACATCAGTCATAATCTATATCTCTTTGTAGTTATAGATCATCATTCAGGACTTATCTCAAACCATAATTTATAGTACCACGTAGTTATCTTGATGTGTGCTTTCCTACAATCCAATGCTCTTTTCTGTGTTCCACCTAGAACTGGTTCAATGTGTTCACTACAAAGCAAATGTCTAATTTCATTTTAACCAAATACATCAACGAGCCAATAAATCACTAGCAAATGAATGGATATACCAAATTAGACTTAAATTCTCTCAACTTCTTCAAATCATTCAACATGGTAGTTGCCATGGATTTATAGTCCATCATGCCAAACCTTTGAAGGATCCTAATAACATACTTTCATTGACCAAGGAAAATCTCACCGGGCTTCTGCCATATTTCTAGTCACAAATAATAACACATCAAGAAAAGATTCTTCATGACAAACTTAGAGGAAAACTACCTCTTAGACTGAATAATGATATGTTCAACACTTGTCATAAATTCATCATCAACATATAGCAATAGAATAATGGGTGAATTCATCATAACCTTGAAAGTGGTATTTGGATATACATAACTCTTAGACAACCAAAATATCCTTAGGTAGCTATAAATTCAAGCATAGCAACCTCTTGGAGATTGTTTGAGCCCATACAAGGCCTTATTCAACTTGCAAGTGTGATATTCCTTCCCCTCCATCTCAAAAACTTGAGGTTATTCTATGTACACTTCTTCCTAAATGACATTTTTGAGGAAATAAGTCTTTAAATCCATCTTGATGTAAACTCCAACCCAAATAAGAAACAAGAGAAATAATAGATCTAATAGAGGCATACATGGAAACTCAAGAAAAGGTTTCGTTATAGTCCTCTCCCTCTTTCCAACAGAAATATCTAGACACAATTATTGCCTTGTATTTGTCAATAATTCCTTTGGAGAATTCTTGATCTTGTATGTCCATTTTTTAGTCACCACTATATTCCTCTAGGTATCAGCACAATCTCCCATATATCATTCCTCATGGTGGATTGGTATTCTTCAATAATAGCATCCTTCCATACTTGTTGGATAGATAATTCTTCATAAGTGGAAGGTTATGCATCGGTAATATTAGTCATAAGAGCTACATAACTAGAGAACCTTTTAGTCTTCCTACTTTCTTTGGATGTGCTATGTGGAGTTACATGTCCTTTTTCTTCTTCCAAGGTATATCTAAGCCATGTTTGTCTCTTCCTAACCTCAAGAAGAACAATTGGTTCAACATGTTTGCAAGGCTCTTCTGGATCTTTAGCATGTCTTGCAGAACTTGAAATTTCTTCTTTAGAAGCCTCAACATCTCTTTCATCATTGGAGTCCATGGAAACTTCATTAGACTTCCAATATTCAATCCTCTCATTAAATATAACATCCCCACTAACCTCAACATTTCTCTTCTCTGGAATGTGGATTTTATAAGCCTTTGATGATTCAATATAACCAACATATATTCCTTTCTTTCCTAAATCTTCTAACATATTCCTTTTATCCATAGGGAAATGGATGTAAACTAGGAAACCAAATATTATCAAATGCCCAACCTTTGGCTTCTATTTAGTGAATTATTCTTTAGCATTCATAACTTCCATAATTCGATGATGGCTTATATTTTGAACCTATACAATTGTTATGGATGCTTCTCCCCGTAAGAACATAGGAAAATCTTGATTATGAATCATAGCCTTGAATTTTTTTTCAATGGACCTATTTTTTTTTCCACTCTATTATGTTGAGGATTATAGGGGACAACAACTCCCTTTTAATCCCAATTTATTTATAGAAGGAGAAAAGTTCCTTTGAAGTGTACTCTCCTCTATTGGCATATCTTAATATCTTCATCCTCTTTCCTAATAGGTTTTGTACTTCAACCTTGTTCTTCATGAGATATATCCATGTCTTATGAGAGAAGTCATAAAGATAAGTTACATAGTATAAATATGCTCCTAGTGTATTCACTGAGATAGGAACACATACATCTGAATGAATCAAATACAATATTTCTTTGGATCTACTATCACTGCTTGAAAATGGCCTCTTCCATTCGTTCTATCTGCAATTCAAAAACACATAAAATAATTTGACATAAGAAAAGTAAGGATCTATAATGAAGGTGAAGATATCTTGTATTCCATAGTTCACATGGATTTAATTAATCATGTACTAAAGTTTGATATGGTTGACCCAAGAGCCTATACAATCTTTTTAGTATTCCTAGTGGAAATTTTACAATGGTAACAAAGACATGCAGAAATAAATAACACAGAAAATTTCAGAAATTCATAGGCATAAACCATAAATTTCTACAAATACCCAAATTGGCTAGATTTTATTAATAGTATTTGGTGTGGTATAAATGAGTTCAAGAAACTAAACCTAGGCTTGCACAAGGAAAGTTGTGTGATGGCCTAATTCTACCTCAGGCTGAGAAAGGCAGGATCTAGGATAACATCAAACCACGCTTAACCTGGTAGCTAGCCCTACTAGGTTGGGACAGGGCTCTCTCCTTGTCAATCTCAGAAAGGATGGCCAATAAAGCTTGAGATGACTGATGTAATGACTGATTTTAGGCTAGGTATGTGTACAGAGGTGTTTTATTTAATTTAAGATGGGTTTGTTGGCTCAATTGTGAAAGGAAGATTTCGGTTCGGGGAATGGACACAGTCTTACAGAGATCTCTATGGGGTGAGGTAAGAAAATGGTTTAGCACTTCAAATTGAGTGAGATGGAGAGCTTTTAGATTGGTGACGAGTTAGAGAGGGCATGAAAGTCTCAGGGATCCTCTTCAAATAGCTGAAAACATAGATAACTAAACAAACCCTAGGTAGAGCACTGCAATTTTCAATGTATTCTACCTTTATCCTTGTTTGATTTAGTTAATATGAGATAAAGAGAGATAATGACATACATAAAACACATATAAACTTGCAATTAAAAAAGGAAACAAAATACAAAATTAATATGCCACAAGAATCCCATAAAGTGCTGCAAACCCTGGTCAATTCCTTAGCCAAATTGCTGAAAAGAGTGTACAACAATGTTCAAAGCATTCACAAGAGTCCAACCTTCTCAAATGACTAAAAAGCTACTATATATAGGAATCAAACAACTCATGCTAGGCTTTAGGGGTCGAGTTCATGAGTTTAGGAGCTATTTCAACAAGATCTAAACTAAGAACTGAAAAGTAGGAAGTGGAACAACATGCCTCTAAAACCTAGGAAACTGATTCATTCAGTTGCAAACTACTTTTTCATGATGAATCTATCTCTATGAGTGAAAAATTAGCATAATTACATCAAAATCCATCAAGTCACATTAAATTACATCATGAGTTTGACTATTAGAAAGAGAAAAGTCAAATTGTAAAGAAACTAGGCGAAAAACAGAGTTTTTTGGCCAGAATGAGCAAATTTCCTCCAATGCACCGCGTTGATTTCCCTATGCGTAGTGCCTTTTTGTGGCCGATTTTGGAGGCCTTCCCGTGCACCAAATTTGGTCCAAGTGGCCTTGTTGGAAAGGTGTGCCTATCTACCTTCCCAAATGAGTGGAATTTCTAAATTTGACCTCCATTTGCACATCCAAAATTGAGTTCTCCCAACACTGCTTCTTGTGTATCCAAAACAGGGCAGAAAGGTCATTTTTGAGGTGTTTTTGACCTTTTTGGAAGCTCAAGACCTGTCAGAATTTCTTGGCCATGTGAAGGCATTCATAATTTTCCATGAAAAATCCAAAAATTCAAGCCATTTTGCAAAATTCCTAGCCAAGTCAATGCGTAGCGCCGGTGGCATGACGCATTGGGCACAAAAACCTGTTTTTTAGGCCAAAAATTTCAAAATTGAAAAAAGTTTCCCAAATTTCTTGAAATTCGGGCTGAGTGTTCCTCATAAGGTGCCATGTTGGGCTAAGGAAGCCTCAGCCAAGATCTAGAGTCTATTTTTCTCTTTTCTCTTCCTCATGGCTTTCTTCAATTTGGCCTTCAAATTCCTGATTCTTGCTTTGCACACCATATTTCTTGACAAGTAGTGGTATGCCATGTTCCTCAACATGTTTTTCTCATTGTTGGCCTTCTCTAGAATTATTTCTAAGTGCATTTTTGTCCTCTCAAGCTAAGATTCATGATCATCTTGAATTTCTTACTCAAGTGTGGTCAATTTGATTTTCCTCCTCTTTGTAGCTTGCCGGTTTGCCCTTGTGTTTTGGAGCTCCATGATAGTTTGCTGATCTTCTAGTTGCTTGTTCCTCTACTCCAAATAATTAATGATCCACTTGGCTCTTTCCAGGTTGAGAGACAAATGCTGAATGTCATCTTGCTGCTCCTAAATGATCTCTTTAAGCTTTGATATTTGTGAGCCCAAATCAGTGTCCTCATCCTGAATGAGGATGAAATCTGTCTCATGACCTCCTAAAGGCCTCTCATCATGCAAGGGCTACTTACCCTTGTCCTGTACTTGCTCTGCTGATGGAGGAAACAAGACCCCTTCCACCCTAGGTGGAGATAGTACTCGTTTTGTTGTTGTAAACAACCTTCTAGTGCCCTTTTGATATGTGATAAACATTGGCACACTAGTGGTTTGTGTCTCATGAATCTCCTGCTGATGTGAAGGCTCTCCCACCTTATGAAAAACTGCTGGAGGTACTTGAGGACCTTTAAAGACCTCATGTGCAATGAAATCCTCTCATGAGATACTCAGTAAACCAAGCTGATGCAAGACCACAATTTTGATTAGTGCAAGATGATATATGTTGTTATACTACTGCTGAGGAGGCTTATTTTGGACTAAGGTGGTCATCTTCTCAATGTTCTGGTAAATGAAATTAGGGAGGTTCATCATCCTCACCCTAGTAAAGTGCATTAACAATCTGATATGATAGGCATACAAAAGAGAAAATCTTCCCTCACAGCTGAAATATCTAATTATGAGTTTCATCAAGGGACCATATGTGTCCTGTAGATACTTGAAAGGAAAAACTCTACTGATATGTCTCTGAAAACCAGCCTTGATGTAAGGCTCATAATGATCTCTGTCTATTAGCTGCCTCTTATACCATTGCTCACTTACATTTGGAATGCCAGTTGCTTGAGCAATAGTCTCAAGTGTCAAGGTGAATGTCACACCTGCCAAAGTGACTTGGCCATTATGAAAATGGAGCACAAACAATCTGGCCAACTCAAGGTGATACTTGACTCTCTCCACCATCTCACAGAAATGATAACAAGATTGGTGTTGAAAGCATGTGACAGCAAGAGGACAGACCAACAGCTTGGCAGGTGAAGTAGGCTCCTCCCTGTTATGTTTTCCACCCTTGTGAGGCCTCCTTGGCGCATGCAGTTCTCTAGAAGAATCACTGACTATCTCCTCATCTCTGTCATAGGAAGAATCTGACTCCATGTTTGCCAATGTTTGAGTTTTCTTAGATGAGTATGAAGAGATTTTATGGTGTCTTTAGGTTTTTGCTGCCAAGGATATGAATGTATGAGGGACTGTGGAGGGAGTGTGTATGAGGGCTTTAGGAATGTTGCTGATAGGTTTTTGAGGAATAGAAGGGTTTAGGGGATGATTTTTAGAGTTTGGGAATAGCAATTAGGGTTTGGGATAATAGGATTAGGGATTTATGGTTAGTTGTTTAGGGATATGAGAAATATGGTATGGGTAGATGAGAATGTAAAGAGAGGGAGAAAATGAAGTGAAGGAAAGAGGGAATGAAGGAGTGAGGGAGTGAAAAATGCTTAGGAGAGGAATTAGTAGCAAGAAATACAATTTATAAACCCTATGCAATTGTTTTTGACAAAAAATGCAAGGAGGTAGGGTTTTAATTTTTATCCATTAAATCACCATAAGCACCAAGATAAACTCACTCATTGGTCATGGAGGGATGTTAACTTACTTGAACAAGTGAGGATTTAGAAAATTTGAAGTTTTGGAAGAGATTGGGAGTGATTTCGGGCCTTGTACCCCTGTGCACCGCACCACCTCACAGGTGCACCGCACCCTCTGAGTGCACTGCGACCGTTACAAATTTGCACTATAGAGCACTTCCCAATGCACTGCGCTGGATGAATACGCCGTGCCCACGACGCAGTGCGCTGCACCCTATTTTTCTCTTGTTTTTGGCACAAAACTCACTCTCTTCGCTCTTGGAAGGCCAATACACTTGCTCTCTTTCTCTTGAGGATACAAATAAACTTTTTAAACATAAAAAATAGTTTATATATATATAGTTTTGATTTTTCATTTACAAAAACCCATTCTTCTAATGTTTGCTTTTAACTTGCTTTAAAACTCTGTTTTTGGGTAGTTTGCTTTATTTTTGCCTTTGATGGACTGCATGCTTTGAATTTTTGTTTTGCTTTGCAGATGGTGAAGTTGCAGAGGCTTGGCAAGGTGACTAGGGCTGCCTCTGAAGTTATTACATATGGAACAAATAAAATTACATCAAATTTGTACATGAAAACATAAAAAATTCTGTTTTTCCTCAAAACAGGGTTCTGAGGAAAAATTAATCACTGAGCATGTTATTATGGAAATTATTGTTGCTGAAACTTTATTTGACCTCCACATGTGCCTACTAACCATTATTGAGTGTTTTGAAGACCGTATTGACAAAACCCTAGACCTAATGATACCTAAAACCCTAACAATGAATTTTGTAAATTTAAAGACAAAAATTGACTGTAGATGATCTAGATGTATGAAAATGCGCTCGCAGGTAAAGGACATGAGGGAAAATTTATAATATACTGCTACCATCAGATGATCCATGACCTTAATGGAATGCAGTTGATCGAGTGAGACACCTAACATGCAATGCAACAAGAGAATTTGATCACTGATGGAGGGATGAAGATAACGACACTAACAAGCTACAAGCACTAGGTGATGAGTACAAGAAAGCCCAATGGCTACGATAATCAACTCCTCTAGAAAATTGTGTTGCTGCTCCAAAATTTCACTATAACCTCACTTTGCCCCCTGATTTTTCCATTGTAGAGTTCCCAGAAAATTCTAGGAATTTGGGATTGTGATCCTTGCCCAAATACGAATTTTGTTACTGTAACAAAATTCGTATTTGGGATCAGTCACAGTAACAAAATTCATATTTGGGATCAGTCACAGTAACAAAATTCGTATTTGGGATTGTTACTGTGACTGATCCTGTCAATCTCTACACTCTCAACTCCAAAAATCCTCCTCAAATGGCCCTGAAAATGATCTCCCAAATCCCCATCTCCAAAATCCTTGGGATAATCTTGCCCCAACAAATCTCACTCCAATCGATCCTCAGTCATGGAAGAAATTATGCAACCCTAGGTGTAGTGAAATGAGAGTTGTGTATGGGATGGCCCTCTTATCTGTAGCTACCCTCTACACTGCTGAAAATGGTGAAAGGATGCTCCTATAGCTTCTCCAAATAATTTCCCTACATCCCTGCTCTAAAAATGACCAATGAATTCTCCCTCTACACAGTGGTGGTTCCTAGACTACGTGTTATGCTCCATAAATGTGTATGACCTGCAACTGATTCTTCTTCTAGTCTTAGTGGTGAAGGAAATCCTTCCTTGTGTGGCACTCAAAGTGGATAGAAGAAACATTGAGCTTCTCTCCTTGGGAAGCTCTTGTGCTAAACAAAACGTTATTGGCTCAGCTAAACAACCAAGTAAATTTCGATTTTCAAATAGAAAAAATACCCGTCTTGCTCCCTCATTCCTTTCTTTTATAAGTGTTGACCATGCATTCGTTGTGGGTGGCCCCATAATTTCGATTTTTCCTTAAGGAATTCAAATTTCGTTCCTCCCAAGTGCGTATTTCGAGTGTGCCCCATATTCCACTAGAACGAAAATAAAGCATTTTGCCTGAAAATAAAGCATTTCTCCTATGTTCTCCACCAAAATTTTCCTTGAGCTAGTATTAACCAAAATTGTTAAAATTAATTTTCCCAACATTAGGAAAATTTAGGAAGCAACATTATAGTCCTCCCCTCCCGGATGTTTCCTGTCCCAAAGAAACTATAAAACTGGGGGGTGTAAATTCTACTCATTCTCTCATGTAGAATCCTCCTTTGGTAAGTCTTTCGACTTGACCAAAAGGTCCCTGACCACCCTCTTTCTCAACTTCTTCTCTAAGGTATCTAGTATAAGCTCTAGTGTCAAAATCAAATGCCCTCATCATCTAATGGAGGAAACTTGGTTGTTGCTATGACCTATTGTCCCAACACCCTTTTCAGACATGAAACATGAAACACGTTATGAATCCAACTCTCTATGGAAACTCTGGCTCATAGGCCACCTCACTTACCCTCCTGACCACCTAGTACGGACCATAGAAGCAGGGCCACAATTTTTCTACAACCTTGTGCTTTAGTGAATACTGTCTATACGGCTACAAGCATAGGCAGACCATGTCCCATACTTCAAACTGTCTCTCCACTCTATGCTTATGAGCATATATATTTTGTTTATTTTGGGCCACTTGCAAATTGTTCTTGAGAGCCTGGAAAATCTCCTCGATCTCTTGAGCCCAGGCCTTGGCCCTCAGGGCCCTACTATCTTAACTCGGTCAGAATAAGTAAGAGAATCGTACCCATAAAGAGATCAGAAATGGGACATACCAATGGACATATGATAAGTTGTATTATAGCAGAACTTCATGAGATGTAGGCACTTGACCCACACTCTTCATTGCTCAGTCACATAGTTGCAAAGGTACCCCTCCAACCATTTGTTCACAATCTCTATCTACCCATCAGTTTGGGGGTTATAGCTAGTGTTGGGTGTAAGCTTTGTACACACTAGCCATAACAACTCCTTCCGAAAGTCCCATATTCTATGTTTCCGCTATCATTCACAATGGTCTCGGGAAGACCATCTAACTGGAAAACCTCTCAAAAGAACAACTTAGCAAGGTGAGAGGCTGAATATCTCAATGAAATAGAAAATAAGTGGGGAAACTTGGTCAATATGTCAACCACCACACAGATGTAGTCCTGCCCATGTGAATATGGTAGCCTCGTGATGAATTCCATGGATACGCTCTCCCACTTCCTCTCCAGAATGGGAAACAACTGTAGAAAACTAGTCGGGTGGGTCAGCTCCACTTTGATCCTATCGAAATGCACACACTCTATCGCGTGACTAAAAACATCGCCCTTGAGTCCCTGCCAAGAGAATATATCTTGGACAACAAAGTATGTCTTAAGGAAGCTTGGGTGCCCTGCTAGTGGGGAATCATGGGTTATTTGCATGATCCTCTCCTTTAGATGAGATCCTCATACTAGATAGATCTAGTCCTTGTAGTAGATCACATCGTCCATCTCTCTAAATCAATCATCATTGTGCGTGCCATCCAAAATATCACAAGCTTGCCTATCCTTGGAGTACTCAAACAATAGTTTAGCCTTCTAATCCTATGTGACATCCATCAAAGACAATGTTGTTGGTGTCCTAGACAGGGCATCTGCTACAACATTGTGTTTTCCCTTCACATACTCAATCTCAAAATCATAAACCTTGAGCTCACTCACCCTTTTCTGTCGTGTCTCCTGTACTAACTTCTCCTCAAGGAGAAATCAAAGACTGTTGTGATTAGTTTTCACTTTGAATCAACTTCCCACTATATAATGGTTGAATTTGGCCAGTGCATGCATCATTGCCAACATCTCCTTGTCATACACAGAGTACAACCTCTCATGGGGCACCAATTTCATGCTCTCAAATGCAACAGGATGGACCCCCTATGTCAAAATAGCCCCAGCCCCTTCAGTCAAAGTATCGCACTCCAACATAAAGGGTCATGTAAAATCTGACAAGGTTAAGACTAAGAAACTACTCATGACCCTCTTAAGGGACTAAAAAGCCTCTTTTTCCACCTACGTCCACTCAAAATATCCCTTGTTCGTAAAATCAGTAAGGGGTGATGCAATTTATGAACCCTCTCTTAAATATCCTGTAATAAGTAGAAATGCCTAGGAATCCATCAACTACGTCACATTCCTAGGTGTGGTCCAATCTATTATAGATTGAATCTTCTCTTGATGCACCTTCACTCCATCCTCCCCAATCACATGCCCCAGGTAAATCATCTCCATTAGTACAAAATCACATTTGGACATCTTCGCATACAACTGTTGCTCCTCAAGTATGTGAAGCGCTTCCTCCAAGCACTGAAGGTTCTCCTCCCATTTCCTGTTGTAAATGAGTATGTCATCGAAGAAAACCAGGACAAAGTGCCTTAGCTGCCCATGAACACACATGGTTCATACAAGACTGGAATGTAGCTGGAGAATTGACTAGCCTGAAGGAAATCACCAAGAAATCAAACTGTCCATAATGGCAGCAAAAGGTAGTCTTTGGGATATCCTGCTCCCTAATGTGGATCTAGCGATACCCCAAACACATATCTATATTAGAGAAGTATTTAGCACCTCTAATCTCATCCATGAAATCATCTATGCATGGGATGGGGTATTTGTTCTCCAAGGTCTTATTATTTAGATCCCGGTAGTCGATAAACATGCATAATGTCCCATCTTTCTTCTTCACCAGCACTACAAAAGAAGTAAATGGGCTTGAGCTATGCCTGATGTTTCCCAATCTCAACAACTCCCAAATGCCCCAGTCTATCTTATCCTTATAGGTATTTACATGCCTATAAGGGGTGGTGATGATTGCATTCACCCCCTCCTCTAGCTCAATTGTTTGCTCAAATCTACAGTCTGGCGGTCTACCTAGTGGAACATCCACCAAAAGCCCTTGGTGCCTCTCCAATAATTCTAGTATATCTAGGTGTGTAGCCTGTGCCCATGCCCCAAACTCAGAAATCTATAACTCAACTTCCCATTCCACATCTCCATATTTCAAATTTGCCTCCATCCAGTGGGATGAAACAATATAAGGGTGATAAGAGTGCATTCCCCATAGGAAAACAATCTTTCCATCTGGCACTTGAACTCCATCTCTACCTTCTGCCAATCAGTAGTGACATTCCCCAATGCGTACAACCATTGGAAACCCAACACCACATTGGTGTGTGGGGCATCAAACACAAAAAAATTATTAGTGAGTGAGTAGTTACCCATCTACAAGGTGAGCCCAGGAATATACTTAGTACACTGCATGGTCCAGTCTTTGGTTACCAAAAGTGAGAACCCCTCAAATGTAGCTGTCTGGATGCCCCTATGCTCCACCATCTAGGAATCAATGAAATTCCAGGTAGCCCCACTATCAACTAGGACTGACACATGCTTCCATTATATGGCCCCCCTGATCCTGAGTGTCAAATACTTCGAAACAACCACAAGTCAAGGGATGACTCCCTCGTTTGGGGAAAATGACCCTCCTTTAGGTGGTGGTGGTGGCCCTCCCGATGATGGTCCTCCCTCATCGCTTGGCTCCTTAAATGTCTTGAACTTATCCTCCTCTAGCTCAGTATCTCAGAAAACCTCAATGAAATAGGCCTTGCCCTTGGTGCACTTGTGCTGTGGTTCCCAAGGCTCCTAGCACATGAAGCACAACCCCCTCCTCTAAAGATCTCTTTGGGTATTATCATAGAGCTGGCCACGTCCTCCATCTCTCCACGGTGGCCTCGAACCTCGGTTCCCTTGTGGTGTCGTGGGTGTAGAAGGAAGGAAAGCCTATGTCTTTGGCACTGCATCGATCATGTCCCAGGTCATGGAGATAGCATCCAAAAGTGATGTGGTTTTCTAAGCCCTCACCCAACCACGCAAAGGCTTAGTAAGCCCTTCCACAAATAACATAATTAGTTGGGCCTCTGAAATGTCAATCCCCATTAATGCCAATCTCTAAGACTCTGTAATGTACAACTTTGTGCTATCAGTCTACTTCATATGGGCTAACTTTTCAAAATGCAACTCTGGGTCCTTCCTATCAAACCTCTCCAGTAGCCTCCAGGTGAAATCTGTGTAGGTGGTAATATGGATGTGCCCCAACGTGATCAATCCATGATACCACCACTCGTGGGCATATTAGTGAATCATATGACATCAGCTTCCTACATGGGGTTCAAATGGAAGTATGTGTCTAGGTTTTCGATCCATGCCTTGGTTGAACCATTTGCTGACCCACCAAAATTTGGAAGTGTAATCTTCCATACCAAATTCTGCATATCATGGTTGGATGTTCCCCCTCTATAGTGGGTTCCGGACCTTGTAGTGTTCCTCTACTTGAGGTGGATGTATTCCCAAAAAGCCATCACCCGCTTAATTCGGGTATCCAAACCCTCCTACTCATCAATGCCTTATGCAACCGAATTGACCACATCTACAACCGATTCTAGCTCCCTCATTAGCTTGACCTCCTCCATAAAGTGAGGTAGAGTAGGATGGCCTACCTGCCCACACTGGGGAGTGTGTGGGAGATGATAAGTTCGACATCCTCCTCCTAAACTGGAGGCTCCATCACCTTGAGGCTCTCCCTTAGGTCTACCACCCAACTGTAGCCCTATAACTTGCTACATCATGTTGATCATGATCTTCCCTTGCCTCATCATATACTGATTAGTCATCAACAACTCCAAAATTTGATCCTGACACGTTGTCCTGGGCTGCTCATTGTCCTCCAGGCTCTCCATCCCTTCTTTGTAGTTCTCCACTTGGGTGTCTGAAAATGGGTTTGGGCCTTCATCTCTACCTCAACACCTGCCTATACCTCTACCACAAACTCTATGGAAAGAAACTCCTTGATATCATGGTGGTATCGCCCGCAATTGTTCCCTACCCTGGCCAAGAACATGCTGTGATACCACTGTAATATTCCTTGCGTAAATTTTACAATGATAACAAAGACATGCAAACATAAATAACATAGAAAATTTCATAAATGCATACACATAAACCAAAAAACTCTGCAAATCCCAAAAATGGCCAAATTTTATTAATAATATCTGATATGGTGCAAATGAGTTGGAGAAAGTGCACCCGGGCTTGCACAAGGAAATCTACAAGCACTAGGTGATGAGTAGAAGAAAACCCAGTGCTGCAATAATAAGCTCCTCCATAAAATTGTGCTATTGCTCCAAAATTATGCTGCTACCTGACTTCACCCCCTAATTTTTCCACTCTAGAGTGACCAAAAAAATTCTAGGAATTTGGGATTTTGATCCTTTCCCAAAGCCTAGAAAAACCCAAAACGGATTTCCCTTGGTTCTAAACTTAGAAAATTGGCCCTTCGCAACTTTTCCCTCCTCCAGATACGAACTCTTTTGTTGTGACTAATCTTGTCAATATCTACACTCCCATATCCAACAATCCTCCTCAAATGGCCCTCCAAATGATCTCCCAGCTCTCAACCACCAAAATCCTTGGGATAATGTTGCTTCAACAAATCTCACTGCAATGATTGGGCAGTCATGGAGGAGATGACACAATCCTGCATGTGATTAAATGAGAGTTGCATATGGGATGACCCTCTCGATTATAGTTTCCCTATACACTCCTGAAAATGGTGAAAGGATTCTCTTGGAGCTTCTCTAGATAACTTCCCTACACCCTTGCTCTAGAAATGACCAGTGAATCCTCCCTTTGCACAGTGGTGGATCCTAGACTGCGTGTTATGCTACAAAAATGTGTATGACCTACAACTGATGCTTCTTTATCGATATTGAAGGATGTAAGGCATGTTCCATGTCTAAAGAAAAATCTATTTTCAAAAGGGTAGTTGGGAGGTCAAGCCTGTGTAACTAATTTTACAGATAAAATTTGGAAAGTCACTAAAGGAGCCCTGGTAATATAAAAATGAGAAAAGGTTGTTACATTGTATTTATGCAATGGTATTTTTATTTTTTTAATGCTTTAACCTCTATAGGAGAAAATAAAACATTGTGGCATCATAGGCTTGGGCACATGAGTGAGAAGGGGATGTAGATTCTTCACTTAAGAAATTTGTTGTTAGGTTTGAAGCACATTGATTTGGAATTCTATGAGAATTATGTTTATGGAAAATAGAAGAGATTCAGATTCCTCAAAGTTGGGAAATAATGTTGAAAATGGCAACAAGAAATGCTAAAAATAGCATTTCAGGATATACTCCAACTCTGTTGGAAATAGAAAAAATAGAAATGCTAAAAATAGCATTGTTATAAATAGCATTTCGGGATGGATTCCAATTTTAATTAGTCCCTGAATTAAAATTCAAATTTGGTCTCAGCAGATATTTGAAAAATAATTAATTAATTCATCTTGAGTTAATTAGTTGGAGAAAATCAAACATGAAGTCTTTGTGAAGTCATGCAACAATTATCCCTTTGATTGAGGAAGTTATCCCTTAATTAAGGAGATAAGGATGAGTTGTATTTGAGTTATAATTAGTTAGCTTAGTTAACTGAGTTAAGTCTAGTTAAATTAGTTCCAAATAGTTTGAGGAACTAATTGTGAGTTCAGTCCGTTAATGCATGCATGCATGCAAGTAGTGTTCTCCATATAACTAAATATTCTCTCATAAATAACTCATGCATGTCAGTTTAGAGAAGGACCCAGTTGAGATTAAAGCAAGGGATAGTTTATTATCAGTTGGAGGAATTTTCCTATATAGGAAACTCATCCATGCATAAAGAATTATCTCCTTCAAGATTGCACAATTATTTCAGAGGTTAGTGAGAAGTGTGTGAGGTAATTACACACAAGCCGCTTGAGGACCTAGGAGAAACTGCACAAAGAAATAGGAGGCTTAAAGGACTAAAGGAAGGCATATGTGTTGTCTATTCCATCTATGAGTAGCAGTGAGGGATTGTACTGAGAGATGGATAGCTTGTGAGCTAAAGCTTTATGTAATCCTGAGATATTTCCACTTGTATGACAATACAGATAGTAGGGTTTTTAGTTGAGGCTTTCCCCAGAGTATTCTTCTGTGTTCATGTGTGATTGATTTCTCATTCTCTGTTATATGTGTTCTATTTGATCTTGCACAAAATCGATTAAGCTTCCACAAGTTTGTTTGTGTAACAGTCCAAATAAATATCTAATTAACTTTTCTAATTAACATTAAATTTAAATCAGAGTGGCACTTACGTAGCCAAATAAACATGTAAATAATAAACTAAATAAAACTATGAATAGTGCTTACCCGTGGTAGAAGTAGGCTTACCGCAACAAGGTTTTGGAGACAACTCTCCACCCAACCATAAGCTCAACGTGCAAGGATCTACTACAACTGGCCACCCCCGAGCCCTTAATCAACGTACTACTGCCAGTGACTACTATGTCTTAGAACACCATTCTCCCAAGAGAATGAAAGATAGAATCTCGGAAAGATGGAATCCCTCCCATCCTCCTCACCATCTAATAAATAGAGCAAACATTGGATGGGAACCACATGCACACACTCCATGTGTCTACACGTGACTTTGATTCTTTAGCTTTCTTATTTTATTTCTTTACTTTTCTTTTGGTTTTTAGCTTTCTTGTTTTATTTTCTTCTTTTTGATAGCTTTACTGATTTTTTTTATTGTTTCCTTTGTTTTATTTCTATTTAGTCTTATTTAGAGCTTTAGTATAGTTATTACTATTTTTATTTTTATTTATTTTCTTGTATATTTTTTTTAAATATCATTTATTATTTAACATTCATGATATTTATTATTTATTATTTATATTATTATTATTTATTTTGTATTATTTATTATTTTATTTACTTCATGTTGTCAACACCCTCTGCTGAACTAGTATAACCAGCAGGCATCGAAAGTCCCCAACACCCCGGGAAATCTCAAGGAATCTATGTCCTTTTTCCCACTTTCGGCACCGGGATAAGCCTGACCCAGTTTGTATCCTAGTCCAAGGCTGGCCCCAAGGCTCATGCCTGACTCAAACCTCATCTGCCCCAAGGTAGGCATCATGTCCGATACTCAATGACCCCGGGCATCTCGCAAGGCTGGCCCACTCCCTCCACAACTACTAAGGCGCACAACCCCAGGCGTCGAAGTCCTTTACGTCCCTTCCAGACTTTGGTATCCCAATCCAATAACAGCCACCTAGCCTAGAACATTAGGCACTTGGCCTACTCAAGATGGTCCCATAGCTCTTCAAGAGCTATCCATCAAGAGCTATACACAAGATAAAGGAACCCCTGGCATATATAGTGTTGATTGAGTTTTGTCCCCAACCCATATGGTGTTACTTATTCTCCCTCATGTGTATGGGCTCACACGAGATCATCAAATAAAACGGTCCTCTCGGCCCATTTGTGGAGTCGTGTGAATCATCACACCCCAACATGCAACCAATGCATTAACCATACCATCATAGTATCATAGGAATAATCCACATGTCAAGTCTTGCATGTCATCATGAGAACATTCATCAATGTTAATTGCAACATTATGAATAATAACGTTCTTCATGCTCATGCATGTCATAAATTTGTAAGCAACTATCACATGCTTCATGTCATGAAATACCATCATACGTTAGATCATCAATGTATTTGCATCAAAGACATATCATGATTTCACATAATAAGTGAACCACATGTCAATAAACCTCATATTATAGCATCATAATTTCTATGCCACATTATGCATATCATATCCATCATGAGTATTGAACATTAAATACCTATCATCACGTAGTAGATGAATATGTCAATATACCTTTTCATAATGTCATAATACCTATGCATCTCACTATCATCATAAGGATAGATAATCACGATAAGAACCATATGTGCATCATTATCGTCCTACCATGATATCATGAAACATCGTCAATATGTTTTCATCAAGTTTTCAATTAATTTTCAATAATCATTTCGACTTCTTTCTACTAGGTAGTTGATCATTTACACCAACGGTATAATCATCTAAGTACATTGTTAAATTTCACATGAGCCTCATCATCTTGGGTCTTAATCTCTTGTTATATATTCTTCCTTCCCCAAGGAAATTCTGGTGAAATTCATTGTTTAAGATATTTACTAGTTATTTCATCATCATCTATCTCAAAATTAAAATTCCTTGATTTACATCCATTTACCCTTTGGCTTACTAATTCCAATACCACTATATGCAATTGCATATAAACATTATTCATTAAGATTTAATTTTATATCATGCTTAATTTACTTGCACGAGGATTTGTTGATCCATGTTGACTTATTTAACAATTAGCACTTCATCCACAAAAATATTTTCTTATCTCATCCAGTTTGTCCATAAAAAATTCAAATGTGAGGTGTTATGTGGAAAAAACCTCTTTTAACTTAATGGGAAATCCTACTCATGAAAAATGAGTGAAAATTAGTCAAGTACAACCTCTATTAATTGACTTTCACTTCTTTTGTCACTATACACAATCCTTCTCAAGATATCCTTATAAAATTTCTAGTAACATTTTTTTCCTATATCTTCTTTGTTTATTATCACTTGGTCCTAATGCAACTTCACACCTCCACATTTTTAAAATATGTAGATCATCATTATGACCATTACCAATCATGTTTCTCGCTCCACTCATCAATACCTTTAGAAGAACTTTCTTCTTCATAGAACATCCCTTCATCTCCTACCCGTTACTCATAGACTTCATTAGTTGATTGCCAATATTTTCTTCTTTATGTGCATCATCCTTAGATAGATCTTATAGTGACACCTTTAGAGCACCAAGTTATGTTTCTTCCATTATATTTCAAAATAGGTTTCTTCTTCTTATTGGTTTCTTACCCTTGTTGTGATACTTCTTCTCTACCACCTTAAGCATCTGATCCATGTTGGCCATAATCACATGAGCTATCATTAGTTATCATCCTTAAAAAATGCAAGTTTCTCCTTTCCATTTCTCCTTAGACAACTTTTATCCACTATATGCAATTAACCTTGAATCACAAAATGTCATGTAACCTATACTCAAAACTAAACTGAAATCATAGGGTACGATTTAGATGTATCATAACGTTCAAACCATAAAACATGACTTAGTCTGTCTTAGCTAAGTAAGAACTCCAAATGGGTTCACAACATCTTAATCATCAAGATTATATTGAGAGAGTGGTGTTCTTGTAATAATAAACCACAGAAATACCAAGCCACTGCTATTGATAAAGGATAATGAGAACAGTAATTCAACCCAGATAATTTAGTGAATAATATGATCAACATTCAAGGACTGTTAGATCAGATTGAATAATTAACAGATACAAGTGAATACCGATCATCTAAAGGTAATAAGATATCAGAGTTTATCCATTGTGAATTGGGACAGATTTCATTATTTAAGAGCAAATACTTTAAGTGCTATGTAAACTAAAATGAACCGGTGGTGAGTATTTACACTAGCATTAAAGATTTGTTCCTCCACAAAAGCATGCCAGTATACCATATCAATCGCGCAATCTTTCAGAGAATTATACATCGTCAATTATGTGTAGATTATCACCATCTAAGATTACAAGATTATATACTTTTCCAATGAATTAATGATTCATAACAAAACTATATATCTTTAATTATGTGACTCTATGTCACACCTTTAACCGTTTTAGTTGATTATAGCACTTTTCATTTAATGAAATAGTGTTTAGGAAATGATACAAACAACTCAAGAAAATGAGATAGTGGTTTTACCATGTAGTGAGATTCTAATGAGAGTAGAGAATCACAGAGGAAAGAGCCAGTATTCAAATCATGAATCTGTTGTCTATGATGATGCATGAGAAAAACCAATGAGGAACTAATGAGTGCATCAAACATTAAATTATGCAGGCCAAACACTTATAGTTGATCCTTCAAAATGATTCTAAAGAAATATGTTGGTTGTAGCTAGTTTAACAAGTATATCAGTCTACCAAAGCCAGATCAGTTATCAAAATGTAATGAAAAAGAAAGTTGATGAACTGTAAAAAGAAAAGAAGATTGATAAAGAGACCTTGCACGAGAAATAAAGATACTACTATAACTCAATATCAAGATTCATCACTTAAGGAAGCATAAAATAAGAACCAATATACTCCATAATAATTATTATCGGAGTCAAATAAGGTTAATAAGTTATCCTTATTATCAGGGTTCATGAGTTTAGTAAAATATGTTTTTATCATAAATCACAATACTTAAACCATAATTAAACCATAAATTATCAACAATCACAAATTTTTGTAATATAAACCATGAAAACATGAATTAGAAGGTACTAATGATGTCAGCATAAAACTTAGAGAATTGTCTCAATGTTGGTGCCATTATTGTGTTAAGAAGGTACTTTGATCTTCGAAAGAAAATTTATTCATCATTATATGTCACACCAATATTAATTCTACAGATTCATGATTTTTAAGGATCAAAATTTTGTTCTGTAGAGTGAAATATTGAAGTATTTGTTTAAGCAATCATAACTTATGTTAGAAGAACTACTGCTTTTAACAAAATAAATAGTTTAAAAAATTTTATTGAATGTATCTTGAGATTTTTATGGCTATTAAATGATTACTCTAAGGGAATTTAAGAAATCAACAACCGAAGAAATATTCCACACCATAAAGAAGAAGAGACACTGTCACCCGACCCATAACTGGATCAGATGGCTGCGAAGGTTATCCCTTCCCAAACACAAAATAAAATATTTTTATTAATAAGATGGCCTGCCTACAAGCACACCCACGAAAGCAACACCATATCAAACCCAAAGCTTTAATAGCTACCCGGTTTACATTCATTAATTACAATATAAGTATTGAAACAAAACCAGGAACTCTTGAACAAACGTATTGGTGCGCTTGGGCTAGATACATTTTGGTCCACACTTAGACAACCATAGGGACATAATTCTTTTCTCGAATGTTGTGACATACAAGTTTTAGAAAAGAAAATAGTCAAACTATATGAATATAGTAATGTTGTCGATAAGAAGCAAAGCTCCACTAATAATATTATTCATATTGTGGATGCATCATTCAAAGTTGATGCATTCTCCATCATATTTCACAAGTAAAAGGTGATGCATGCTGTGATGATAGATTTTTGTATAGCCAGGAATGGAAATTTTTCTATAATCTTCACCTCGGATAGTTTTTTTGAAGCATCTTTAGCCCTAAATGATGTTGTCACATTGAGGAGACGGATGTTGAATAATTTTGAGATCAGATTGAAGACTGAAATAGAAACTCCAGTAGAAGCTAACCCCACTGGACCTTTGAAATAGAGCTCATCAAACAAGATGCATCTTCAGTAGATTGACTAAAGAGAAATCGACATTGCCTTATGGTAAAGATTCTTAAATACTTGACTACATGACAAAATCACATAGATAACCACAGAATCACAATATAGTCCACATTTTCCCTGTAACTATAAGGTAGAATTGAACTTGAAAATGAACTTGCATCTAGAATGAAACTCCATTTTCTACTCAATTATTGGGAAAGCAGAAATTCAAATGCCATAAATCTTCCTTCTTTGGCCACAAAATGCGATTTTTGTCACATTCTGAGTTGTATCCTTTCATATTACCATAAGCTACCCTATAAAAGTGGATGAATAATATGTAAGAATTAGAAATTACGCAAGTCTCGATAGACAGACAGACAATGATATCTAACAGGTGGGTGGTGAGGATATATATCTATATATCTATATATATATAGATATATATATATATATATAGATATATATATCTATATATATATATAGATATATATATAGGGAAGGTAAGTTGAAGCCTCCTATGTATCTATATATATATATATATATAGGAGGCTTCAACTTACCTTCGCTATTCAGATAAATGAAGCTAATAACGTAATAGCTGAGCCCCACCTTTAACAAACCGTAATTTTCCTAGCTCGATAGAAATCTAAAATTCGCATTCATGAAATGGGAAATTGGCTTCCGGTGAAAAAAAATAAAATTCTGTTTTATCTATTTCGCTAAAATATTTAATGAATGCAATAACAAAACTAAGCTAAAATTAGAAATCTAGTTATGAAAAAGATGTGAATTAAACAAATTTAAGTGAAGAGAATTTCGTGATAAGAGTTGAACTCATATTTCAATAGGAATACAGGTGTCCCTAATACCTCTAACAACTTTAAGCGAAGAGGAATAAATGGTGGTCAGATCGAGCATAGCATGTACCCATTACATAACATCATACATGACTAATATTGGATTAAGAAAATGACTGATGTTCAATTAAGGAAATAATTTAACGTGTGAAGCCAGTTTCATGGGTGATTTTAGTGTATTGTCCACTTTTAAGACATATAATGACATTCCAGGATGAAATTCAAGATGCATAAAACATTGGAGGAAATATATTCATCACCTATGCTCGGAATAAATAAATGATGGAGCCTCCTTTAATAGACAAATGATTTCTTTTACAGTGATCACCCAGAAATCCAGGTCAGGTACGACCAGGAAGGCCAGGCGGAGTGAAACATAACTCAGACCACGTATGGGATTAGCTTTCGGATAGAGCTTGTGTAACAAACCTTGACCTTTAAAGCTTCAGTTTAAAATTTCCAAATATTAAGTGCGAACGAGCAACCATATAAAACATTATTACTTTGATTGTATGCACCGAAGGAATTTAGTATGGAAATTTAACGCTGTATCGGTTCAAATGTGAGCGTCAATTATTGACCTTAAGGGAATATTAAGAGACTCAGATAAAATAGCATACGAAAACAGCTAGGTAAAGACAGAATAGCAAAAGCAGCATAGCCCAAATGGTTAGGTGTGGAGATCGTGGAGATTGTAATGAACAGGTCATGCGTTAGGACCGCATAGCGTAGTGGATTAGCACGTTTGATTTCAGATCAAAAGGTCATGGATTCGATTCACGTTGTCTCAAGCAATAATAATTTGGGGGGTTTTAGAGGATGTCAGATCCTCCAGCATTGTGAATTATTAACTACAATCTCAGATTCAAGTAAATAGATCAGCTCCATACATGATGTAGTCACAGATAGGAAAAAGCCTTTGCAGCTGTTGTTGATGTCACAGTCGTGATCATTATGGAAATATGGAACTAGAGGAAGTATTATAAAGATGGAGAAAGATACCACAAGATACCATATATTCTTCGCTGTAATAATAGCATTGCCCAAGCAGTGCCCACCGCTTCTGGTAGCGATAAGCAGTGCCCACCACTTGTGGTAGCCATAAGTGCTCAATGATCAGGCAACAATCTCATCTAGCCATTTTCACATCGAATCTTACAAACTCAGAAATTAGTGATAAATATACATTGAGTAAAAGTAGATACTAGATGATACTTAAAATTTCCAACATAAAGATCTAGTGCATCTCTTCAAGAGTGTTCAACCTTCCGCACTGTGTCGAATCACAACTAGATACAAGTCAATGCCAACATTACACAATGAATATAGTTGAATAACATACAAGAAACTAAGCTTTCCATTTTAAAAATCTCACTAAAATATAATTATGACTCGACCCCAACATTACGCATATTCCAGGAAGATCATTGAAACATACAAGAAACAAAACAAGAGAGTAAACGACTTGCAGACGATCTTGGTACATGACAAATGCTTCAAGCTTTGCATTTTCACTGATTAAATTCGCTTCCTAGGATAGTCAAAGGACTCAAATGCAAGAATAGTTAAATTCCTAAAGTCTTGTATAACTGGACCACTGGAAGTCGCAATTTCAAATCTCCATGCATCTAATGCAAATGTTAGCACAATCGTTTCTCTCTAAGGTTTATTAAAAATAGTAGGACATATAATAACTACTGAGATGGACGTCACGTCAACATACAAAACTATTGGTTCCTTATCTCCCAATAGTTTGATAGGCCATATTGATTAATAAAAATCATTGATATACCCTTATCAACATTGACAACTAAATTTATTTTTTTATGACAAATGTTTGTTTTGAGTAGATTGTTGATATGTCCGTATAGTGATTTTCAAATGAAATTTACAACAATCTTGTTTGATTGACCTTGTCACAAAAATTACTAAGTTTTCACTTTCATTGGAGATGCTTGGATGGACACAAAGGTGATTGGACTAGGATCCCAAAGCCTTAATGATCCAGATCCTGAGAGATTGAAGTTTTTGTGAGCGCTTGATCTTCCATGTACAGATCTTCGAAACAAACCCCGCAGCATACTTGAGTCCTGTGATCACCTGTCCAGCCCTTTTAAATTGGTTTGGTGACATCCAACAACATCAAGGCCAACAATAACAACATAGAAAACTACAATAAACCTAATAAATAAAATAAGGTTCATTGGAAACAAGATATGCAGAGACTTGAATATGGCCAGGTTAATAGACATGGTACCTAGCATTTAGATCACCTGTAAGGGCTTATACGTTAAAAAACAGATCGCCCTGTTTAAATATGTGTCACACAGTTTAAATATAAGCCAATAACAACACAGCTAGGCTTTAAACAACCATATAGAAATGCTTGCAAAAATAAATTTAAAAAAACCTACCGCAAATTATCATTCAGAACCACAATATATAAATTTATGATAAATGAGCTTTATCTGATGCCTATCATAAAACACACACCACTCAGTTTCTATTGGGCAAAGCCTGCAAACAATTGTTAAAAACTGCTAACGAATTAATGAAAACAATCAGAATTGTAGAAATCTAGAAACCCCGATTCCAATGTTTAGTTGTCGTGGAAATTACTCGTAGGAAAATAAGCATCCTGAATTACCTTCAAAAACAAGTCAAGTTAAATATCTTGACAAAAATAGAATTTTTAGATTCCTATAGGCCCTAAGGGTTGAGCCCGCTTTGATACCACATGTAACAGTCCAAATAAATATCTAATTAACATTAAATTTAAATTAGAGTGGCACTTACCTAGACAAATAAATATGTAATTAATAAACTAAATAAAACTATGAATAGTGCTTACCTGTAGTAGAAGTAGGCTTACCAGAAAAAGGTTTTGGGGATGGCTCTTCACCCAACTATAGGATCAATTGTGCAAGGATCTGCTACAACTGGCCACCCTCGAGCCCTCAATCAACGTACTACTGCCAATGACTCCTATGTCTTAGAACACGATTCTACCAAGAGAATGAAAGATAGAATCTCAGAAAGATGGAATGCCTACCATCCTCCACACCATCTAATAAATAGAGCAAACATTGGATGGGAACCACATGCACACACTCCATGTGTCTACATGTGACTTTGATTTTTTAGCTTTCTTGTTTTATTTCTTTACTTTTCTTTTGATTTTTAGCTTTCTTGTTTTATTTTCTTCTTTTTGATAGCTTTACTAAAAAATTTATTGTTCCCTTTGTTTTATTTCTATTTATTCTTATTTAGAGTTTTAGTATAGTTATTACTATTTTTATTTTTAATTATTTTCTTGCATATTTTTTTAAGTATCATTTATTATTTAACATTTATGATTTTTATTATTTATTATTTATATTATTATTATTTATTTTGTATTATTTATTATTTTTATTATTTATTGTTTATTATTATATTATTATATTATTATTTATTATTAAGGGAAGGGATATTACAGTTTGTAGAAGTAGGTCAAGTATTTTTCTTTAGTATATTGCATTATCAGGTTTTCTATAGTGAGAATTTCTACATGGTATTAGAGCAAAGGTGATCAAAGCGGAGAACAATATACAAAGAAGGGAGAAGTTCGAAGGTTGAAGTTCTTGATTATAGAAATCAAATTCTTATCACATCTTAAAGTTCACCAATTGAGTTCAATGGTTTGAGACTCGAGTATGACTTGGATGGTAGCTCGAATTATATAGCTTGGAAGGATCGAATGGAAGTGGTATTAGAGTACAACGGTTTAAAGGACTTCATTGATCAAGAAGTCCCCAAGCCAGTAGCTGCTAACACCCAAGAATTGGTGGAATGGAAGAAATGTGTGGCTAGAGCGAGGAGGATTCTTGTTGGGTCCCTATAATACTAGTGATTACCCCATTACTATTGTAGTTATACCCCTTATTAATATTGTTGTGCCCCTATTGCCCCCATATTGTTATTACTGTGCCCCATAAAATCCCTCTATTGTTATTTTTGTGGCTTTATATTATTATTGTTAGGTCGGCTGATTTATATTGTGACTCCTTAGACTCCTATATATAGAAAGGACGTTTTGTCATTTGTATCATCGAAGAATTGTTCATTTATGTAATGTAAAGGAGGTTTCCCCCTCCAACAGGCTGAATTCTAAGGCGTTGGTCTATCTTTTCTATCTTTTCTTGAGCTGGTTTCATAACATTTGGTATCAGAGCTTTGGATTCTAGGGTTTTGCTGCTCCAAACAGGTCATCGTGGCATTTTCACTATAACCTTTTTTCTGTGACGTTTCAGAAGTCGCAAAAAAAAACAATTTGAGAAGAAATCGTGCTGAACCTTGGATCTGAATTTCAGATCTTTTCATGCTATATTTGTGGAGATATGATCTGAGTAAGTTGGTCTTTTTGTAGACTCCTGAATTACATTCTAAACAGGTGACCTGGGGAAAATCGTCATAACTTTCTCTCTGAAGATCGGATTGAAATTTCGTAAGAAGGTATAGAATGAGGACGGACTGTAGTTTTTTGTATGCATTTTTCAGATCCATAGGTTGAAACAGTGACTTGTGGCACGTCGTACAAGTTTGCTCTACTGAACTAGTCTAAAATCAAGTCACTGTGGGAGATTTCTCATAACTCTTCCTTGGAGAATCCAATTTGGGTCAGACTTGTGGCATTGGAAAGAGGACACATAAGGTACTACAGGTTGCAATTTTAGAACTGGATGATTTGAAATTACAGAGATACATCAGATTCAATATCAGGCTTCTACAAAGTGAAAAAAGGTGTGTAGTTTTTTTTTAAATTTTTACGTAAGCTTGGTTTGAAGAAATTCAAAGGGCATAGTAAAGCATTATTATCGGTAACTGATGCCCCGAGGAAAGAAAATGCAAACACCTAGTAAGGAACCTGAAAGCTCTAGCATGACTCATGAAGAAGAGGAAGAAATGCTACATGATATATCAAAATTACAAGAACAAGTGCAACAAATGTCACGCTCACAAAAGCTAACAGAAGCTAAGATAAATGGCGTGGAATCTAAGATAAAGGGCATGGAAGCTAAGATGGATGATTTGAAGACAGATTTGAAGAGAGACATGGCAGATTTGAAGACAGATTTGAAGACAGACATGGACGAATTGAAGATAAATATGAATAAGTTGCTACAAGAAATGGGCACTAAGGGTGAAAGGGTACTAAAGGAAACTCATGATGAGAATAAAAGAAATGTTAATCATGATTCCATAGACGCTAATGTTGGATCGAAGACTCACCATATTCCAAAAATCGATATGATGAAGTTTGATGGCAAGGATCCTGCCACATGGATATTACAGATGGAGCAATTCTTCGATCTCAATAATGTGCAAAACACACAAAAGGTACGTATGGCAACTTTATATTTGGAACCAAATCAGTTTGTATGGTATCAATGGCTTTGCTCTCGTAAACAATTTATCACTTGGGCCATTTTTACGGAAGAATTGGTAGCACATTATGAGGATACAAAAAGCAACACTTTTTTTAGCCAATTGATAAGTCTCAAACAAAAGGGTTCAATAATGGAGCACATTGAGGAGTTCCAAAAATTGAACATAAGGGTAAAAGATATTCCAGAGGAGCATAGGATTGATGTGTTCATAGGTTCTTTAAAGGATAATATCCAACATGATGTTCAACTTTGGGAACCTGATTCATTAGAGAAGGCATTCAGGTTAGCAAGAAAAATGGAAAGCAAAATTATGGCAACCAGGAAGCATACCACTCACAACTATAAAGACGGAAGTGTTGTTGCCCCTAGTCTTCCACAACCTATAAGGTTGACACCACAACAATTGGAAGAAAAGAGAGAAAAAGGGCTTTGTTACAGTTGTGATAGCAAATACACTAAAGGTCATAAGTGCGCTAAGAAGAAATTATTCTACATAGATTGTGAAGAGGAAGAAGAAGGGGAGCAAGAAAGGTCAAAAGAAGAGGATATACTCCAGGAACAAAGCCTAGATGAAGAAAAAATAAATCCAACCATATCTTGTAATGCATTAGCGGGAATTACCACTCCTCAAACCATCAAGATAGAAGGACAAATCAAGAAGAAAAAGGTAATAGTTTTGATTGATTCAGGAAGCACCCACAATTTTATTCATTGTAAGGTAGCAAAAGAATTGAATTGCTTCCTATATCCAGCACCAGAGTGTCAAGTAATGATTGCAAATGGAGGAACAATAAATTTCTCTGGAAAGTGCCATAATATCAAGCTATCCATGGGAGAATATGTATTGACTAGCCCAATGCTTTCCATTCCAATGGGAGGTGCTGATGTTGTACTAGGAGTCCAATGGCTACAATCCCTGGGTACAATAGCTTTTAATTTTCAAGAACTTTTCATGAAATTTTCTACGGAAGGAAAGGAAGTTGAATTAAGGGGTATTGCAGGGAAACCAGGAAAGGTAATAAGCTCTAATGGTATGACAAAGCTTCTAAAAAAGGAGAAAAGAGGTGTAATTGCACAATTATGCTCGCTAGATGTTTCCACATCGGAATCATCTATTTCTCCAGATCTCCAAAAAGTCCTGGACAATCATTCCAAGGTATTTGAGACTCCCAAAGGTCTCCCACCTATGCGTGATCATGATCATGCTATTCATCTGATTCCAGGAAGTGTTCCTCCAAACATCAGGCCGTACAGATATCCCTATGTCCAAAAGAGTGAAATTGAACGTATGGTTGCAGAAATGCTAGAGGCTGGTATAATTCAACCAAGTCAAAGTTCTTTCTCTGCTCCAGTAGTATTGGTGCACAAGAAGGATGGATCATGGCGCATGTGTCCGAATTATAGGGAGCTCAACAAGCTCACTATTAAAGATAAGTTCCCCATTCCTGTCATTGATGAATTACTGGATGAATTGCATGGATCAATTTACTTCACCAAGTTGGATCTTCGTTCAGGATATCATCAAATCAGAATGAAGATTGAGGACATTCCGAAAATAGCATTTAGAACTCATGAGGGTCATTATGAATTTTTGGTCATGCCTTTTGGCCTTACCAATGCACCTTCAACATTTCAAGGTTTGATGAATTCAATTTTCAAACCATTCCTTAGAAAATTTGTGTTAGTATTTTTTGATGATATACTAATCTACAACAAGTCTTGGAAGGATCATGTTGAACATGTTGACAGGGTGCTACAACTATTGAAGGAGAAACAATTATATGCAAAAAGATCCAAATGTTTCTTTGGAGTCCAGGAGGTGGAATATTTGGGTCATATTGTATCTCATGAAGGAGTTAAGGTAGACCCTAGCAAAATTAAAGCCATTAAGGAATGGAAAATCCCCACATCCATAAAGCATCTGCGAGGATTTCTCAGGTTGACAGGGTATTATCGCAAGTTTGTTAAGAATTATGGGAGAATAGCAGCACCTCTAACAACATTATTGAAGAAAGATGCATTTTCATGGACTCCGGAAGCAACAAAGGCCTTTGAACATCTTAAAGAGGCAATGTGCCAAGCACCGGTCTTAGCTACACTGGACTTCACGAAAACCTTTATTGTGGAATGTGATGCTTCAGGAAATGGAATTGGTGCTGTTCTAATGCAAGATGAAAGACCCATTGCTTTTGAAAGTCGTCCAATCAAGCGAAAGTTTTTAAGAAAAGCTATTTATGAGAAGGAAATGTTGGCAATACTCCATGCACTTAAGAAATGGCGACCCTACCTAATGGGAAGACACTTCAAGGTAAAAACGGATCATGATAGCCTTAAATACTTTTTAGAACAAAGATTATCCTCTGAAGAGCAACAAAAGTGGGTCACAAAGATGTTGGGTTATGACTTTGAAATCATCTACAAAAAAGGGAAGCAAAATGTGGTGGCAGATGCACTCTCAAGAAAGGATGAGGATGTGGAAGCATTGTTGTGCGCCATTTCTATTATCCAACCAGATTGGATAAACGAAGCAAGGGAGGAATGGAAGAATGACGAAGAAGTGTGGGCACTTATTCGAAAGTTACAACAAGATTCCAGTACGTCTGATACATTTAGCTGGAAAAATGATTCGTTATGGTACAAAGATCGATTATACCTCTGTAAGAATTCCCAGCTAAAATAAAAGATTCTTATGGAATTGCACACTTCTCCCTTAGGAGGGCACTCAGGATTTTTAAAAACTTACCACAGGGTTAAGAAGGAATTTTTTTGGGATGGCCTTAAATCAGATATTCAAAAGTTTGTGGCGGAATGTTTGGTTTTCCAACAAAATAAAGTTGAAACAATTAAGACACCGGGTCTATTACAACCTTTATCCATTCCAAGCCAACGTTGGGAGGAGGTTTCAATGGATTTTATCACAGGTTTACCCAAGTCTGATGGAAAGAGTGTCATCATGGTGGTAGTTGACAGACTTACCAAGTATGCACACTTTTGTGCATTATCACATCCATTTAAAGCCAGTACAGTTTCTACTACATTTATGGAAAAAATTCAAAAGCTACATGGAAACCCAAAGATTATTGTAAGTGACATAGATCCCATTTTCACTGGAAATTTTTGGACAGAATTATTTTCTTGTCTCGGTACTCAGTTAGCTCATAGATCATCTTATCATCCTCAATCTGATGGGCAAACTGAGATAGTAAACAAATGTTTGGAAGGATATCTTCGTTGCTTTGTATCTGATAAACAGACACAATGGGTCAAATGGTTGCCTCTGGCTGAATGGTGGTATAACACTTCCTTCCATACAGCAACAAAAATGACCCCATTTATGGCACTTTATGGGTATCAACCACCATCCATCACATCATATTTAAGAGAAAATTCTAAGGTTCAGGCAGTGGAACATCACATCGAACATCAACAACAAGTCCTCCAACTCTTAAAGGATAACCTCGTGTTGGCACAGAATAGAATGAAACAACAGGCAGATCAACATCGCAGTGAAAGAAGTTTTGATGTAGGTGATTGGGTATTCCTACGGCTACAACCATATAAGAAAATGTCCCTCAAGCAAGCTAAGAAGGATAACAAATTATCACCAAAGTATTATGGTCCGTACAAGGTGTTGCAAAAGATTGGTACTATGGCATACAAATTGGAGCTTCCTGCAGCTTCTCGATTGCACCCAGTTTTACATGTTTCATGTTTAAAGAAGGTTATAGGCGACAAGCTCCCAGTTCAAACAATATTGCCAGAACTTGACGAGGAAGGAAAAATTATATTGGAACCGGAAGCAGTCACAGAAACAAGAACTCGACAGCTACGAAATCGTTCAATCTTAGAGTATCTTATCAAGTGGAAGAACTTATCCACTGAAGATTCCACATGGGAGGATGAGAATTTTATGCAGAAGTATCCAGAACTACTCAAGCATTGAGGACAACACTTTTTTGAAGGAGAGGGGCATGTTGGGTCCCTATAATACTAGTGATTACCCCATTACTATTGTAGTTATACCCATTATTAATATTGTTGTGCCCCTATTGCCCCCATATTGTTATTACTGTGCCCCATAAAATCCCTCTATTGTTATTTTTGTGGCTTTATATTATTATTGTTAGGTCGACTGGATTATATTTTGACTCCTTAGACTCCTATATATAGAAAGGAGGTTTTGTCATTTGTATCATCGAAGAATTGTTCATTTATGTAATGTAAAGGAGGTTGCCCCCTTGAAGAGGCTGAATTCTAAGGCGTTGGTCTATCTTTTCTATCTTTGCTTGAGCTGGTTTCATAACAATTCTTCTGGAGGGAGTTCGAGACCACATTGTCTCGAGTCTCCATGGGAAGGATACACCATTTTCAATGTGGAAAACATTGAAGGATCTATATCAGAACAACAACGATCAGAGATAGTTGGCGTTGAAAGACAAGCTTTGGAAAATCAATTTGTGAAAAGGGTGACACGATCTCTACATATACGAACAAGATTACCACCTGTAGGGATGAACTTGGAAGTGTAGGAATCATGATAGCCGATGATGACATGGTGAGTCTTGCTCTCCTCGGTATTCCTAAGAGCTAGCATAGCTACCAAGAGTCAGTAAATGGAAGAGAGAAACTGCCAGATTGGGAATGGCTGTGGTTGGATCTAATGCAGGAGGAGATTAGAAGAAGCACCATAGATGGTTATTCATCCAAGGAGGATGAAGAAAATTACACCTTAGTGAGTAAGGAAAGGAAAGGGAAGGAGAAGGATTCTCATCCCAAATCGAGTTCTTCTCATGGAAGGAAGAACATTGAAAAATCTAAAGTGAGATGCTTTAATTGTCATGAGGAGGGCCATTATGAAAATAATTGTCCATTGAAGAAATCCAAGAAGGGATCCTCGGAAGGATCTGAAGGTGAGGCATTGGCCTCTCAGATCGAATTGGATTTTACCCTCATCGCATGCATTGTTTTATCGATGATGGGTTTTGGTTGGTTTCAAGACAGTGGAGCCTCATTCCACATGACCGAAAATAAGAGTCTGTTCAGTACCTTGGAGGAGAAAGACCTCAAGATACTCATATAGATGGGTAATGATGAAAAGTATAGTGTTTCAAGAGTGGTCATGGTTGCCTTTTAGAGGGAGCATTGAGCTCGCATTACCTTGACAGATGTGAAGTATGTGTCAGGACTGAAGAATCACTTGGTATCGATCATGATGCTGGAGGACAAAGGCTATGATGTAGTCTTCAGTAAGGGAAAGGTTTTCCTTAGACACATCATCATGAGACAGGTGAAGCGAATCAGTTCATGAGTCAAGAACCTGTATGCTCTTGAGGTTAAAGATGCATGCAAAGCCTTGAGGAGCAAGGAAACTGTTGGAGACTTGGTGGTTGAGAGGGAGAGTACATTACCTCTCAACATGCAGTGCCAGAAGAAGTCTCAGAAAATTGTGGAGGAGCCACAATTTGTGAAGAAGCTTCAGGAGGTTGTGGAGCAGCCACAACTAGAGAAGCTGAGAGGAGACAGAATGGAGGAATCCACTCATGCAGAGACCTCCAGTAGGGGGAAATTTTGATCCAAGTGGACAAAGGGATCACATGCATCCACACCTCCAGGTGGGAGGTGGGACAATGTGGAGTGATAGTCCCAAGAAGGATGAAATAGGGGTAGGATCTTTGAGGTACTCAGCTTCTTTGATTAGACCTTACTACGAGAGCCCCAATGAGGAGTAGCAAGATTGGCTAAGTGGGTAGAGACAGATGCAGATGGAGCGACAGAGGAAGCTTCAGTATCAAAGGGTGTTTCTAGCCCAATAGGGAGGTCAGTTGGGAGATTAGTTACTTAATTCTTAGTAACTGAGTTGTAGTGCAGCAGTGGGCAACGCAATGCAACATGATGAGAGGAGGTGCAATGCGGATGCAGTACTAGGAGATAGGACCAGTAACAACATGGATGCAACAATAAGAATCAGTGTGATTGATGCACTCAGAGATCAAAAGTGACAGAGGCTAGAGCAGTTAGATACTGAAGAGCTTATCTGAATATCACTCGTGAGTGATCTCAGTTAATTAATTAATGAAGGTAGGTATTACAGACTCATGTGCTGGTGTGTGTCTATGTTATCTTAGGCAATAGATCGATCAGATTGCAAAATACAAAGACACTGGAAAATGGGAGACAGTAAGAGAATCACAGTAAGCATATACAAGAACACAACAAATTAATAAGGAGTTCACCTAATCCTCCTGGGCTACATCTCTAGTCCAACTTTCAGTGGTGGCCTTCTTTTTATTGTGTCTTTAAACAGAGTTCTTACAATGAAGAGCTCAATTTGAGTCTCCTGAAATAGATGATGCTTAGTAGGGTGGTTCATGGACTCCCCAATCCACTAGAGTGCACAGACTCCCCCTTACCAAGTCTCGACCTCAACTGGTCTTAATGGGATGAGTCCAATTTGGTACTCAATTCCTCGACAGATATCCTCGCAGGTATTTCTTGAACCTCTCAAGCCTTCTGTCTACTCGATGTTGCATTGGCTCTGTAGGTCAGCTCGACTCTCTATTCTCCGGTTAACTTTTTGTTTGGTTTCTCTAGCTCACTGTCTCCTTCTCTTTTTTCTCCCCTTTTTCTATTCTCTGTCTATTCATGGCTTAAGGCCAATCGATCCTTTGACTGTTCACTTCCTCTTCCACCTCTTCGGATCACCTGCTGCTGTTCACTTTGAATTCCTTGCCTCTGCATCATCGCCGCTACGTAACGTCTCACAGGGAAGTGGCCACTTGTCCTCTCACGAACTGTGCCAGCTCTTCCTCAAACAGTTTGATATTTCAGTTACTGTGTGTAATGATTCATCCGCCAACTCAGCGCTCCAATTAGACTTCAAACTTTTATATGTCGCAGCCTAATTCTCTCTCCAGATTCAGTTTTCCATCGAGTGCAATCTCTGCTGTTAGATCTAGAGCCCCCATATCCTATGGTGTTCGCTCTTATCATGTGGTTGACTTGCTTGAATGTTAGCTCGCAATGAGAGTGGTTTTCTCTCTCATCCGCTTGACATGCAACATCCAATGTATGGAATCGCTGGGTCCTCTAACAATTCCGCTTACCACCCAAAACGCTTCCGATATTCCACCGGTTTTGGAGCACGGGACTTGCCTGTCATTTTAGAGCTTTTCCCATGCTTTTCAGCTTTCCTTGTGATCGAGTGCTTGGGCATATTCCTTCTCGAGGGGTTTTTCCGAGCGATGCACGATTAGCGCTAATCGTGCATCAGAAACAGCCTCCGTTTTTTGATCTGGACTTCCTAACTACTAGTTTGCATCCTTCGCAGTCTCCATGGGCCTCAGTCAACATGCTTTGACCAAGGTCCTTGTCGTTTCTTGCTGGCTACAAACTGCCACTATCTAGAGGTCCTTCCTGATAGCTCTTTGTTCACAAATTTCTGAAGTCTGTCATGATTTGATACAGTCATAGAACTCTGATAATTTTCCATGGATCCAATTAGGATCACGGCCTTCCTACTGAAAAATCTTTTGGACCACCAAAAGTTGGTTTTCAAGCATCGACTAGGTGAGGGTACAATTGTCTCACTTGTCCAATCTCTATCCACTTTGCACTGCTCAGCTTTGAACCCTTGAGCCCAATTTTTAGGTACTCAACATCTCCCTTGTACGTCATTCTCACCTTCCTGTCCAGAACTGTGTATTCCTATAATTCATTAAGATATTCAGGCATCAGGTCATCAATAGAAGGAAATTGACTCTACTCTTCGAGATCCTCAATTAGTGAACGTTCAAACAATCTCAAGCAATCTGCATTCATGACTGAGTAGATGTGCATGTAAGCTAGTCCATACTTAATAGGTTTTAGTTTTTTACCTTCACCTTGCATTCTATCCTTGCTAATATACAGCCAGACTTAGTCACCAACTTGGAAACTATGCTCCATCCGATGCTTTTCATGCCTTACCTTGTACTTGGCTTGGCTCTTTTCTAGCTATTCCTGTACTACCTGGTGGATCTCTTGGATTTGTTCAATGAACCTAGTTGCCCTTTCCACATCACTATGTCCCTCAATTTTTGTGTCTTTACCAAAGACAAAATCCAAAGGAGACCTTGGTGTGAAACTGAAACAGGTCTCAAAAGGAGATCTGTGTGTAGAAGAATGTTTAGCTTAGTTGTAAGCATGTTGTACATAACACAAATGTTCATCCCAAAGCTTAGGATGTTTGCTGCAATATCCCCTGAGTAACTGGATCACTGTCATGTTGACTACTTCTGTTTGGCCATCGGTTTGTGGATGAAAAGTTGTGCTTTTCTTTAGTTTGGTATCCATCAGTTCCCACAGACTTGACCAAAACTTTCCCACAAATCAAGTGTCTCGATCAGATACAATGGAAGTGGGTAATCCAAAATGAACCCATACATGTTGATAGAATAGTTTTGCAGTTTGTTCAGATGTAATCTGTTTATTACAAGGTATCAAAATACACATTTTGTTGAACCTATCCATAACAACATACAGATAATCATGACCTTTCCTAGATTTAGGCAGTCCTCCAACAAAATCCATGGAAACACTTTCCCAAGGGTGAGAAGGAACTTGTAATGGAGTGTACAAGCTTAGTTTTCTATTGTTGGGCTTGCTTTTAGCACACATAGTACACCCTCTTACATATCTAGAAACAATCTCGTTCATTTTTGGCCAATAACAAAATCTTTGCAGCTGTGCAACTGTTTTACTTACCCCAAAATGACCTGATATTAGAGAAGTGTGTGCTTCTTGAATTATCTTTACTCTTTTAATTTGTGGAATTCATAGCTTCCCACAATGATATAGGAGCTGGTCCTTTACATGATAATCCAATTCTTCTACTCGTTTGCCTTGACATAAAGTTGCATATACATCTTTAAAGTCTATATCTTGATCATATTGTTCAATGTAGCTCTCGTGTAACATAGAATTATGCTCAAGTATAGTAGATGCATTTATATATGTCTAGATAACATATCTGCAACTTTACTCCCAACTAAAACACCTCGTTCAATCCTGTTAAAGCATGTAAGGGAGCTGCAATTAAGGAAAAGTTAGAAATGAACTTTCTCCAATATTGTGCTACTCCTAAGAAGCTCTTAACTTCTTTCGCAGATTTGGGTTTAGGCTAGTTCATAATGACTGCCACCTTAGAGGGATCTATCTTCAATTCACCACCCCCTACTATATGTCCCAAATAATTCAAATATGTTTTGTGAAATTCAAATTTTGAGAGTTTAACATAAAGTTTTTCTCTTTTCAAAACATCTAGTGTTTGCGTAACATGCTTTAAATGTTCTTCCCATGTTTTGCTAAATATTCAAATGCCATCCAGATACACAATAACAAAATCATCAAGAAAAGGTCTTAGTACATCATTCATTAATATCATGAAAGTAGCAGGAGCATTAGTCAAGCCAAAAGGCATAACCAACCACTCATACAATCTCTACTTTGTTTTGAAAGCAGTCTTGCATGCATCTTGTTCTGCAACTCTGACCTGGTGATATCCACTATGCAATTCTAGCTTGGAAAAATAAACAACTTAGCACATATTTCATTAAATTTGGAATTAAATGGTGGATTTAGAATTTCAAAATAACTAAAAAAAAATCAATTCTAGTGATGTCCTTGTAATAAAAAATTTCCAATTTTAATGAAATATTTGTTACTTCCTTTAATTCACCTAACAGATCATCTATGCGAGGAAGGGGATAACGATTTTTGATTGATATCTTATTCAGTGCTCGGTAATCAATGCACATTCTCCATGAGCCATCTTTCTTTCTCACCAAAACGATTGGTGACCCACATGTTGATGTGCTAGGTCTGATGAACCCCTTCTCGTGCAACTCCTGCACCTGCTTCTTGATTTCTGCGTTCTCTAAAGAGGACAACCTATTATACCTGTGGCTGCAATAGTTGTTTCATCTCCTGAGTCTAATCCCAAATCTTTCTAAATAGCTGCAACAATATTTTTCTTCTTGCCCTCGAACTTCTTAGGTCTCAGCTCCAGATGCAGAATCCAACGGTGCTCATCATCATGCCTATCTTTCTTACAGTGAGTGCATGAAGCCTTTCTTTTCTGTGCAGTATTGGCCTTCCTTGATTTCCATTTCTATTTTCTTTTCTCCTTATTCTTGCTTGCAGTGGGTTGGGATGATCCCCCAACTTCTAGACTTCCATTCATTCCTCTAACTTCTAGATGAGTAGCTTGTACAGATACCTCATCTATACTAGTGGGATTAAACATGAGGATAGTGTGCCTCATGTAGTTGTGTAGACCCTCGATGTACTTCAATAGAGTCTCAGGTGAGTCTAATGAGATTCCTAGAATCAATTCTCTCTCTCTAAATTCTTAGGTGTATCCTTGTACACTTTTCCCTTTCAACTGTCGAAGAGTTTGCCAGCTCATCATGGCTTGCTGCATGTAGGCCAATGGATAGAACTGCTTTCTTATTGCAGAAACAAATTCACTCTTGACAGAGATAGTCTTACCATGTCTCCTCATGTTAGCTTGGGTCCTACCTTCCCACCAAACCAAGGTAGTGCCTCCAAGGCGTAGGCTTGCTAGCTGAATATTGCTCTTGTCTAAATCGTTACTCTGCACTTTGCAATAAACATCAATTTTTTTAATCCAATTCTCCATGTTTTCTGCATTCAACTCTCCATCATATATGAGTAAATCAAATTTAACATCTAGCTTAATCAAAGATGCCTTCTTTTTATGTTCAGGGCTATTAGGAGTTGTGAGAAAGCTTTCCTCTTTCCCTTTGCCTTTTGAGTGGTCATGGAAGTGAGACTCTTCTTCTCCTTTATCTTGTTTGGAGCCTGATGAGTCTTCATCTTTATGTTTTCTAAAGTCCTTATACATTTCCTCTACCATGGACCTTATGGCTAGGAAACTATCTATGAATTGAGGGTCTGGCCCCATAGAACCTTCCTCTGACATTGTCTTTTGAGGATAGACTCTCCCAATTTCAGGATTAGTTTCGACCAACTCTCCTTCTCCTAATTTGAGCTTTGATCTAGTTAGCATTCAACAACTAAATCCAACACAAGCTTGTCTAACCTTAACAGCCTAAAGCTCTGATACCACTTGATCTGAATATCACTCGTGAGTGATCTTAGTTAATTAATTAATGAAGGTAAGTATTACAGACTCATGTGCTGGTGTGTGTCTATGTTATCTTAGGCAACAGATCGATCAGATTGCAAAATACACAAACACTGGAAAATGGAAGATAGTAAGAGAATCATAGTAATCAAATACATGAACACAAAAAATTAATAAGGAGTTCACCCAATCCTCCTAGGCTTCGTCTTCGGTGCAGATTTCAATGGTGGCCTTCTTTTTATTAAGTCTTTAAACAAAGTTCTTACAATGAGGAACTCAATTTGAGTCTCCTAAAACAGATGATGCTTAGTAGGGTGGTTCTTGGATTCCCCAAGCCACTAGAGTGCACAGACTCCCCCTTACCAAGTCTCGACTTCAACTGGTCTTAATGGGATGATTCCAATTTGGTACTTAGTTCCTCGACAGATATCCTCGTAGGGATTACTTGAACCTCTCAAGCCTTCTGTCTGCTCGATGTTCCCTTCGCTCCGCAGGTTAGCTCGGCTCTCTGTTCTCTGCTTCACTTTCTATTCAGTTTCTCTAGCTCATTGTCTCCTTCTCTTTTTTCTCCACTTTTTCTATTCTCCATCTTTTCATGGCTTAAAGCCAATCCATCCTCGGACTGTTCGCTTCCTCTTTCACCTCTTCAGATTGCCTGCTGTTGTTCGCTTGGAATTCCTTGCCTCTGCGTCATCGCCACTACGTAACGTCTCACTGGGAAGTGGCCACTTGTCCTCTCATGAACTGCACTAGCTCTTCCTCAAACAGTTTGATATTTTGGTTACTCTGTGTAATGATTCATCTGCCAACTCAGTGGTCCAATCAGACTTAAAAATTTTATATGTCACAGCTTAATTCTCCCTCCAAATTAGGTTTTCCATCGGGCGCAATCTATGTCATTAGATATAGAGCCCCTAGATCCTACGGTGTTCACTCTTATCGCGTGATTGACTTTCTTGGACGTTAGCCCACAATGAGAGCGGTTTTCTCTCTCATCCACTGGACATGCATCATCTAATGTATGGAATCGTTGGGTCCTCTGACAATTATGCTTACTGCCAAAAATGCCTTCGATATTCCACCAGTTTTGGAGCGTGGGACCCACCTATCATTTTAGCACTTTTCCCATGGTTTTTGGCTTTCCTTGTGACCGAGTGCTCGGGACTATTCCTTCTTGAGGGATTTTTCCCAGCGATGCGCAATTAGCACTAATCTAAGTGCGCATCAGAAACGACCTTCGTTTTTTGATCCGGACTTCCTAACTACTAGTTTGCATCCTGCGCGGTCTCCATGGGCCTCAGTCAGCACACTTTGACTGAGGTCCTTGTCGTTCCTTGCTGGATACAAACTGCCACTGTCCAGAGGTCCTTCTTGATAGCTCTTTGTTCATAAGTTTTTGAATTCTGTCATGAATTGATACAGTCATAGAACTTTGATAATTTTCCATGGATCCAATTTGGATCAAGAGAATAGAGGTGTGGAGATATCAGTCGATAGAGGCAATAACAGTCAGATGCTTTGATGACAGAGGCATCATTCTGATTCAGGTTGGATATTTTTTGTTTCTGGAGTTGCTGGAGCAACAACACTTGAGAGAAGTGCTGCATGTAGAACATTCCAAAGGTTCAGGGTCATGTTTGAGTTGAATTCCTTCCTTGTTGAGAGTCTGTGTTGAAAATGGCAACAAGAAATGCCAAAACTAGAAATGTTAAAAATAGCATTGCTATAAATAGCATCTTAGGATATACTCCAACCCTGTTGGAAATAGAAAAAACTAGAAATGCTAAAGATAGAATTTCTATAAATAGAATTTCAGGATAGATTCCAATTTTAATCAGTGCTTGAATTAAAATTGAGAATTAAAATTCGAATTTGGTCTCAGCAGCTATTTGAAAATAATTAATTAATTCATCTTGAGTTAATTAGTTGGAGAAAATCAAACATGAAGTCTTTGTGAAGACATTCAACAGTTACCCCTTTGATTAAGGAAGTTATCTGTTAATTAAGGAGATAAGGATGAGTTGCATTTGAGTTGTAATTAGTTAGCTTAGTTAACTAAGTTAAGTCCAAATAAATTAGTTCCAAACAGTTGGAGGAAGTAATTGTGAGTTCAGTCAGTTAATGCATGCATGCATGCAACTAGTGTTCTCTAGATAACTGAATATTCTCTCATAAATAACTCATGCATGTCAGTTCAGAGAAATACCCAGATGAGATTAAAGGAAGGGACATCGTACTATCAGTTGGAGGAATTTTCCTATATAGGAAACTCATCCATGTAGAAGGAATTATCTCCATCAGGATCGCGTAGTTATTTCAGAGGTTAGTGAGCAGTGTGTGAGGTAATTACACATAGGTGGTAGCTTGAGGACCTAGGAGAAACTGCACAAGGAAATAGGAAGCTTGGAGGACTGAAGGAAGGTCTATGTGTTGTCTATTCTATCTATGAGTAGCAGTGAGGGATTGTACTAAGAGCTGGATAGCTTGTGAGATACAGCTTTGTGTAATCCTGAGATATTTCCACTTGTATGATAATACAAATAACGAGGTTTTTAGCTGAGGCTTTCCCCAGAGTATTATTCTATGTTCATGTGTGATTGATTTCTCATTATCTGTTATATGTGTTTTATTTGATCTTGGTCAATGTTGACTAAGCTTCAGCAAGTTTTTTTGTAGAAGTAGAGTAAGTATTTTTCCTCAGTATATTACATTATCAGGCGATCTACAGTGAGAATTTCTACAAATAAAAGAAGAGCCAAAAATTAGAGCTTGTGCATACATATGTATGGGGACCTACTCAAGTATCATCTCATGGTGGTTCTCACTATTATGTCACTTTTAATGATGATCCAACTATAAAAACCTGGATTTATTGTATTTGAAATAAATTTGATGTATTTAATACTATCAAGAAATGGAAACATTTGGTTGAGAATGAGATAGGAAAAAAGTTGAAGTGTCTCAGATCGGACAATGGAGGTGAATATTGCAATAAAGAGTTTGATAAGTACTTTTTAGAGCATGCAGTTCACAGAGAGAAGGCAATTCCAAGAAAACCACAAGAAAATGGTGTGTCAGAAAGGATGAACAGGACAATCATGGAGCGTGAAAGATGCATGAGATTGCATGTAGGATTTTCTTTTCAATTTTTGGCAGATGTTGTAGATACTTTTGTTTATCTAATAAACAAAGGGCCTTCAAGTTCCTTGGATGGAAGTATTCGAGAGGAGGCATGGAAAAGTAAAAGGGTAAACTACTTCGTTTTAAAGACTTTTGGTTGTGAAGCCTTTGCCCACATTAATAAAGAAAATAGAACAAATATTGAGGTAATATCAAAGAAATATACCTTTATTGGTTATGGTGTTAATGATTTTGGTTATCGCTTATATGATTATGAAAATCACAAAATCATTAGCAACAAAGATGTCATATTCAATGAAAAGGTTTTGTATAAGGATCAAATGCAGGAAAAGAAACAGGAAAAACAAAATAGAGAATACACAATGTTCGATGAGATCATAGAGAAAGTAAAGGTGCTTGAAAATCATAATGATCAACAACAACAATAACAACAACAACCACAATAACAAAAGGCACCTCAAACACCTGAAAGTGGTTTTAGAAGATGTACTAGGATAAGCAGACCCTTTGAACAATACTCTCCTTCATTATATTATGTATTGTTGACTAATTCTGGTGAACCAGAATGTTATGAAGAAGCAGTGCCGATAAAAGCTAGGAAGAAGTGGGAGCTATCCATAAAAGGAGAGATGGACTCCTTGGCACATAACTAGACTTGGGACTTAGTTAGGTATCCTGCAGGTAAAAAAAAATTGTAGAATAAATGGGATTACATGTTGAAGGAAGAAGATGGAGGTAGAAAAAGGTATAAAGCTAAAATAGACATTGATGAGATATTTTCTCCTTTCATTAAAATGAATTCATTCAAAACTATTTTAAGTCTATTAGCAGCAAAACATTTTCATCTTGAGCAATTAGATGTAAAGATTGTTGGAATTTCTAGGTCTATCCGTTAGAAATTCTTCCTCTACTATCTGATTTATTTCTTCCTACTTGTTCATTTTTTTAACAAGTTATTTACCATGTAAATACTGAAAATAAATACAAGTATAGTATCAACACACACAGATCATCAACTGAAAGAAAAAAGCACACAAGTGATAATTATTTTGGGACGAATGTCCTCGGAAAAAACCAATGCAGCTATCAGAGGGTTTTATTATTAAGAAATTTCACAACACAATGTGGGTGCCAAAAATGGCTCACCCAACAGAGAATGCCATCAGAAGTAGTACTTCTTAGTCGAAGACAAATATCAACTCCAATCTGTCCCATGAAATCTCCCAGCGTTAGCCTCTAGGGTCTGCGTCAACCTCTCTAGCCTAGCGTCAACCCAACGTCAGCCTCTGGAACCTTTGTGTCTCCCATGCTGGCCATCCTCGGGCTCTACACAACTCCTGTCTACCTTTGTGTGGCCTTTGGTTGCCTCTGCATGGCCTCTGGCTACCTCTACGTGGCCTCTAGCTAGCTCTATGTCAACCCTCTACCAGCTTTTGCGTTGATGCTCCTGCTACTATCTATGCCTCTATGCTACTGTATTCACTACCTCTCAACTGCAACTGTGGTCACTCCTTTGATCTTCTCAGCAAGTCTTTCCCTAGAAAATCAAATTCTTGATCAACTCAATGTATTCTCCAACTGACCCTCAAGCCTCTTCTTATACTTTTCTTGTTGACAATTCAATGGCCGAGAATAAGTCCCTAATCAATGACTAAGATTAGATCTATCTTGATCCATGACTTTTGGACCATTCTAACTTAATTTTATATTAATTCACATTAATATTTCTCCATTAAAAATATTAATTATTTTAATCTCTCCCAGACAGGTTAGATTCTTCCCAAACCATTTTTGGGTTTTGGAGATCTCATCTTCTTTAGCCTCTTCACCAATTTTCAAGGCTAGAGCACATCAGATGCTACCAAAAATCAACACTCCCTCTTAGCGAGGACTGTGTTCTAGTAATACTCCTCACTAAGTATCACCCTAATCATCCAGCATCGGTCCCTGTGTTGATGATAGGCCTACCGCACAACATCCTCTGCACTGCTACATCACGTACTACTACCCATGGCCCTACCACTTCCACTGCTAGATCCATACAGAAGCTCCCTCTACATCTGTCCTATTTCCCATGGCCCTGCCACTACCACTACTACATCTACATTGCATCGCCTCTCATCATGCTTCATCGTGTGGCTCATAGCACTACCACTACTAACTGCTGCACTGCAACTCAGTTACTGAGAAGTAAGTAACTGATCTCCCAATTCTAACATCTCTGTCAGGCTAGAAAAACTCTTGATGTTGAAGCTCCCTCTGTCACTGACAAGTGCTCCCTCTCTGACCTCTGTGCTGTTGCAACAACTCTATGCCTCTCACACTGCTTCCTCAGGTTGTCTTGGGACTCCTACACTATAGCCCTCTCTGTCGCTCGATCCACATTTGTCTCTACTGACATCTGCCAGTCCTGCTACTCCTCTTCAGGGCTCCCGTAGTAGGCTATAATCCAAGAGGTTGAGTACCTTGAGGATCATGCCCCTCATCGCCTGTAGTTCCTCTAACTATAGCTCGATGTCTCCCCACCTCTTTTGTCAAGGTATGTGAGCACTCATGACACAGTCATCATTAGTCTCCACTTCCTTCTCTTCCTTAGCTGGCGCAGCCTTGGTCTTAGAAGCCTCTCCCTTGATCTTCTTCCTTGGGCACTGGCTGGCATAATGACCCAGTTCCCCACAATTGAAGCACTTGTCCTTGGAGAGGTCCTTCTTTCTTTTCTCCTGCTTTCCCACATATGCGAGATCCGCATATTCTTCTTGCTCCTTCTTGACTCTAACCCATTTTCCACTACTCCCTACCTTGGACACTCGTCTGATCTCTTCTTGACGAAGAGCCGCCCATAATTCCTCCCAATCTGGAAGGCTCATCCTGCTGAGAATGCTCTAGACAAATACCTCCTAATCCTCTGAGACTGCATTCAATGCAGTCCTCAACATCAGTTCTTCATCTGGTGTGGCCACTATGGAAGTTAGCTGATCATGGATCTCCTTCAATCCATTGAGGAAGACATATATCTTCTCTCCCTTCTGAATCTTATATGACCACAGTTGTTTTTCAAGTAACATCCTCCTTTGCATAGAAGTATGCTTGTACAATTTCTTCAGGGCCTCCCACATCTCATTTTCTTTCTACTTCTTAGCAATGTGTGGCACCACATGATCCTTGAAACCATCAAGGATGATGCACTTTTCCCTAGCCATTTCCTCCTTGTACTTGTCATTTTCAGCTGGGTCAACCGGGATCACTATCATTTTCAAGGCGAAGTGTTTGATGCGATACCTGTCTAGAATCAAAAAGATCCTGACCTTCAAAACTACGAATTTTGAAGTTCCATCCAGTCTATGGTGGCCCCTTAGCCCATTCACTATCATTTCACTGCTCCTCTTTTGAATATGTCAAGTCTCTCTATTTCCATCTGGAAGTTCTTGGTTTGACTCCCTTCGAGCCTCAAATTCCCTTTCGAAAATCCCTCTACCAATCCTCAGAAGCAACTCTCTCCTCCTTGGTCTTGCCCTGTTAGGTACTGTTCTGACTACAGTTCCCCACCAACTTCACTTCACAACTTACCCACAGCCTCCTATGCCCCAACAATCTGAAGATTAGATCCTCTAGACTCTGCGCAATCCTGGCACTAGCACAATCTGCACCTCCTAGCCACAATGTCGATCCTTCTCAGTTGAGAAATATGACTGGTAATTTCATAGGTTAGGTCTCCTCCTCTCTGCCTCAATGCTAATTCTCCTCCTGGATCGAACTAATGACGCAAGATCTCTGTATCACCCCTTCCTTGCTGCTTTCTCCTAGGAACAACTAATGTCTCTCAGTACAACTGTTTCAACTACTACTTCTCTGCTCGGATGATGCCTTCAGTTATTCTGTGATCTGCAACTATGCTATGATACCATGTTGGAATTTGTAAGTCTATCCGTTAGAAATTCTTCTTGTACTATCTGTTTTATTTCTTCCTACTTGTTCATTTACCTAACAAGTTATTTACCATGTAAATACTGAAAATAAATACAAGTACAATATCAACACATATAGATCATCAACTGAAAGAAACAAGTACACAAGTGACATAGTTATTTTTGGACTAATGTCCCTGGAAAAAACCAATGCAGGAAAATTGGTGAAGCTATCAAAGGGTTTTATTATTAAGCAGTTTGAGAATACAATTTGGGTGCCAGAAGTGGCTCACCCAATAGAGAATTCCCTTGGCAGTTGTACCTCTTAGTGGGAGATAGATATCAACTCCAATCTGACCCATGAAATCCCCCAGCATTAGCCTTTAGGGTCTGCATCAGCCACTTTGGCCCAACGTCAACCCATCGTAAGCCTATTTGGCCTAGCGTCAGCCTCTCGGGGCTCTGCATCAGCCTCTGGATCCTCTGTGTCTCCCATGTTGGCCCTCCTCAGGCTTTATGCAGCTCTTGGCTGCCTCTTCATGGCCTCTGGCTGCTCTGTGTGGCCTCTAGCTACCTCTGCGTGGCCTCTAGCTAGTTCTGGGTCAACCCTCTCTTGGCTTTTGCGTTGATGCTCCTGGTACTATCTTTGCCTATCTTCTACTATATTCACTACCCCTTAGCTACAACTTTGATCACTCCTTCCATTTCCTCAGTAAGCCTTGCCCCAGAAAATTGAATTCTCCAACTAACCCTCAAGCCTCTTCTTATAATTTTCTTGTTGATAATTCAACTACCATGATTAAGTTCCTACTCAATGGCGAAGACTAGATCGAGCTTGATCCATGAATTTTGGACCATTCTAACTCGGTTTTATATTAATTCACATTAATATTTTATTTTCCCTAAGTTTAGACTTAGGGACTCCGTTAAAAATATTATTTATTTTAATATCTCCCAAACTAGTTAGATTCTGTGCAAACCATTTCTCAGTGTTCGAGATCTCATTTGCTTTAGCCTCTCTACAAATTTTCAAGGCTAGAGAACATCTGATGCTACCCCAAATCAATGAAGATGGCCTTTCTCCATGGGGATTTGGAGGAAGAGATATATATGCAGCAGCCAAAGGGATATGAGGTCAAAGGGGAGGAGAAACTAGTATGCAGGTTGCAGAAGAGATTGTATGGCTTAAAATAGGGTCCAAGGGAGTGGTATCTAAAATTTGACAGGTTTGTGTTTGAACAAGGTTATATTAGATGTCACTTTGATCATTGTGTTTATCTCAAAATGAAAAATGATGACAGCTATATTATATTGTTATTATATGTAGATGACATGCTTGTTGTAGGGTCTAACATGTAGGAAATAAATTTCCTCAAAGGAAAATTGGCAAATTCATTCGCAATGAAGGATTTTGGTGCTGCAAAACAAATCCTTGGTATGAGAACAACTAGAGATAGGTAAAATCACAAATTAAGATTGTCTCAGAGTGAGTACATACAAAAGGTGTTGAAAAGGTTTAATATGCAGAATGAAAAACTAGTTACTGCACCTTTGGCTAGCCATTTAAAAATAAGTAAGGAGATGTGTCCCAAGACTCAGGAAGAGATGGATTATATGTCTAAAGTTCCATATGCATCAGCAGTTGGAATCTTAATGTATGCAATGGTCTACACAAGGCCTAATATTGCACATTCAGTGGGAGTTCTGAGAAGATACATCAACAATCTAGGAAAATAACATTGGATTGCAGTCAAGTGGACTCTCAGGTATTTGAGAGGTACCACATATCAAGCATTATGCTTTTATTGTTCAGACATTTCTCTAGAGGGATATGTCAATACAGATATGGAAGGTGATAGAGATAATAGGAGGAGCACCAAAAGGTATGTGTTTACTCTAGGTGGAACAACTGTCAATTGGGTTTCAAAACTACAAAGTGTTGTTGCAATCTCAATGACGGAAGCAAAGTATGTTGCTACTATTAGCTCTGCCACATAACTATGGTCCTTGAAGGTCAGGGATAGGCTTGGTTGTGATTGGTTATGCTCAAGGGAGGCCTATGATGTTCGTCCTCACCTTTTTTCCTTACCTTGCTCATCCTCCCCTCATCTCCCTTTCCTATGCTTTTCGGTTAGAAACCACATAAAAACTCTTTTTTTAGGGCCCCGAGCACTAAAACACAAAACCTCCTGGAATCACGCCCATACAACTGTGTGCCTTCGTAAACACATCACCGTAGCCTCAGTCGTTGACTTTCCCCACTAATCTGACGGCTTCCGTCGTGCCCAACTAAGGAATCCACGCGATTAAATCCCCACCGCCCGATCATCTCTACCAGAGATCCAACGACAGTCGCTCTCCCCGTGCCCACAAAGCGATGAAATGTTAACACGTGATGGAGAGTGGTTTTCCTCTCTCGTCCACTGCCATGCGTCATGCGCCGAGTGGAATCGCACACCTTTGTCCTTTTACTGCCCAATGATCCAAGGCGGTGTGATCAATACCGCTTACCACTCCACCTCATGACCCCACCTGATATCTATCGTGCACTTTCACCGCCTGAGATCCAATAGCCCACATTCATACTGTTCCAACCTCTTCCAACACCCTCTGCTAAGCCATCTCCCCCGTCTATCCTTCTAATTTGATGGCTGATTTTTCTCCCTCATCCAACTTGTCCATTCACTACACAACCCATGTTCCTTGACCACTCCATGCATCTAAAGGACGAAGGTGACTGGCCTATCAATACCAGTCGCAGTTGCTCCTCAACAACCACATTTAATAGACAGTATGGCCAAAGAGAAAAATGGTGGAGCATGAGCATGTAGCTGCATTTAGCAGTTATGGAACTTCATGGATATAGACACTCCAGATGCCTGAGAGGACAGCAGAGCACCCAAGAAGATCAAATTCACTCACTGAAACAAGTAAACGCACTCAGAGACTCCATCAAATAGCTAAATGCAGTTGGTGGTCAATTATGACCCTTCCATACCTAAAATGGCCAAGTGCCTTTGTAATGAAACTCTATATATACCCAAAAACAAGATATAATTAGGGTTGATGGTTGATGTTTTGATGTAAGGTTCAACTTCTAGAGATTTTAACTATTTTGACACTTGCAGTGCCTCATCTTCATTTTCAGCTAATATAAGCTTCTTTTGCTGTTAATTGTTCACTTTCCATTTATCTTCTCTTCTAAGTTGTGCCTGATATGTTGTATGCTTGAACTCTTGATGTTTAGCATTAGAGTAGTTGTCATCCTATCTCTGTGTTAAAGTCTTGTATGTATCATTGTATAAGTCATTCAGGTTTCTAGTCATCTGGTGCTAGAGAGTTGTCATCCTGTCTATGCATTAGTAGATTAGATTTGCAGACTTCTTTATTGGTTGCAGCCAGCCATCACATGGTCTTGTGCATCTGCTGGTCTGGTTAGTATTCTCCATATTCACCCAATCTTAAACTGTGAGTAGTTGGTGGTCTAAAGCCTTGTAGTTTGAGGGTGTTCACACATGTTTGGCGTTAAGCAAAGTAGAAGTGGTTAACTGGCTTGGACAAGCATCATTCCTTCCATTCATCCATTTGCAATAGTAAGTTGAATTTATATGTTACTAGGCATCTCTGAGCTACAACCTAGGAGAGTTTCTTGGAATCCTAACATAATTGGCGCCATTGTCAGGGAGAGGAGATTGAAGCTCATCTTCCCTGGGAGAACGACACAGTTCCAACATTGATGATAGACACAGTCTAGACATATTTCTAGTTGTAATCATTTATCTGGCGACTCTACATCACAGTTTTGGCTCAGTTTGTGAGGCATATTCAGAGAAATCCTCAGAAATCACTAGCTGACCCAGTGCCTGACCCTGAGAAGATTGTCAAGAAGAGAAAAACATCACAGAAAGGAGCATCAGGATCAGGTAAGCCTAAACAATCTTATGTATCTCTGCAAGAGAGGCTTATAGTTGAGAATGTACAATTTGAAGATATAGAGCCTAGCATTGTTAGTGAAGAAATACCCTCAGAGATTCATAGAGCTCCCTATTCATTTAGTTCCCCTTTGGATCTCAGTCCAAATAAAGTGTCCCATATGGTCCATCATATTCTGTCATCTCTATTATCTATTTCACTGCTCCCTACCACTCAGACTACTAGTATCCTTCCACCTAGCCTAGTCATGGCAGGCCAACAAGCACCCACAAAGATGGAAAGAATCATAGCTGCTAGGTATGGACCCCTGGTCTTGCCTATTCCTTTGAATGCCATGCCTGCAAGAGAGTATCAGAAATACATGCCTAAGTTCACAGGTACAGAGGGAGTAACTACTGAAGAACACCTCGAGTTTTTTTATAGTTATGTTGATAACCTAGATATCAGTGAGGATCATGTGTGGATGAGAGTGTTTGTCTAGAGCCTTGACGATGAGGCTAGAAAGTGGTTCAGAGAATTGACCCCTAGGTCTATAGCAGACATTGAAGCATTAGAGGATGTGTTTTTGAAGCACTGGGGGGATAAAAAAGATCTGCTATACTACCATATCGAGTTTGGAAACCTCAAGAGGGAAAATAGGGAATCATTGTCTGATTTCAATAAAAGATTCAATCATATGTATAATAAAATACCAGCTGAAGTAAAGCCTACTCCCACCTCTGCCAAACTCACCTATGCCAATGCTTTTGACTCTGATTTTTGCCTGCTATTGAGAGAAAGAAGATGTGCCACTCTAGCTGAAATGCAAGATGTAGCCCTAGAGGTAGAATCTAATATCATGGTTGCTGAAAAGCTCAAAGGTCATGCTAATAGAAGGAGGCAGAGAGGTGAGGCTTCTTCTTCCTCTGCTTCATCTTCAGAGCCTAAGTTAGACAAAATGACTAGAATGATAGAGTCATTAGCTGCTGAAATATCCAAGCTGAAGGTTGAGCAAAGCTCTGGAAAGGCAAGGCTTCCAAACACATTTGCTCCAAGAAATCCAAATCCATTCAGAAGAGAAAATGAACAATTGCAGATCATTCAGAGGGGTAAAGAAGCTGGTGAAGAACAAAAGGTTAAGGCTCCTTTCCAAAACGTGGTCATGGAGGAGGAGAAGTTTGAAGAAGAGGATGAAATTCATTGCATGGAACATAGAGGCAGTGCTTCCTTTTTGACATTGGCTACCTACAAAGAATCATTACTCCAGGAGTAGACTAGTCAAGAGTGGGACAGAGAAGTTGTTTTGTAGACTGATTAACAACAAAGATATAATTTGAGGTCAAAAACAAGCAATGTGAAGGAGAATCCTGTCCAAAGAGCTGTTGTCCCCACAGAGCATTAGAATATCAAACAGAAAAGGCCACCATTTGACCCAGTCATCCTCAAAGCACCAGCTCAAGAGATAAGAGGTCCTCACAAGTCCCCTTCCCCTTTCAGCTTTGAATCAGAAGTTCAAAAATTAAAAATATATGTGCCTCTGATAGAACTTGTAAAGAGTGAAGTTTTTATAAAGCCTATCCTCGATGCCTTTGAAATGAAAACCTCACAAGTATCTCATGACTATGTAAATTTGCAAGATGATAAGCCTCATCTTAGGCTTATCATCTTAGGTTTATGGTTGGAAAGTCAGTAGGTGTTGGGTCCCAGCCCTCTCTTCCTAGGCGTTTTTTCGTCCTCTTTGGTCTTTGGTGTCTTTTATCGTTATTTTCACTTATTTATTTATTTTATTATTGTTATTATTATTATTATTATTATTATTATTATTTTTTATTTTTTATTTTTTTTTTTTAATCGCCTTTCCTATTATTTTCATTGATTATTTTATTTAAGGGCCTCCGTGTAACTAATTTCCTTTCTGCTTATATTTCTAATCTATCATCCTTTGTTTTTCTTTATTACCTTTATTATTTAACACACAAATTTTTATAATATTTTTAAAGTAAAATTAACTTTATACATTACTCTATACACCTAATTTTTCCTTTTATTTTTATTTTTATTTAGTTATTAATTTTTATTTTTTATTTATTTATTTATTTATTATTATTATTATTATTATTATTATTTTATTTATTTATTTATTTATTATTATTTTAATTTTATTTTTATTTATTTATTTATTTTTATTTTTATTCTTATTTTTATTTTATTTTTATTATTTTTATTTATTTTATTTATTTATTTTATTGTTATTTTTATTATTATTTTTATTTTTATTCATTTAATTATTTTTATTCACATTTAACTCTTATTCACATTTAGTTATTTATTTTTATCTATTTATTATTTTAATTATTATTATTTTATTTCATTTTTTATTTATTTATTTTTATTTTTATTTATTTGTTTATTTATTTTATTATTTTTATTATTATTTTATTATTATTATTATTATTTTTTTTTTGTATTTAATTTGTTATTATTATTTTATTTTTATTCATTTAGTATTTTTATTCACATTTAACTCTTAATTTATTCATAGAAGCGGTCTGTTGCAACTAATTTCCTTTTAAAAATAATTGACTTTTAATTTTTAAATATTTATTAATAAACTATTATTTTGATCCCGGTCCATTAGTCAATATTAACGGTTGGTCAAACTAGCCGTTGGAGGCTCTGCTCGGTCTATATAACATGCTAAGCTGGATCTGTTTCTTCAACTTGTCCTGACGATGATCCACACTGGTTGGTTCGAAACGCGTCGACAAATGAGATTCCATGTGATTTTCGCCGAAGAATCTTTCTCTAAAATGATAAGCCTCCATTTGTGCTTAGCCCAATGGCTAAACCTTTTGATAATAGCTCCCCATCATTCTATGTCTCTTTGACCATTCATGACAAAACCCTCCATAACTGCCTGCTGGACACAGGGGCCAGCCACAATCTGATGCCCAAAGTTGTCATGGAAGAATTAGGCCTTGATATCACCAAACCATATCATGATTTATTCTCATTTGATTCAAGAAAGGTAAAATGCTTAGGATTAATCAAATACATAGCCATTACCCTAACTCAGCTGCCCATGAAGAGCATGATAATGGACATTATGGTAGCAGATGTCCCTCCGAAGTTTGGCATGCTGTTGTCCAAAGGATGGATTAAGAGGCTGGGTGGAACATTGCAAAATGATTTATCTTATGCCATTGTCCTAGTTTTTGGAGGGGAGAGCAGGAGATTGTACAGAGAATCACAACTGGCCTACATCATCAGTGATGAGAAGAATCCTTCTAATCATCCCATCTATGTTGTCGATACTGATTTTGGAGCATGTATTCTCCAAATTGAGGAATCCCAGAATGCCTCATTGTAGCTCAAGGAACCAATAGTCTAGGCTGAGGGAAAGCAAGGAAGTCAGGTTTGGGAGATGTTCTTTGATGGAGCTTGTTCAAGGGAAACTGCAGGAGAAGGGGTGGTGCTGATATCTCCAAAACAAGAAAGCACACATCTGTCTTTTAAGCTGACTTTCCAAGTTACCAACAATATAGCAGAGTATGAGGCTTTGATATTGGGCCTTAATGCAACTAAAGATAGAAGAATTAGAAACATAAAGGTGTTTGGAGATGCTGATCTCATCATTCAGCAAGTGAACAAAACGTTTCAAGCAAAGCATGCAAGGCTGAAAGCATATAGAGATGAGGTATGGAGACTCAAAGACTCTTTTGATAATTTTTGTATCTCATACATCCCTAGAGTCAAGAATCAGCTTGTTGATTCCGTTTTTGTGTCTACTAGCATGTTTATCCCCCTCATGCCTCCCAGACTAGTTTATGAAGTTCAGATGAAATATAGAGCATCCTTGCCAGATAATCTCCAGCATTGGAAAGTTTTTGAGGATGATGATGAGGTGAATAGGTTTCTACAAGTCGTTGATGAATTCTCTAAAATGCAAATTGATCAAGAGAATGAAGCCTTGGAGAAAAACCCCCAGCCCCAGCTTAAAAACAAAATTGGCAAAAACAACATTGTCCAACTACCCAGCAATCACATACCTAAAGGCCTAGTTCCTTTAGAAAAGTTGTTTGACTAGAAAGATGTGCCTTACAAGGCTGCCCAAAAAGAAGACCAATCTGTAGTCTATAAACATAACATGGGGAGCTGGGAACATCCAAGATATATAAATCTGGCCACTCATTTGTCTTCTGCCCAAAGTTCTAAGTGCTGCAATTTAATGAAGCAATTTCCTTATGTTTTTGCCTGGGAATATAGCGACCTAAAAACTTATGATAAGAAGATCATCCAGCATAAAATTCTTTTAGAGAAAGACACCATCCCTTTCAAGCAAAAGCTGAGACCCATAAATCCTTTCCTCCTTCCTTTGATTGAAAAAGAAATCAAGAAGTTATTGGCTGCCAAAATCATAGTCCCTCTAAGATATTCAAAGTGGGTAGCCAACTTAGTAGTAGTGAGGAAAAAGAGTGGAGAAATTAGGCTTTGCAGATTTTAGAAACTTAAACAAATGCTCTAAGAAAGACAATTATCCTCTACCCAAGATGGAGCATTTGCTGCAGAAGGTCTCAGGAGCCAAAGTGATGTCTTTCTTGGATGAATTTTCAGGATATAACCAGGTTGATGTACATCTAAATGACCAAGAAAAGACTACATTCACCACTCCTTGGGGAACTTTTATGTATTCCAAGATGCCTTTTGGGCTGATGAATGTTGGAGCCAACTTTCAGAGAGCCATGGACATAGCATTTGTGGAAGAGAAGGATAAGTTTGTCCTTGTCTATCTGGATGATATAACAATGTACTCTAGCAGCCATCATGACCATTTGCAGCATTTGAAGAAAGTGTTCCTGAAGTGCAGAAGGTTTGGGATATCAGTCAATCCTAAAAAAATACAGTTTGCTCTACAAGAAGGCAAGTTGTTAGGACACATTGTTTCTGCTGCAAGTGTCAAAATTGACCCAGAAAGAGTAAAAGCAATACATACCTTGTCTGTCCCAAGGTCAAAGAAGGATATCCAGTCCTTTCTGGGCAAGATAAATTTTGTAAGGAGGTTTATCCCAAATTTTGCAGAACTTGTAAGACACATCATCTCCGTGTTGAAGAAGGGGTCAGATATTAGATGGACTAACACATCAAGAAGATCTTTTGAATCCATAAAAAGGGCCATTATGGAAGCTCCTACTTTGATCAACCCAGATTATGGCAAGGAATTCCATATATTTTCGTTTGCTTCAGGTGACACCCTTGCAGCAGCTTTATTGCAACCAGATGAGGAAGGTTCAGAACATCAAGTGGCATTTTTCAGCAAAACATTAAGGGATGTTGAGCTGAGGTATGATATCATTGAAAAATAGGCATATGCTCTTATCAAATCTTTGAAAGATTTCAGAATTTACATTCTGCATTCCAAGGTAATTACATATGTGCCCTCTACTTCAGTTAAAGTTGTCCTAGCGTAGCCAGATGCTGATAGAAGAAGGGCTAAATGGATTGCAAAGCTTATCGAATTCAACATAGAACTAAAGCCCACCAAAATTGTTAGAGGTCAGGGCCTTGCTAGATTAATGGTTGAAGAAAATTGAAGAATGATGGACATGAATTTGATAAGCACAAATTCAGAAGATGGTAAGACAGAAGAGGAAACAATTAAACAAGGGCAAAACTAGTTATTGGTACAAAATCTAGCTTCTTGTCAATGGTATTCCATAATAGCTCAATTATTGCTGAAGCTAGAAGTTCCTCTAGCCCTTGGTTTAAGCCAAGCTAGAACTATCAAGCTTAGGGCAGCCAAATACTGCATTCATGAAAATCTGCTCTATTGGAGGGACCCCTCTAGGATTCTTTTGAGGTGTCTGGACAAAGAACAATCCATAAAGGTTATGCAACAGTTTCATTCTATCTTATGTGGAGGGCATCACTATTGGAAAACTATAGCCCACAAGATCCTCAGGGTTGGTTATTATTGGCCCGCCTTGTTTGCCGATGTATTTTCATTTGTTAAATCTTGTGACAAGTGCCAGAGGTTTGGAGGAAAACAATAGTTAAAGACCCTACCCTTAAAGCCAATACATGCTAGTGGCCCATTTCAGTAGTGGGCTTTGGATTTCATAGGAGAAATCCATCCACATTCCAGTGGCCAGCACAGATGGATCTTAGTATCCACTGATTACTTCACTAAATGGATTGAGGCCATCCCTAACAGAAAGGCTGATCATCATGTGGTCATGAAGTTCTTGAATGAAAATATTTTCACTAGGTTTGGCTATCCACATAAACTAGTTACAGACAATGTAGCAGCGTTCAGGGCCAAAGAATTGGTGGACATGCATGACTCTATGGGCATTAAGCTAGTTCATTCCACCTCATACTACTCTCAAGGAAATGGTCTAGCAAAATCTTCCAACAATAGCCTGATAAGGATAATTAAAAAGCCGTTAGAATACAAAAAAAAGAATTGGGATTCTAAGCTCAAATATGCACTGTGGGCTGACAGAGTGACCACCAAGAAATCCATAGGGGACTCTCCATTCAATTTTGTATATGGCACTGAGGCTGTATTCCCAATCTAGTTAACTCTCCTTGTGGCAAAGTTCTTACAAGAAGAGCAGGATGAGGTAGAGGACATGGCAAAGAAAATCACTGACTTGGCAGAAGTATATTAGATTCGAGAATAGTTGGTTGAAATGTCTGCAGTAAATCAAAAGAAAATCAAGGAAGCCTTTGACAGGAAGGCAAAAGTAGATAATTTTCAGGTTAGAGACTTAGTTCTTAAGTGGGATGCACTGAAAGAGAAGAAAGGCAACCATGGGAAGTTTGATGCTCTATGGATGGGACCTTTTGTCATCACTCAAATCCAAGGGAACAATACTTTCATGCTTCAAAGTATCGAAGGAGTGACAGTTTTTGATGGCCCAGCTAATGGGCGTTTTTTGAAAATTTATGTTGTTTAAGGTTTTCAGGCCTTAAAGTTGTAAATATGTTGTTTCATTAGTTTTAGTGTAGGCTCAATTAGACTCCATGCCCAATGGAATACTAGGAATTTTGGCTGATATGGTTTTGTAAGAAAGGCAATGATCTGCAGTTCTTGAGACCTCACAGGGAGGATCTCACCCCCAGAAGGAGCCAGTGTTAGCTTTGCCACATAACTATGGTCCTTGAAGGTTAGGGATAGGCTTGATTGTGATTGGTTATGCTCAAAGGAGGCCTATGATGTTCGTCCTCACCTTTTTTCCTTACCTTGCTCATCCTCCCCTCATCTCCCTTTCCTATGCTTTTCAGTTAGAAACCACATAAAAACCCTTTTTTTAGGGCCCCAAGTGCTAAAACCCAAAACCTCCTGAAATCGTTCCCATACGACTGTGTGCCTTCATAAACACATCATTGTAGGCTCAGCCATTGACTTTCCCTGCTGATCTGATGGCTTCTGTTGTGCCCAACCAAGGAATCCATGTGATTAACTCCCTACCACCCGATCATCTCTACCGAAGATCCAACGACAATCGCTCTCCCTACACCCACAAAGCGATGAAACATTAACACGCGATGGAGAGTGGTTTTCCTCTCTCCTCCGACGCCACGTGTCACGTGCCGAGTGGAATCATGCACCTTTGTCCTTTTACCACCCAACGATCCAAGGCGGTGCAATCAATACCACTTACCGCTCCACCTAATGACCCCGCTCGATATCTGCCATGCACTTTCGCTGCCCGATGACCATTGAATCTATCCACCTGAGATCCAATGGCCCACATTAATACCATTCCCACCTCTTCTAATGCCCTCTGCCAAGCCATCTTCACCATCTATCCTTCTGATCTGACGACCAATTTTTCTCCCTCATCCAACTCGTCCATTCACTACACAGCCCATGTTCCTTGACCACTCCATGCACTTGAAGGACGAAGGTGACTGGCCTATCAGTACCAGTCGCAGTTGCTCCTCAACAAGCACATTTAACAAATAGTATGCCCGAAGAGAAAAAGGGTAGAGCATGAGCATGTAGCTGCATTTAGCAGTTATGGAACTTCATGGATACGGACACTCAAGCTGCCTAAGAGGACAACAGAGCACCCGAGAAGATCAAATTCACTCACTAAAACAAGTAAACGCACTCGGAGACTCCATCAGGCAACTAAATGTGGTTGGTGGTCAATTATGACCCTTTCATACCTAAAATGGCCAAGTACCTTTGTAATGAAACTCTATATATACCCAAAAACAAGATATAATTAGGGTTGATGGTTGATGTTTTGATGTAAGGTTCAACTTCTCGAGACTGTAACTATTTTGACACTTGCAGCGCCTCGTCTTCATTTTCAGCTAACACGGGCTTCTTTTGCTATTAATTGCTCACTTTCCATTTATCTTCGCTTCTAGGCTGTGCCTGATATGTTGTATGCTTGAACTCTTGATGTTTAGCATTAGAGTAGTTGTCATCCTATCTCTATGTTAAAGTCTTGTATGTATCATTGTATAAGTCATTCAGGTTTCTAGTCATCTAGTGCCAGAGAGCTGTCATCCTGTTTGTGCATTAGTAGATTAGATTTGAAGACTTCTTTATTGGTTGCAGCCAGCCATCACATGGTCTTGTGCATTTGCTGGTGTGGTTAGTATTCTCCATATTCACCCAATCTTAAACTATGAGTAGTTGGTGGTCCAAAGCCTTGTAGTTTGAGGGTGTTCACACATGTCTAGAGTTAAGCAAAGTAGAAGTGGTTATCTGGCTTGGACAAGCATCATCCATTTGCAAAAATAAGTTGAATCTATATGTTACCAGGCATCTCTGAGCTACAACCTAGGAGAGTTTCTTGGAATCCTAACAGCTAATACAGAGGCTAGCAAAGAAGTGATTTGGTTACAAAGGTTTCTGGATGAATTGGGTAAGAAGCAGGAGTTGGGCAGGTTATATAGTGACATGTAGAGTGTCATTCATCTTGAAAAGAACTCAAAATTTCATACTAAGATTAAACATATACAACTCAAGTACCATTTCATATGGTCAATTTTGGAAAATGGACAATTGAAGCTCGAAAGGATACACACTAGCCAAAATCATGTATATATGTTAACAAAAATTGTAACCAATGAGCAACTGAGATTATGCCCAGTTTCAATTGGTCTTCAAGTATAATGATGAAGATGAGAAGAAACTAGGTATAAAGTGGAGTCATTGTCTAGAAAATGAAGCAGTGGTGGAGTTACTATCATGAGCCTCCAAGTGGGAGATTGTTGGGTGTGGAGCCTGATTATCTTCTTTATTTAGTGGTATTGTTGCGTTTCACCCCAGTTCGTAATAGGGCGGCAATGCCACCCATCATTTAATCATCATCAGGGGGGTCTAGGGAGGGCGGAGGGGGGACGACGATTTTATGAGCCCCCTCCCCTAGGGGGTTTGGGGTTAGTGCCCCGAAGCTAAAAATAGATGTAAAATTGTCCTGTAAAATGTTGTAATTTCGTAGTCAATCTAGGACATTCATTAGGTGGATGATCTGATGGTAGAAGTTATGTTTAATTTATGGTACCCCTTGCTATATATATGAGGGAATTGTATTGCACTATGTAGATATGTATTCTAAGAAAGAAGGATAGAGGAGATTGTGTGAGAGTGAAGAGGGAATTACAATGGATCGATTGTAGGTTGTATCTCTTTATTTTTCTAGATAATATAAAAGCAAGGACTAGTTGTTTCTCCATGGATGTGCTAATCTCCTAGATATGGCATCTTCTACCACATTGTATTTTCCTTGCACATACTCAATCTCAAAATCGTAAGCTTGGAGCTTCCTCACCCATTCCTATTGTCTCTCCTCTAATGAGTACTGCTCAAGGAGGAATCAAATACTATTGTGACCAGTCTTCATTTTGAACTGGTTTCCCACTAGATACTATTTGAATTTGGCCAGTGCATGCATCACTACCAATATCTCCTTATCGTACATGGAGTATAACCTCTCATGGGGCAGCATTTTCCTTCCCTCAAACAAAATAGGATGGCCCCATGTGTCAAAATGGCCCTAACCCCTTCACCAGAGGCATCAAACTCCAGCACAAAGGGCCATGTGAAATCTGATTAGGCGAAGACTAGGTAGCTTCTCATGATCCTATTGAGGAGCTCAAAAGCCTCTTCTGCCACCTATGTCCACTCAAAAGGACCCTTCTTCATCAAATAAGCAAGAGGTGTTACAAGCTATGAGAACCCTCTCACAAATCTTCTGTAATAAGTACAAATACCAAGGAACCCCCTCAACTCTGTCATCTTCATGGGTGTGGGCCTATCCAGTATAGCCCGAATCTTCTCCTGATCCACCTTCACTCCATCCTCCCCAATCAGATGCCCCAAGTACAACTTCTTTGTTAGTAAAAACTCACATTTGGACATCTTCTCATACAACTGTTGTTCCTCAAGTATGTGAAACACTTCCTCCAAGTTCTAAAGGTGATCCTCCCATGTCCTCCTGTAAATGAGTATGTCATTGAATAAAACCAAGACAAAGCCTTTCAGCTGGCCATGAAAGACATGGTTCATACAAGATTGGAATGTAGGAGGAACATTGGTTAGCACAAAGGGTGTCCCCAAGAACTCAAAGTGTCCATAATGGTAGCAAAAAGTAGTCTTTGGGATATCCTTCTCCCTCATGCAGATCTAGTTATATGCCAAACACAAATCTATCTTAGAGAATTCTTTAACTCCTCTAATCTCATCCATCAACTCATCTATGCATGGGATTGGGTATATATTCTTCAAGGCCTCCTTATTTAGAGCGCGATAGTCGATACACATGCAAAATGCCTCGTATTTCTTCCTCACCAACACTACGGAAGAAGCAGATGGGCTTAAGCTAGGCCTAATGTGTCTCAATCTCAACAGCTCCTGAATGACCTACTTTGTCTCATCCTTATAGGACTTTGGGTTCCTATAGGGGGTGGTGATCACTGTGTTCACCCCCTCCTCTAGCTCAATGGTGTGCTAAAATCCATAGTCTGGAATTCTACTTGGTGGAACATCTCCGAAAACCCCCTGGTGCCTCTCTAATAAGGCTAGTATATCTAGGTGTGTAGCTTGTGCCCTTGCCCCCGACTCAGAAATCCATAACTAAAATACTCATTCCACATCTCCATGTTGCAAATATGCCTACATTCAGTGGGGTGGGACTATTTAAGGGGGATAAGAGTGCATTTCTCTCGGTAAAACAGTCTTCCCAAAGGGTCCCTTGAACTCCATCGCTAGCTTCTGCCAATCAATACTGACCTTCACCAATGCATACAACAACTGGACACCCAACACTACATTGGTGTCTGGAACATTAACAATGAAGAAATGATCAGTCAGTGAGTAGTTACCCATCTTCACGGTCAGCCCAGAGACATACTTAGTACACTTCATGGTTCGGTCTCCAGGTACCAAAATTGAGAAATCCTAAAATGTACCTGTTTGGATTCCGCTATGCTCCACCATTTGGTAATCAATGAAACTATGGTTTGCCCCACTGTTAACTATGACTGACACATGCTAACCCTACAAGCTCCCCCTGATCTTGAGTGTCAAATACTTTGGCACACCCTGAAGTGAAGCAAGGACTCCCTCGGTTGGGGCAAACAACCCTCCTCTAGTTGGTGGTGGTGGCCCTCCTGAAGATGGTCCTCCATCATTCTCTGGCTCCACAACTGTCTCGGCCTCCTCCTTCTTCAACTCACTATCTGAGAACACCTCAATGGAATGGGCCTTGCCCTTGGTGCACTTCTGCCCCGGTGCCAAAGGATCCTAGCACGTGAAGCATAACCTCCTCCTCTGAAGATCTCTTTGAATCTCATCATCCACTTGGCCATGTCCTCCACATCTCTATGGTGGCATCATGTGTTGATTCCATTGTGATGTTGCGAGTCAAGAGGGAAGGAAATTTCGTGTCTTGGGCACTACATAAATCATGTCGTGGGTCATGGAGATAACATCCATAACTTATGTCGGTTTGTAATTGCTCAATCAATCATGCAAACACCTAGCAAGCCCCTCTAGAAATAGCATAATTAGTCAGGCCTCTGAAATGTCAGTGACCATGACTGCCAATCTCTGGAACTTCATAATGTTCACCTCTGCTCTACTAGTCTGCTTCATCGCCTTGAAATGAAACTCTAGGTCCTTCCTCTCGAACCTTTCCAGCAGCCTCCGGGTGAACTCTTTGTAGGTAGTAATATGGATGTGTAGTAACATCATCAATCCATGATACCAGCACTCCTGGGCATCTCCCTCCAAGTGAAGAGTAGTGAATTGTATGGCATCAGCTTCCTGCATGGGGTTCAAATGGAAGTATGTGTCTAGCTTTTTGATCCATGCCTGGGCTAAAATCTTCGCTAAATCATCAAAATTTAGAAGTGTAACCTTCCCTACTAACTTTTGCACATCATGGTTGGATGTTCCCCCTTTGTAGTGGGTTCTAGCCCTTGTAGTGCACCTCTCCTTGAGGTGGATGTATTCCCCAAAAGACATCAGCCACTTAATTCGGGCATCCAACCCCTCATACTCATCAATTCCTTATGCAATTGAATGGGCCAAATCTGCAACTAAGTCAAGCTCCCTCTTTGACTCGGCCTCCTCTATAAACTGCGATAGAGTAGGATGGTTTGCCTACCCATGTTGGGGAGTGTGTGGGAGTTGATAAGTGCATGTTCCTCCTCCTGCTCTGGAGCCTCCATCACCTTGAGGCTCTCCCTCAAGCCTACCACCCAACTATAGCCCCATCACCTACTGTATCATGTCCATCATGATCTGCCCTTGCCTTATCTTCTCCTGAATAATCCTCAAAAACTCCTCCAAAATTTGGTTTTGACCCTTTTTCCTGGCCTACGCGTTGTCCATCCCTTCTCTATGGTTCTCCAACTTGGTGTCTAAAAATGGGTGTACGCCTTCGTATCTAGCTTGAACCCTACCTTTACCTCTACCATGGCCTCTATGGAAAGCTACCCCTTCATATCGAGGTGGAATCACCAGCTACTGTTCCCCACCATGGCCAACAGCATGTTCTAATAGCACTGTAATATTCCTAGTGGAAATTTTACAATGATAACAAAGACATGCAAAAATAAATAACACAGAAAATTTTAGAAATAAATACACATAAACCAAAAATTTTTGAATATCCCCAAACTAGCCAAATTTTATTAATAATATCTGGTGTGGTACAAATGATTTTGAGAAAGAACACCTGTGCTTGCACAAGGGAAGCTACAAGCACCAAGCGATGAGTACAAGAAAGCCCAATGGCTACGATAATCAACTCCTCTAGCAAACTGTGCTGCTGCTCCAAAACTACACTACTGCCTGACTTCGTCCCCTGATTTTCCCACTCTAGATTCCCCATAAAATCCTAGGAATTTGGGATTGTGATCCTTTCCCAAAACCCAGAAAAAACTAGAAATGGTTTCCCTGAGTTCCAACCTTCAAAAATTAACCCTTCATAGCTTAGCCCTCCTCCAAATACAAATTTTGTTGTTGTGAATGATCATGTCAATCTCTGCACTGCTAACTCTAGAAATCCTTCTCAAATGACCCTCCAAATGATCTCCCAGCTCCCTAGCTTCAAAATCCTCAGGATAATGCTACCCCAAAAAATATCACTCCAATGACCATGTAGTCATGGAGGAGATGACGCAGTCCTACCTGTGATGAAATGATAGCTACGTATGGGATGGCCCTCTTTTATATAGCTTTCCTCTATACTCCTAAAAATGGTGAAATGATGATCTTGTAGCTTCTCCGTACAATTTCCTTATAAACCTACTCTACAAATGATAAGTGAGTTCTCCTTCTACGCAGTGGTGGCTCTTGGACTGTGTTAGAAAGTTATATATTACAGAGTAATGGAACACATAAAATATATCGCAGAAATATAAACACAAAATATGCATAAAACAGGAGAGACACAGATATACGTGGTTCACCCAATTTGGGCTACGTTGGCAGAGAAATAGCCAGTCCTTCCTTTTATATTATCTAGCAAACTGAAGAGATACAACCTACAACAGATCTATTGTAATTCCCTCTTCGATCTCACATAATCTTCTCTCTCTTTCTCACTCAAAATACATATCTCCATAGACGCCATGCAATTCCCTCATATATGGTGAGGGGTTTCCTTCTAGGGAAAAAAACCCTAAATTAAACATAATTTCTACTGTCAGATATCTGCCTTGTTATCACTCAGAAGTTTTCCCTAGAAGTTATCAAAAGAAGGAATAATCAGAGGTAACCACAAACCAATCTTTTAGGCTCAGGTTCTAGCCAACCTAAGTCCAGAGAGGGCTCTCTTAGTGTTCGTGGGGTTTTGATTTTGGATTGAAAATAGGGTGATGGAATTCTTGGAAAAGGTAGATAGAGCTAGGTCTTCAAGCCATTGGGATATGGAGTCAACTAATGGATAGCATAACTGGACTAGACCATTAAAGGGAATGTTCACAGGGCCGGGTAGCAAAGAAAAACACAAATATTTAGGTTTAATGGTGAAGTGATTCTAACCAGGGTGAAAGGGCACTTAAGAATCCTTGGACTGGGATCAGAATGAAGAGTAGAGGGTGATCATGAGCAAAGGGCAACTAAGAATAGTTTACTATAGACCAAAGGGGAAACTACGAAAGCTAAGGAGCAGTTAATAATTCCCTAGCTATGATAGTTTAGGAGAAAACATTCAGAATGTAAAACAGTCAAGGTAGAGTGCATTCAAGCAATTTCTGAAATATCATTCCTTGTTATACATTTAGATTCTTTAGAAAAACAAACATGATTATGAAAAACATAAGAAAGGACAACAATAAACATGAGAGAATACTTATTTGTTTTCCGCTTTACACAAGAATCCTGTGAAATATCTGAACTTTATTCCTTGATCTAGCAAGCCAATCCAGTCATTAATACAATAGCACTTTGGTTTGAAAGAAAAATGTCTATAGAAATGTCTTGGAATCCACACCAAATACTTCGAAATGTGAAGCATTTATACAAAAAAAAAATTACAAAATATCTCATAACAATTGAGATTTAATCTAGGGAATCAAAATATCTTCAAGCATGAAGATAGAGACAGATGGAAAATTGCATCATGTTGTCCCTTTTATTGTGGTAGTGTTGGTTGTTGCAGTTGAGTTGTAGCCCTTTAAGCTGGTTAATAGTTGTACACTCGAACATTCTTCTGTTTGATCTTTCACTTATACTCTTTGACTTTGTTACTCTTTGACCCTACTGATTTGCCTTTTACCTATTCTATCTGGATGCCTTCAGACTTATTGTGGTAACATTCTGATGTAAAAATTTTCATAGTAAATCTATCATTTTTTCCCACCATTCATCCTCAGGTAACTTTACTTTAAACATTCTTCTATAAATTTCATTGCCTCTATGTATTTTTCCAACTTCCTAAGCCTATCAGTGTAGTCCAATTAGGTCATGAGTTTATCATGGATGACCATAGCACTGGGAAGGCCTTTGTCCCTCAAAATTTGAAATTTAGCCATGAGCCTGTCAATGGCTACATGCATGTTATGGCATTTATCTTCTAAGTTGAGCATGATATTTATTTTGGAAAGAACCTTTTTAACCTCTAGGATGGCTTTAGTCCTATCCTCTATAGCAAGCTCATAGAGCTCATGTCTGTTCTTACTGTTCAGGAAGTGGATGAGTCGATTGGCATCCTCAGGCATATCACCCAACTCTTCCCTTACTTTTTGGATAGCTTCAGTAGTTATCTTCACTAGTTTTGTTTGCTCAAATATAACTTGAATTGATGGCCAAATATCATTGACAGAGTCAATGATGTTGGCCCAGAGCATTTCTTTAGTCTGTCCTAGTGGCTTCTGCAGTGTCAAATGTTTCTCTAGGACATTAATTTTCTCACCCATTCTGAGGGATTTCTGTGTTTCTTCTCTTTGTTGAATTTGGGCAAGCTTACAGTCAGTTTCTAAGCTTGTCACTTTCTCCTTTAGCCTTCTGAGCTCTGTTGCCTGGATTGACATCTCCTCCATGGATTTTACTAGCTCTGTTGTTTTCTTTGTTGGTGTGCCTACTACTGTAGATTCAGTTGTGATTAGCAGTGTTGTGGCAGGTGGAGTTGTAGGTGCCAATGATGTTGCCAATGTACAAGGAACTACAGTAGAAACAATGGGAATGGAAGTCCTAGAAGTGGTGGCCAGGTCACATTGTTTGGACTGAATCAAGGTGTCTAACTCTTCCTCTGTCTCTTTAAGTTGGTCATTTAGGTTTAGGACCAAGTCCATGAGCTCTTCATGTCCTTTTTGTGCCCCCAAAACTTCTACTGTTTGTGGGTTATGCAACTGAGGAATCTTAAGCTGCTTCTTTAGAGTAGCTATATCATCATTCTTCTTCTTTATTAAATTTTCTATGGCCTTTACATCTTTGGGATCGTGTCCCAACTCAATAACTAAGTCCTCTAAGGACTTGATTCTGGTTCCTTTGACCTGTGAAGAGGCCTTCTCCAACAAGAACTGTACTGATATATTATTCAGGGAGTTTTGAAATTGGTGGGTAGCGATGGATTTCCCTTTCAAGGTGGAGTAAATCATCTCCCCTATCTTCTTATGCAACTCAATCTGGTAAATAGGATGAATTTCCTTTGCCAGTACTTCGAAATCTATCTTCTTTAAGTCTGCTGCTATTCTCGGTTGCTGAGTAGTGGGCTTCATGAGTGTCATTTGCATTTTCCCCTATTTAACATCAAAGGCTGACATAAGCCTTGTTTAATTGGTAGGGGCATCTTGAAATATTGTGCATAATTTTGGGCTTTCAACCTCTCATTTCTAGCTTTTATTTCTTTGTATCTTTCTTTGACATCCTGGTCTTTGTCTGCTACATTTCTGAAAGAGGATACCTCCACACTTTGCTTCCTTTCCAACATCTGAGTGTGTGATGTGGAAGGTTCTAGAGTGCCTCTAGATGGAGTGGCAAGCCTACTCCCATCTCTTTTGGTGCTTGTAACATCAGCTGTCTCCTCTGTATATTCCTGTTCAGAGACAAGATTTACTCTTTGTCTTTTAGCCTGGCTAGTCTCTGCATAGGCCTGTGATGTTGCTCTTCCTGAAGTAGTGGACCATTCCTCGCTTCTCTTGAGGCTTTTCTCCTCATTTAGAGGAGTCTGTAAGACTAGGGGGTTACTAGTGCTAGCCTCTGGTCTATCTGTTTTCTCTGATTGCTCTGGTATGTCTGATTTCTCTAGTTCCTCCGATAGGTCTAATGCTTCTGACTCTTCTTGTACCTGGGATTCTTCTTGTGCATGTGATTCTTCTTGTGCCTGTAGGAAAGAACCCTCATCAAGCTATTTCTCTAGATCAATTAGTGTGTTTTCCACAGCAACTTCAGTACGATCCTTGTCCTCTAAAGTGTTTTCTGCCCATTCCAATTGCTTCGCATACTTTTCTATTTCAGGGATTCGGTGATGAATATAAGGAGCGATCTTGTTTTCTTGTCTTCTGTTGCAGATGAAATCCAAGGGATCATGTCTCCATATGAAGCTATGTTTTAGACTTAATCTTTGAAGGATTTGGTTTGACTCCTTTGCAGCTTCTCAGCTATTACAAATAAAGGGGTCTAATTGGTCTTTGATCCTGAGCTGGGCCTTCTTTTTAGCTTTCACAAAGTGTACCTCATCTGAATTGATTATCTACCTGCAGTATTCCAGAGAAAATAACCTCATTGGGAGGTATTTTGGTAGTTTGTATGGGGCTAGCACACAACCAGAAATCCTAATTTCAGTGTGGTTTTGGTACAAGTACCAATCCCCCACTTTTGATTGTTTTGAGAGTTGCACGATCCTCCTTATATTTGAACTAATTCTTTGAGGAGAGATTCCTAGCAGCATTGTCACAATGGGATGTACAAATAGGTCTATGAAGTCTATATATGAATATGGGGAGCCATATTTATGGCTCAATGGAGTCCAGAAAATTACTGACCTAGGGTGACCTTTTGTATCAAGCTTTTGGAGAGTAAAGCGGAACTTATCTGCTTGGTAGTATAGAAAAAGGTGATACAAAATAGAGGAATACTTGAAGACTCTCTCATTACTCATTCTAAGAAACTGGTCATGCATCCTATTGGCTATAAACTTGGCATATTCATAAATGATAGTAGGAGGTTGTCCTAGAGTGAAGATGGACATGAAAGCCAAGATGATTTCATCTATATACTCACTGGTGGTATAACCTAGGATACTGGATATCATTGCCACAATGTCCTAGCCAAATTGGGAAAATATGGTATACACATATGGAGGAGGATCTTTTGGAACATACTTTTCCTCTCTAATGAACTTTTGGAACATTTCAGCAATTTTTGCAATGGTAAGCTTGGGGAATCGGTCTAATAGGTCTCTAATTGAAATAGGGGTTAGGATTCTCCCTGGTTGAGGTTGTAGCATTTCATTAGTTGATTCAGTAGTGATGGTGAAAAGTATGGTTTTGTTAGGGGACATCACTGTTATTTGAATGGTAATATAATTTGTATGGCAGTAATGGACAATTTCTGGGAAAATATGAACTTCAGGGAATTGGTACTTGGGCAAATTGGAATCCCAAAGACCAATTTTATCAGCATGGTTCAGGTATTGATCTCTGTATCGGTAGTATAATTTGAGAGGGGATTCATGGACAGAGGTGTCCTTGATTTGGAAATCTTTATCAGCTAGGGGGAGGTGGTCTAGGTCTAGGTGAAGAGTGGAAATAGATCTGACATCCATGGTGATTGGGGTGAACATCCTCAGTTCTTGTGGATTTGAGAATGGGGGAAGTGATTTTCAATGTTTTAGGGAAATGGTGGTTCAATTTTGGGTGGGTTTGAGTTACCTGAGATTATTTTTTATTTTAATTAAGAAAACTCAGTGACTGGTTCTGAAATTGACAGGGTTTTTCAGTGAATTATGGCTTAAATACCTAGAATTGAAGAAAACTAGGTCTGAATCGGGTGACTAGCAACTGTGAATGGTCAAAAAGGCTTCGAGTAGGCTGGAAGGAAATTTGGGAGCTTTGTGGCATCTTCATGGTGCAATTGTACATGGGTTAACAACTTTGACATTCGCAGGTGCATGCATGGAGGTTTACAATTGAGAAAAAACAATAAAAGCAAATGATTTGGGGCTTTTTCGCTTTATGCGGGAAAGTAAAAATTGGAGGGTATAGGTGAACAGTGGTCATTTGTCGTGTAGCGGGGTGAACAGTAGCTATTTTGGCATGTAGTGGGCTGGTGGTAAGTTGTTTCCTTCACACAACTTTTGGGCGCTTCGTGGTATTGGGGGGAGGCTTCCCGATTCAATACATTGAGTGACACGTAGTCTCAGGGGCCTAGCAAAAAACAACTCTTTTTGGGCAGGTAATGTTCAGATGTCGGGCCCTTCAGAAATGGATGAGGACCATCAGATGGGGAGTGGAACGATTGTGTGGTGATCAGGCAGTGGAGTTGCATGGAAGGTAGTTGGGGGGCCTGACAATGATTAGCGTGGTGGTTTTTGATTTAATGAGGGTCTAAGGTGGGGTTAAGATATTGGGGTGATTAGCGGTGGGATTTAATTGGGTTTTTAGACTAACTTAATCGCAGGTCAATTAGTTAGTGGATTTTCAAGGTTTTGGCTAATATTATAGTTTATATAATTAAACTAGGGTAGGGTTTATTAATATTGAGGGAGTTAATTATATATGGGAAATAGGTTTTTGTTTGGGATTTAATAAATAAATTAGTAATTAGTCAAATGAGCAGGAAGGGGCACAATACCCTAAGTATATGATATTTCATGTTTTAATTCTTTTCCGATAATAACGTAACAACTTAGGATATAGTGTTTTTATGGGTTTTTGATATAAAGGTGAGTCATGTGGGGAACAAATACTTTTCCTAGGTAAAAGTAATTTAACCTTAGGAAAATGGTAATATTAGGGAAAATGAATGAACTGAAGGGGGGATGAATTTTTATAAGGGGATTTTAGTACTTATTGCCTATAAGTCAGTGAGCCGAGGGTTCGGTCCCTCCAAAAGTCAAAGAAATGCTCTGAGCCTTTTTGACTTAAGGTTTTTAAGTACTTTGAACTTTATTGTGGGAAGTTAGTTCAATAAAAGGTGAAATGAATGAGGGAAATTAATCAATTGCCTTTGATATCCAATCTCATGCTTGATTGTCTGTTTTTCTATAGAACTTTCATGATGGAAAAGATAATAAACATGCTCTTTTCTAATCAATCACCATACTTTTGCAACCTTTCTATTGCTTACCCATCTACTCATCCTACCATTTTTACTTCTCTTTATTACGGTGCATTTAAGCTAGCATACCCTTATCAAACATTTTTCTTTTTCTTTACAATAGTAAACTGACTAAACCTAACCTTATTACATCCAAGGGCTCAGATTAGACAATTGAGCTCCTTTTTTTTACCCTACCTATCTAATTATCTGCCAAGATTAAACAATTTGGTTAGATTTTTATTCTCTATCTATAGACATGAAATTTAAAACATGAAATAGCCAAGTTTAAACTTTTTGACTATCATGGATTGTGGAAAAGATGACAAACTGCACACAATCATTTATTATGCATAAAAGTAAATAGTAGTGGAATTTTGGCTTGATCACTTTCATGGTTTTTTTCTCCTTTCTCGGGGTTCATATTTTTCATCTTTTTTGACCTTTTTCTTATTTTTGTCCTTTGATTATTCTTTTAGGACATGCCTTCTTCACATTTTTTAAATTTTTGAATATGGAAAACATTTTCAAAAAGAAAAGGTATGTACATATTACAGGTTTTAATCTCAGTCATTAAAAAATTATGACTCATATTGGTATAGGAACCTAACACACCTAATGAATGACGAATATTGACTACGAAATTACAACATTTTACAGGGGAAATTTACATATATTTTTAGCTTTAGGGGCACTACCCCCAATCCCCCACTAGAGGGGCCTCTAAATAATCATAGCTGCCCCCCTCCTCGACCCCCCCGGCACGTACATTTTATGGACAATGTTGCCGCCACATTATGAAATGGGGTATTATGCAATGATACCTTTGAATAAGGAAGATAATCAGGCTTCACACCCAACAATCTCCCACTTGGAGTCTAATTATAGCAACTCCACCACTACTTCATTTGTTGGACAATGACTCCACTTTGGACCTGGTTGTTTCTCATCTTCTTCATCATACTTGAAGACCAATTGAAACTGAGAAGAATCTTAGTTTCTCCCTAATTACAACTTTTATTAACATATTTGCAGGATTCTGACTAGTGTGTACATTTTTCAGCTTCAACTGTCCATCTTCCAACACTGGCCGTATGAAATGGTACTTGAGTTGTATATGTTTAGTCTTGGAATGAAATGCAGAGTTCTTTGCAAGAAGTATGGCACTCTAGCTGTCACTGTATAACCTACCCAACTCCTGCTTTTTACCTAATTCATCCATAAACCTTTGTAACCAAATCATTTCTTTACTAGCCTCTGTAGCAACAACATACTATACTTCCATTGTTGAGAGTGAAAAGACACTTTGCAATTTTGATACCCAACTAATAGTTGTTCCACCTACAATAAACACATACCCTATTGTGCTCCTCCTGTTATCTCTATCACACGCCACATCTACATCAACATATCCCTATACAATAATGTTTGAACCACCAAATCATATTGCTTGATTTTTGGTACCTCTCAAATACCTGAGAATCCACTTCACCACCATCCAATGTTCTTTTCCTAGATTTTTCATCTACCTTCTTACAAACTGCGTGTTATGCTCCAGAAATTCATATGACTTGCAACTGATGCTTCTTCCAGTCACGGTGGTGAAGGAAAGTCATCCTTGGGCGGCACTCGAAGTCCACAGAAGAAAGGTTGAGCTTCTCTCCCTGGGGAACTCTTGTGCTAAACAACACAATGTTGGCTCAGCTGAACAACTAAGGCAATTTTGACTTTTCCTTAAGGAATTTTAATTCCCTTCCTCCCAAGTGCATATTTAGAGTGGGCCCCATATTCCACTAGCATGTAAATAAATCATTCCTCCTATGTTCTCCACCAAAATCTGCCTTGAGCTAGTATTAACTAAAATTGTCAAAATTAATTTTTCCAACATTAGGAAAATTTATGAAAGAACATTACAATATTCCTTCATGAATTCCAATAGCTCTAGCACAATCTATACTAGATCCCTTTGTCCATGAAATTACATTTCCATCAACAAATGATACTCTATCACCTTTATCTTATAAACACGAAATAAACACTAAATTCTTTCTCCAACCTAGCACATATAGCACATTGATGAGATGAACATTGTTACCATCTTTGAGCTTCGTGGATGTCTTTCTGATTCCTTTGAATGAATATTTGTGGTTGTCTCCAAGATCTACCCTATGTTCTAATATTATTTCCATCATGCTAGAGAGATCACGAACATCTCTTATCATATGTCTTGAAGCACCAATATCTGCCATCTAATTACCATCATCATCTACAGAAAAGAAAAAGAAAACTTTTTCACCTTTAGATTTCTTTGGATGTTCATCAATGTCTTTTACTGAGGCATGTATTTTCCCTTTCCTCTTTCTATCATTCTCTCCTGCAATGTATTTTCTCATATAGTGACCAAATATGTGACAACAATAACACTGAATCTTTCCATGTGGGCTGGCCTTCTTTTCTGTTTTTGATATTATGAGAAACCAAGTGTAATGCAGCCTAACACTTGATTTCTCTTCTTCATAATTGATTTTTAATATTATATGTCAACTTATTACTTCTTATTTCCTCTTCATCCAGAAATTATACAAATGTTCAATCATTAAACCAAAATATAGAGTTATGTTGTAGCAGCTACAACCACCCTCCAAAATGTTTCCTTAGCCTATTTTGGAGCCTCCCTACTAACCTTCACAACAGGTTTCCTTTCTTCGTCAAGTCGTCAAGCTTCAGTGTCTTTCTTTCTCAAAGGAAGTTTGTAGATCACAATTTGATCTTTTCCCTTCACATGCTACTCACCCGAACTTGTTCCAGCTGTAGGTTGAGCAACTTCCCAGTGAAATTTGGGAATTTCTAGAGGGAAACCAACCTTCCCTCTAGGAATTGCTCAATTCCTTCTGACAGCCTACTCAGCTCCGAGATTATGCAATCCTACCAGCCAACCCTCCTAGCAAGATTTACGTAATTTTTTCCATCAACAGGCTATTCAGCCCACAATTTATGCAAATCTGGGTAGTAGTCAATTGCTCTTCCCATAAATTGTGGAATCCCCTTGGGAAATCAGCCTAGCTAACAGTCAAAAATTCACATTTCTCTCCAGTAGTTAAGCAGTCACTTGCATGTACAATTGAGTTGACCAGTTCCCTCCGGGACCGAGCAAAATAGACTTGCATGCACAGACTGCTTCTCCTAAGGCAACATGCAAAGGAATCCCTTATTTCGGGGATCTTTGTTTAGCAGTTGGAGGTTAAATGCAAGGGGTAATTCAGAAACCACCCTCCAAGTGTCACTTCCCCCAGATTTGTGGTATGCGCGTCACAACCTCGATGTTATCAAAACTCATCAACTGAACATTGTAGAGCTCATTCCTCACATTGACGTTGTAGCTCTGACATCCCGCATCAAATCCAGGAGCAGTCGGTACATTCAGCTCAGCTGTTTTGGGGTAAGCTCGCTTCCCATGCCTTATGCTACATTTTTGTCGCTTTTTTGGTTTTTTCTTGTATGAGTATTATTTTCTTGATTTCTTTGAATGCCTGTTGTCATTTACATGTATATTAGATTGTCCTAGCTTTGTTTCAATTTTTTGTTACTATCTCACTGCTATCACATCCATGAAACTGTTTTGCATGGACATTCACCCAATCGATGAACGACCTCACCCACATGCATGTTGATCTATTTCATCAATCCTCCATTCATGTTTTGCATGCACTATTTATCACTTCTAATATCACTTAGTGTCTCCATGCATTTCATCGACTTACTTCCTTTCATTTGCCCGCCGGTAAGTCGGGCCAACCTCGCCCTGGTCTTTGCCTTCACCAAGGCTGCATTGTGGAATTTGGAGAAGGAAGGCTCACCTTCCTCTCCAGATTTGTGCATCCTCACCTAGCATTGGACTCCTACACTGAATTATGCATTTGTAGAGGTCAGTGGTTGCTTGGCCCAAAAAATTTCACAAATCTATCCCTGGGCCAGTAGTCTTTCCTAGCTGGAATTGCACAATGCACACTTCCAACAACCAACTACCCAACTAGATTGTGCATTTTGTAGTTCCATCAGTTAGTTAGTCTCCCAGTAGCCTAGACTGTGTCTTGTGTAGTCTTGGTAGTTGGTCTCTTGATCTACTGGCTGAAATTGCACAACCTTCATGATCATTCACTCAAGTATGTTGCAAGTTAGTTCTCATGTTCATTTTGGTTTTTGACTGACAGATTGCTTGCTATGACTGTTTCCATGTCTCTAGGTATCATAGGCATTCATTTTCCTCTCAGAAGTAGAGGTACAATGGCTTCCAAGAGTGGAGAGTTGAAGACACCATTCATAACATTCTTGGGGATGCAGTCAATCAAGTGTTCATGGGCTTACCTCTCACAAATACATCGAGTTGTTCATGGACAAGGACACCAAGCAGCAACATCACAACGAGCAACATCCTGAACAGTAGTTAAAGGTAGAATACCGAATGTAGTGATTGTAACAATGAAGTGAACACAGTAGATGAAAGAGGAAGGGTTTTAACAACATAGAGGTGGAGAAAAGTTGCAAGATCAAGTAGATCCAATAATAATGAAAGCAAGTTTGGAGACTCAGGCTATGAAGTGACGACATGACATGAACATCATGGAAAGGTAGAAGATGGAGCAAAGAAGGAGTTGCATGTGCTGAAGCAGCAACTTAGGAAGAATATGAAGCTGCATAGATAGTCCAACGAGTCGCAGCAGGAATAGTAACAGTAGTGGCCACAACATGCACTCACAGATGAAACTGTGCTAGTACAAGTTAAGGATCCATCCCAATAGCTGACACAGAGCAATCATGGTGAGCAATTTTTTTGACTACATGGAAAGGATCCAACAACATGCATGTCATTGAGTGCACACATGTAATCCAACCCATTCAACACACTCACTAAGGCAAAGACAAGAAGCAAGTCCAACTGGGGCTGAACATGCCCTTCAGAAAGTTGATGCGCATGACCACCAACTCACACTTGAAGATCAACATGGACACTATGCATCAGTGTGTTTCTAGTTCAACCCTACCCAAGAAGACCATGCACATGTTAGCAGATGTTTTGGATGAAGGGGCCGAACCAATGCACCAGTGGAAACAAAGGTAAGAGTTCGCTTCAACAACATGTCACCATGAGGTGCATGCACACCATCATGGATGACCAAGCTTGGCATCAGCTCACTAGCTTCACCATCACAAGCATGTCAAAGAGTTGGTCTTACCACAATAGACCATGTGTCAGTGATGTCTTGCAAGGCTTGCTCAAGCCATGTTGTCTCACATGAGTACATGTGCATTTTAATGTTGAGTCATGTCAAGTGTAAGTCAAGTGTCAACAGTTGGATGTAACAGTCATAGAGTAGGTGAAGAGTCATGAGGGTAGCTGAACTATCACAAAGGGGAATATCAAGGGTCACCCCACCCTTTGGTATAAATAGTCCCTCATAACTCATTGTATAGGCATTTGGTCATCCAAGCTTCTACTAAGACTATCTTGAAGAAGGCTTGGACGATATTGTAAAGCGCCTTGGCTTATCAACTGCATGGAGATAGTAAATCTCTTTGGAGGAGCAGGCAGATGTGGCCGTAACGTTCCACTAATTGGGCTAGCAAGTTTACATGGTGCATTGTATGACTGTGACTTACATTGCTTTTATAATAAGAGGCAACACATTTTCATGCATATGTTGTTATTATAGTTAGACTGTTCCAGTTTCCTCAATGATATACGTTGTTTAACTTACGTACTTGTGTATGAACTGATTTTTATGAAATTATATGAATCTTGTTGTTAATGTGTATGTTATTAATGTTGTCACTATCCATGTCGACTGCTCTGTCAGACATCAGATAGACGTTTCTCATGAACCTAGTTATACCAACCATCACACTCGTCTCAGACTGATCTGTGAGTGTTGTTCATGTTCTGTTACCTTGTATGTTGTGACTGCTACATCCATGTCAACTACTCTACCGGAAGTTGTGAATGTCCATTGTGTTGTGTGTTCCTAGATGAGTTGGGACTGATCCCTTTCAACCTAGAACTCACCTTCACCTTCCTATCCCTTTGAAGTGTTGGAACCTCTTATACTCATTCCTGAAATCACTGCATCAATCACGCCCTTGCTATGGAAAGAGTTATCTTACATGCCTCTATGTGACATCGTGGTCAAGGAATTACCTTACGACCCACTACTGGGACTCCTTCACCAAAATGTCTGAGGTATAATTGGGACTTCTTATCGGGGAGATCCCCTTGACATGTTTGCGGTCCAACACCGTCAACATTTCTAGTGCTATAAGGAGGGCCTGATGAAAAGCAGTTTCCTCTCAACTAGTTTTGAACCTTTTCATATCTTTCATGGAGTCTTGCATTCTTCTTCCCCCAAGGTGTTTTTCAAATCGTGAAGATGTCTCCATCTCAGGAAAGCTTTTCAATCTCTTGTCCACTCACATGTATGATGGTGAAGGCGAAGTGGCCTGGCCTAATCACTTACATAACTTCCTTTCTATAATTTATGAGGAAGATGAGTTTACTGATCAATAGGTCGGTCTGCTGCTTGCATTCACACTTTGCGAATCCCCATTTCGTTGGGTGCTTAGCCTACCGACTGACACCATGCAGTCATGTGAGCATTTATGTGATCTTCTTGAAGACACATTCTATAATTTTTATCCAGAACATCTTGAATGGAAACTGTTACAATAAAGGAGGGCTCCACATGAATCCATTATTGATTTTTGGCAGTGCTTCTGTGACTTGCAGTTTCAAGCTCCGAAGAGCCAGATCAAATTTTCTTATCTTTGGGACTAGTTCGAGTATTTCCTTAAGAAATTAGCTCGTCCCAAGAGGAAGCTTGATATAAAGCCTCTCTCAACATTCTTCATTGATGGAACTACACAATCCCATGTGGGAGCAAGCATTGTCTCAATGGACTGTGTTGTAGCTTACCCTGTCATTTTAATTTTAAATATTATTCAAAATCCAAAAAAACGAAATATCATGTTTCAGTTTTGAAAAATCAAAAGAAGGTTTGAAACCTTAAAATATTAGTTCAAATTGCACTATCGACGACATTTAAGGCATTATGAAAGTGGGGCCGATTCATTTGCTAAAGCCTGAGTGTTTATGTGAAGCACAATCCAATATCAAAAAAGGAGGCATGTAAGGTACTCTGTGGGGGAACAATGAGCGTGGATTATAATTCACATCTCAAACCCTATAGTTGACCCTGACATCAACACAGTTGATGGAGATCGATGACTCATGATCACTGCGGGGGTTTAACTTTGATCAGCATCTCGTACATCCCTTACCCCCGCGGCAGGCCAACCATCAACGTTTCGCTCCACCTAATGTCCTCCATGCCATCCTCTGCTCCCATTAATTTTTGTCCAACTCACCCTCCGTACCCCGTCACCTCATCTCTTCCACTTCATTAATTTGTTACATGATTCCCTTTCTCCCTCCATTTTACTTACCATTTATAAAATAAAAAATTAAGCCTTATCGTATTAGTCACTTGTTTTTAGTACGAGAAGTGCCAGCGTATGAGCTCTCACCTCCAGTTCAGCATTTTAAGTTAGCAACCTCATTCATAGACATCATGGGAATACAAGTAAGTTCCTCTTCTGTCATCCATACCCCTCTAATGGACGTCGAGCATGATATTTCTGACACTTTCTGCACAATTAACCATCTTCCTCTGTATCAAGAAGTTATTTTGAACCATAAGAAGTCCCCTATATTCATGGCAATGGTCAAGTAAGGTATTCTAGTAGGTTTTGTCCCAAAAACTCACTTATTTCTAGAATTCATTCAGTGGTTAGCTTCTTCCATGTACCTTAAGTAATGTTTTGTGATGAATGAGTTAGGAGAAAGTGTCTTCTAGGTAATCTCTCAGTTAACTCACCAAGCTTTCAATTACCCTGTCTTTGGAAGTTATATCACTTTTATTGAAGAGTCTTTAATCTCATATTATGACAACCTATCATCCCAAGAGTCCTCTTATGCTTTATCCTTCTTAGAGCCAAAACCTGGATAGTTCTCCCCAGATGAAATGTGTTTTCTTTAGATATCTTTGTGACAGACATAAGATCAATATTGTAGGTGATTTCTAAGATTTTGTGGAAGGAAGACTCTGGATAGGTTGATAAAGCAGTTTTGGGATTTTTCACTAAGATTATGAAACTAGAGGTGATATTAGATATTCTAGCATTTTGGGTGGACACCATTAACACTTAATTCATGACTCTATCACTTACTGGTTCTTTTAAATTTCCTTTAGTTATCACTTATTTGTTTTTATACCAGAATGTTGATCATTTTACAAGTTTGGGATTGAATATTGTAGACATAAATAAAAAGAAACAGTGAGTGGTGTTCTGGACAGACCTAGTGAGGGGTGATCTAGAAGATGGCGACTTGTTTGAGTTTAGTTCTTCATTTCTTCCAGTGGCTTACAAGATTTTGAATGAGACCTTGCCACCAATATTTCTTCCCAAAGCTCCAGAATTTCTTCAATTGTGCAAAGATGTAAGATGTGCAGACTGGCTTATATTTGAAGAGCATGTAGAAATTAGGCTTTATGGGGCCTTAGCCAAACCATATAGACTACCAAAATTTGTGCCAATACGACTCTTTGATCTTGAGTTTATTAGACAAAGCTTTAATGTGGATTAGGTTCATTTTGTCCTAATGAAAAAGGGTTATCTCTTTAAGTTGCCCAGAATAGTGGGACCTTTCATTGTGAACACAAGATAGGCTGCCCAAGAGATTGAGAAGTTATTAGGTGATATGTGTCATTTGTAGGTTTTTGAGTGGGCTTATGACCCTCATTAGATCATTTCCAAACGAAGGATAGAAAATGGATATTCAACATTTGTGCATGAAAATAGGCCAGAAATGGAGAAAATAGCAAATGGAGGTCCCATGAACACCAAAGGAGAAGAGATTGAAACCCCTATTATTTCAGAAAAAGGTGCAAAAAGGGCCAGAGAGGAAGTCATTGATATTGATGAAGAAGTCAGAAACAACAAAAAGAATCAAACTATTGGATGCAATGTCTTCAGCACAACTTGGTTTAATAATTCAATTGGGAGAAATAGAGGGTGCACCATCTTCTCGATCCTCTAGTGAGCTTGTTCATGAGCAAGTTCCTCTTATTCAGAGCATGTTTTCTGAGATAGCTGAAAGAAACCAGAAAATAAATTTGAATATGGAGGCTAAGGCTAAGTCTCAAATCATTTCCAAGCAAACCAGGTCATTGTCAGCTATGGATTTAGAAAAGGACCAACTTAAAATTTCACTCTCTCATCCACAAAGATGTTAGTTGGATCCTTTAGTAACTTTAAAACTGTCAATTTGACAGTTGATACTCAAAAAATCCCCATGCTTGACAAAATCAATTTGCACATGCAGACTGGGAAATTGATTGTCAATGATTTACATAAAACAAATGTAGCTACTATTAAAGCAGAGAAAATGTTACACAAAGTGATCAAGAAATTGAAGTTGGAGAAAGCTAATTCCAGAGCTCTAAATGCTTAAGTGGATGAATTAAAGAAGATTATTGTGAAGATAGGAGTCAATCCTGATGATCAACCTACAATAGAAAAGTTAGTACAATCTACTAAGTCTGAAATTGGAATCTTGAGAAAGAAGTTGAATCTCCCTACAGGTGAGCACCCTATTGCTACAGGGATAGTTGCAGTTGAAAATGACAAGGAGAAGCTTTTACTAGATGTTTTGCAGAAGACTGAAGAGGTTTCTATTCTTAAGGATTCATTGGCTAAGATACAAAAACAAGTAGACACTCATGTCTGCACAATAGTGATGCCAGCCAATATAGAGGAGCTAGTGGCACAGGTTGTGCATTTGGGAACAAAATTAAAGATGGCTGAGCATGATTTGAAAAAATCATAGACGGATATGCAGACAATTTGTAAACTATTAAACTTGAGTAAAGAGGAAGCTAGAATGGAGAAGAAAATGCTAAGAAATATAGGGAAGACTTCCAAAGGGCTGAAGAGGAGATCAAAAGGTTGAAAGTGAAAATGAAAGGTAATATGTCTTTGATACAAGATAGTGAAATTCTCTAGGGGGAGATTATTGAAGTTATCAAGAGCATATGGGAATTCTTCTTCATTGTATCTGATGAGAAAACAATTGTTAGAGACATGGAAATTTTTTTTATGCAGGATAAACAAAAATCGTTAGAGAGAACTAAGTTTGCAAAAAGAATGATAGATTTTATTAACACTAAGTCTACTTCATAGCTAAAGGAACATGACATTATAGACCGAACGCTGTGTGCAATGGATTTTAATAAGATGATTATGAGAAATATCTACAGAAATGCTATTGAGAACAAGATGAATGAAAAAAAATTAGTTTCCAAGTTTAATATCTTGTTTGATAAAAGAGTCATAGTTGGTCTTCCCTCTTTTTGGGATTTACAAGGAAATTTGTAGCATGGAAAACATATGAGACTCTGTTGGTTGAAGCGAAACAAATATTGATATCACCCATGAGCAGACAACAGTACTGAAAGGAGAAACTATTGTGAATTATCTTCATAAGGATTTTAAACTGCTGTGGATAGTAAAGACTTTGTTTATAGATAAGCCTACTTATAGTAGGATCACAACATTCAGAATGTCACTTAGCAAATTGGAAGAGGCAACAAAGTCAAATGTACCATTGTGGAGAAAATGCAAGGAGTGGATGATAAAACAGACCAAAGATGCACCAATAGGGTCATCTACTCAAGCCACCAGTTCAAACAGTGACCATCAATAACCAATCATGATCTAATTTCGTTTCATTTTATATTATTTTATTTCCTCAAAAAAGTAAGGTGTCTTTTACCCTCCAATGTAATATTTTAAAATGATTTTTTACTTTAGGTAGTTAGAAAGTAGTTAAGTAATTCGATAGTTTTTGGTAGTTACCAATTGCCCCATGATGTATAAAAAGAGGGAAAATTAAAGAAAACAAGTCTGAGTCTTGGGAATCTAAAGACTACACAATTTAGTACTTGATGAATTGATGATTAATGAAAGAGTCATGAGTTTTCCATACGGTTTTGAGTATAATTTGTAATCTCTTTGTTATGTGTCATTGTATCTCTTTCTCTCTTTGAATATGGTAAAGAAGTTGCAAGTCTTTGTTTACTTCTGTGAATAAAGTTAAATTTCCTTAAAATGGCGCTCCCATGTTTAGAGCTCCTTTGTCTGTATTTCCTCCAAGTTAAGATAATAGCTTTTATTAAACACAACATATTGTCTCTAATCTTCCTAAGTACTCTTCACATAACATTTGTATTCAGCATCAAATGGCATCTTGAAATTTTCATGTCACCTATATGTCAAGGGTTTTAAAAATAATGCTCTTCATACTCCACAAGATAAAGACACTTTATACTAATGAGTGACATGCATAATAAAACTCTAATGTCATAGGCACAATTTCTCCATAGCCAAGAAATTGGTTTCCTAAGGGACAACATTAATTGGTGCTATTTCCGGGGAGATGAAGATAATAATAATTTTCCATAGGTTTTAATACTTTCCTCTGGTTGTTTAGTGAGGAGGAAATATTTGGCTATATTGAACAAGAATTGCAACTATGGCTTCAAAAAGGCCTCATACCAGGTTAGATGCCTCACAGCAGAAAGCTCAAATTCTTTCAGATCCTGACAAATTAGTTTCTAAGAGGGTTTGGAAACCAAAAACTCCATCTACACCAGGTCTCACACCATCTGTAACAAGTAGCAATTCTGCACATCTTGTTCTCAAGAGCTTAGCAAAAAGATTATCTTTCCTTGATGAGTAATCATCTTTTACACCCACCTCATTTCAAGAGCTTAAATTTCGAGAACAATATTTAGAGTTTGCCTTTCTCTTTTTAGTACCTAAAAATATATCTGCTATAGTTGTTCAACCTGAACCTATATCAATATTACCTCCTTTTTATAATTCATTTACCTTTTAGGCAAGTTCTACATCTGCTGGTAGTCAAGGCTCACTGAGTTTGGTGAAAACATGGCAACACCTGCATTCTTGCTGAATAGGTATGCACCTATTAAGTTTCCTCAACAACTAAATCCTATGCCTCAAGAATACTTATATACTCTTCCTCATTTCACAGGGGAAGACAAAAAAACAACAAAGAAACATATAGGGGTGTTTTGTAACTTTGCAGAAAATCTAAATGTTGAACACCTAGATGTGGTTTACAGATTTTTTATGTAGTCTTTAGATGGTGAAGAAAGAAAGTGGTTTAAGGGGCTCACTAATAACTCTATCCATACATGGGAGGAGATGGAGTGCTAGTTCACCCAGAGATGGGGAGAGAAACAAGATCATGGATATTCATTGATGGATTTTAATTCTATCAAAATGAAATTTGATGAAAGAATTGTTGATTTCATCAAGAGGTTCAATAAACTTTACAATAGTCTTCCAGTGGAGATGAAGCCCTCTCCTACTGGTGCAAAAGTGACTTTTGTAGGGGCATTTGAATCAAACATTGGATTCATGTTAAGGGAGAGAAAATAATCAACCCTTGACCAGATTTGAAATGATGCTCTAGAAATAGAAGCAAATTTGGTGGCTATAGGAAAAGCACCAGAGACACAGCTTGCACAAGATAAGGGAAAGGCCAAATAAGAATCATCCCAAAACTAGACATTGGAGGATATGAACAAGGTGATAAAAAATTTGTCTGGCAAATTGATTAAATTGGAGTTGGAGAATAAAAATTCTCAAAGGAAAGTACAACGGAACGAACGATTTAATCCCCAATATAGAAGGCAACCTTTGTAGATTTTGCAGAAGAAAAGAAAGCACCAAGATCAAGTCCAAGCGCCACTTTACTTGGAGGTAGATCCTAGTGAAGAATCAGAAGAACATTCTAAAGAGCATGATGATCATATTTCCACATTGTATGTAGGGGACAAATATGAAATAGGTGTTGAAGAAGAATATATTGAAAAAAATGTTACCATTGATGAAAATGAAATTGAAGAGTATTGGAACTAGTTTACTAATTTTATGCAGGTAGAATTGCACAAGAAGTATGACTTCAAACCATGAAAAAGATCTAGAGTTCAAGAAAATGAAGGTGAGCAGCAAGTTTCTGCTCCCTTACAAAAGGTGACTCCACAAGAGGTACAACCTCCAAAATTGTTGAACAAAGGAAAACAACAGTATAGTGTAAATAGCAAGCCTTAGATGCATCAAGGTGAGTATTCTCAAGATAAAACTGATGAAATTCCTTTAGAAAGAATTGTTTCTATTCCTAAAGAAATTCCAATTATGAGAAGAGGTGAAGAAGAAACAGAAAGGAATAGAAGACAACTCCATGCATTTAGTCTCACTAAAGAGTTGGAGAAAATAAAAATTCAGGTACCTCTCAGAGAGTTGGTCAAGACACCAGCTTACAAAAAGGAAATTGCTGAGTTTATCAACTTGTCTCAAAATGTAAATGTGAATGATACTGTGAATTTAGAAGATGATAAGCCTGTAGTTGTTTTTGGCCCTTATGTTGAGGAGGTAGATTCTTCAACCCTCCCATTATACATTTATTTATTGATTCATGACTTCATCTTGCATAACTTCATGCTCGACTCTGGAGCTTCACATAACCTCATGCCACTGTCAGTAATGAAACAACTGAATTTACAAGTCACTAAGCTATACAGGGACCTATTTTATTTTGATTCAAATAAGGTCAAGTGTCTTGGTGTCATCAAGGATATGGTGGTGTGATTAGCACATATCCAAGCCAAAAGCTTACTAATGGATGTAGTAGTTGCAGATATCCCAGCTAGGTTTGCAATGTTGTTATCTAGGTCAGGGGGAGCTAAATTGGGAGGAGTTCTGAGGTTGGATTTAGTTATGCTATTATACCGGTTTTTGGTGGGGAAGAGAGAAGGTTGTATAGAGAAATAAGGTTTGTTAAGACCATGCTTTATGCTACATGATAATGCGTAACTTGTTGAGGATAATAAGAGGCAATTCGCTTCAACATGTGGAAATATAGAGCTGAAAACAGAAGGTGTATGGAAGTTCTCCTTTGATGGTGCTTACTCTAAGGAGGGCAGAGGTGTTGGTTTACTGTTGATTACCCCTAGAGGTAACATGATGCCATTTTCTTTCAAATTATAATTTGAAGCAACTGAAAACATGGCAGAGTATGAATCCTTAATCATTACTCTTTAGACAACAAAACAAATGGGGGTTCAGTCTATCTCTGTTTTTGGAGATTCAGAATTGATTATAAAGCAGATCAAGAATCATTGTCAAGCAAAGCACCCTAGACTTAGGGCATATAGAAATGAAGTTTGGATCTAGTTGAGAATTTCTTTGAGGCTTCCAATATAAAGTTTGTTCCAAGAGATGGGAATAGGTTAGCACACTCATTGGTTGTTGTAGCCAACACTTTCATACCTCCTATAAAATCAAAAACTAAGGTATCAGGTTGAAATGAAGTATAGACTACCTATTCTAGATAACATAAAACATTGGTAGGTTTTTGAGGATGACCAACAAATCAAGGAGTTCTTAACGATGATTGAATACTTTCAAGGAACTGAAATTGATCAAGATGGGGATGAGCAAAAAATGAAAAAGTAAGTGATAATAAAAAGTCCATAGCTAATCAGAAAATAATTCAATTGAAGGATAATGTTTTTCCAAGAGGACTTGTCCCTCTTGAAAGAGTCTTTAGTTCTAATGATGTAGCAATTGGTTCAGAAAACATTTCTTAGGATGAACAGGTCCAATATTGCAACATTGGGACCCAGAAGTAGCCAAAGCTAGTGAAATAATTTAAGGGAGTTCCATTTAATTATAAAGAAAGGTATATTGAGCTTTCTAAGAAGTACACTGATGTTTTTTCTTCGTCATGTGAGAATCTCAAGACATATGATGTGAACATAATTCAACACAAAATTCCCTGAAAGAAGGGATTAAACCCTTTAAGAAAAAACTCAGGCAGATCAATCTTTTGCTTTTTCCATTAATTGAAAAAGAAGTTAAGAAGATTGTGGATGCCAAGATAATAGTTCCACTCTGATACTCTGATTGGGTGGCCAATTTAGTATCGCTAAGGAAGAAAAATGGTGAAATAAGGTTATGTGTGGATTTTAGGAATTTGAACAAAGCCTCCTTAAAGGATAACTATCCATTACCTAAAATGGACCATGTGTTGCAAAATGTAACTGGGTCTTTCAGAATGTCAATGGTTGATGGTTTCTCCGGGTATAGCAAGGTGGTTGCTGATAAAGAGGATCAAAAGAAGACTATGTTTACAACCCCTTGGAGACCTTCATGTATGCTTGGATGCCCTTTAGGCTTATGAATGTAGGTGCAACATTCCAGAGAGCTATGGATATTGCATTTGTGGGTGATAAGTTTGTGGTGATATACTTGGATGATATCACTGTCTTCTCCAAGTCAGATGAGGAGCATTTGGAACATTTGAAAAAGAATTTTGAGAAGTGTAAGAAATATGGCCTATCTTTGAATCCAAAAAAGTTTTTTTTTGCTCTAGAAGAAGGCAAGTTGTTGGGACACATTGTTTCAAGAGAGGGAGTAAAAATAGATCTAGCAAGAGTACAGGTTGTACAAAAGATATGTCTACCCAGAAGTAAGAAAGATATTCAAAAGTTTTTGGGGAAAATAAACTTTCTAAGGAGATTCATGTCAAACTATGCTGAAATTGTGAAAGAGATTACTAATATGCTGAAAAAGGAAAATGAAGTACATTGGACCAAAGAGGCTAAAGAGTCATTTTCAAGAATCAAAGAAGCACTACAAGCAACTCCAATTTTCGTTATTCCAGATTATCAAAAGCCCTTTCAATTATTCTCATTTGCATCACCTAGTTCAATAGCTGATGTTTTGCTATAGATAAATGATGAAGGTAAAGAGTAGCGAGTTTCTTTCTTTAGTAAGGTACTCAGGGATGCTGAACTCAAATACAATATTCTTGAAAAGTAGGTGTATGCCTTAGTGAAGGCCCTAAAAGCTTTCAGGACTTATGTGTTACAGTCACAAATTGTTTCTTATGTGCCAAATGCTGCAGTGAAGGATGTCCTAGTCCAAAGTGATGTGGAGGGTAAAAGAGGAAAATGGATAGCTAAGATCCAAGAATATGACCTAGACATAAATCCAACCAAACTAGTGAAAGGATAGGGATTGGAAAAGATGTTGGCTGAGTCAAATTTTCAGGCTTTAGGAATCAATTTACTAACACCTGTAAATGAAGAAACGAGTAAAGAAAATGAAGATAAGTCAAAGCTAGGTATGAAGATCAGATACAAATTTCTATGCTCAAATTGGTATAAGCACATAGTTCACTATTTATGTTTTCTTTCTTGCCCTCATTCATTAGATAGAGCAAGATATAGAGCATTAAAAATCAAGGAACAACCATATGTGATTGTAGAGGGTAGATTGTATTGGAAAAATCCTGCTGGAATTTTGCTGCTATGTTTGACAGAAGATGAGTCTACAGAGATAATTAAATATTATAATGAAATGCTATGTGGGGACCATTCCAGTTGGAAGGCCATTACTCATAAAATTCTCCAGGGAGGCTTTTATTGGCCTACCTTATTTAGTGATATATATAGGTTTGTTAGAGGTTGTCAAAAGTGTTAGTTTTTCGCGGAGAATAAGAGGTTCACCCATTTTAAATTGATTCAAGTCTTCGTAGAAGAAACGTTCAGGCAATGGGGACTAGACTTCGTTGGAGAAATTAATCCCCCTTCAAGTGGATAGTATAAATGGATTCTTATGGCAACTGATTATTTCACCAAGTGGGTAGAATTTATACCTACTAGAAAGGAAAATGACCAAGTGGTGATGAAGTTTTTAGAAGAAAACATTTTCAGCAGATTTATGTGCCTTGTTAAAATTATAATTGACAACGCTCAAGTGTTCAGTTCAGTCAAGTATGTTCATTTTTGTCAGAGGTATAATGTTATTCTATATCATTCAACAACTTATCATCCTCAAAGGAATTGATTAGTTGGATCCACCAACAGAAGATTGGTGAAAATTATAAAAAAGACCATTGTAGAGAATCAGGAAGACTAGGATTCAAAATTGAAGTTTTCTCTTTGGGCCATCCGAGTGACTACAAAAAGGTCTATAGGCAAATCACCTTTTGAGCTAGTGTATGGAATGCAGATTTTTCTTCCTAGTCAGCTTGTGAAACCTGTGATTGCAATGATTCAAGAAGCAAAGGAAGAACCCAATTCTTTAGTGAGAAGGATGCATAAGGTAATGGATTTGAATGAAAGTAGAGATAAGGTGAGAGATAATTTGATTATGTATCAATAAAAAATGAAAGGTATTTTTGACAGAAAAAGCTAAAGAAATTGATTTTAAAGCTAGAGACCTAGTGCTGAGGTGGGATACCAAGAGACAAGACAAGGGCAAACATGGGAAGTTTGACCCTCTCTCATATGGGATATTTAGGATTATAGAGGTAAGGGAAAATAATACATTTCACTTGGAGAACTTTGATGGTGAAACTTTACAACTGCCTGTCAATGGGCAGTGCCTCAAACATTATTTCCAGTTCTAATTTAAGTACACCTTGTCATTGTAAATACCAGAGTGAATTCATTGTATATTTCCATAGAATTGAATTTGGCAAAGCAATACATGACTCCATTCTCGAGGTGAAGTCACTAATCTATGGTTCTTAGTGGTTCTGTGGAAAAATCACTATCCCTCGATGGAGCAAGGTGTTGTAGCTTACTCTGTCATTTTAGTTTTAAATATGATTCAAAATCCAAAAAAATGAAATATCATATTTAAGTTTTGAAAAATCAAAAGAAGGTTTGAAACCTTAAAATATTTGTTCAAATTACACTATCGACGGCATTTAAGGAATTATGAGAGTGGGCCCGACTCATCCGCTAAAGCCTGAAAATTTATGTGAAGCATGATCAAATATCAGCCAAGGAGGCAAGTAAAGTACTCTGTAGGGGAACAACAAGCGTGGGTTATAATTCATGGCTCAAACCCTGTAGTTACCCTAACATCAACACGATTGATGGAGATCGACGGCCTGTGATCGCTACGGGGGTTTAACTTTGATCAACATCTCATACACCCCCTACCCCCACAGTGGGTCACCCATCAACGTTTCACTCCACCTCACTTCCTCCACGCCATCCTCCACTCCCATTCATTAATGTCCAGCTCACCCTCCATACCCCGTCACCTCATCTCTGCCACTTCATTAATTCGTTACATGATTCCCTTTTTCCCTCCGTTTTACTTACCATTTATAAAAGAAAAAATGAAACCCCATCGTATTAATCACTTGTTTTTGGTACGCACAGCGCCAACGTGTCAACTCTCACCTCTAGTTCAGAATTCCAAGTTAGCAACTGTAATTCACAAACATCATGGCCAAACAAGTAAGTTCCTCTTCTGTCATCCATAACCCTCTAATGGATGTCGAGCATCATATCGCTGACACTTTCTGCATAATTAAGCATCTTAATTTGTATGAAGAAGTTATTCTCAACCATAAGAAGTCCCTTGTATTCATGGCAATGGTGAGGTCAGATGTTTTAGCAGCTTTTACCCCAAAAACCCAATTGTTTCCAGAATTCATTCAGTGGTTAGCTTCTTCCATGTACCCTAAGCAATGTTTTGTGATGAATCAGTTAGGAGAAAATGTCTTCCAGGTAACCTCTCAGTTAATTCACCAAGCTTTCAATTACACTCTCTCTGGAACTTATCTCACTTTTACTGAAGAGTCTTTAATCTCATATTATGACAATGTATCGTCCCAAGAGTCCTCTTATGCTTTATCCTTCTTATCTCCCAAACCTCGACAGCTCTCCCAAGATGAAAATGTGTTTTCTTTAGATATCTTTGCAGCAGAAATAAGACCAATATTGCAGGTGATTTCTAAGATTCTGGGGAAGGAAGACTCCAGACAAGTTGATAAAGTAGTTTCGGGATTTTTCACTATGATGATGACACCAGAGGTGATATTGGATATTCCAACATTTTGGGTGGACAACATTAACACTCAATTCATGACTCTGTCACTTACTAGTTCTTTGAAATTTCCTTCAGTTATCATTTATTTGTTTTTATACCAAAATGTTGATCATTTTACAAGTTTGGGATTGAATATTGTAGACATAAATAAAAAGAAATAGTCAGTGGTGTTTTGGATAGACCTGGTGAGGGGTGATCCAGAAGATGGTGGTATGTTTGAGTACTTTTGTATTTCTTCCACTAGCTTACAAGATTTTGAATGGGACCTTGCCACCAACATTTCTTCCCCAAGCTCAAGAATTTCTTCAATTGAGAAAATATGTAAGATGTGGAGACTGGTTTATATTTGAAGAGCATGCAGAAATTAGGCTTTATGGGGCCTTAGTCAAGCCATATAGACTACCAAAATTTGTGCCAATGCGACTCTTGCTCGTGATTTTATTAGACAAAGCTTAAATGTGGATTAGGTTCATTTTTTCCCAATGAAAAAGGGTTATCTCTTTAAGTTTCCTAGAATAGTGGGACCTTTCATTGTGAACACAAGATAGATTGCCCAAGAGGTTGAGAAGTTATTGGGTGATATGTGTCTCTTGCAAGTTTTTGAGTGGGCTTATGACCCTCATCAAATCATTTCCATCAAAAGGATAGAAAATGGATATTTACCATTTGTGCATGAAAATAGGTCAGAAATGGAGAAAATGGAAAATGGGGGTCCCATAAACACCAAAGGAGCATAGATTGAAACCCCTAGTATTTCAGAAAAAGGTGCAAAAAGGGCCATAGGGGAAGTCATTTATTTTCATGAAGAAGGGTTAGAAACAAAAAAAATAACCAAACTATTGGATGCAATGTCCTCAGCACAACCTGGTTTAATAATTCAATTGGGAGAAACAAAGGGTGCACCAACTTCTCCATCCTCTAGTGAGCTTGTTCATGAGCAAGTTCCTAAAGACATCAATACTAAAAGGAGAAACTATTGTGAATTATCTTAATAAGGATTTTAAACTCTTGTAGATGGTAAAGAATATGTGTACAAATAACCCTACTTATTGTAGGATCACAACATTCAGAATGGCACTCAGAAAATTGGAAGAGGCAGCGAAGTCAAATGTACCATTATGGAGAAAATGCAAAGAGTGGATGATAGAACAGAACAAAGATGCACCAGCAGGGCTGTCTACTCATGCCTCCAGCTCAAATAGTGACCAACAATAACCAATCATGATATAATTTCATTTCTTTTTATGTTATTTTATTTCCTAAAAAAAGTGAGGTGTCTTTTACCCTCCAATGTAATATTTTAAAATGACTTCTTACTTTAGGTAGTTAGAAAGTAGTTAAGTAATTCGACAGTTTTTGGTAGTTACCAACTGTCCCATGATGTATACAAAGAGGGAAAATTAAAGAAAAAGGGTCTGAGTCTTGGGAATTTGAAGACTACACAATTTAGTACTTGATGAATTGATGATTAACGAAAGAATCAAGAGTTTTCCATATGGTGCTCAGTATGATTTGTAATCTCTCTGTTATGTGTCATTTTATATTTTTGTCTCTTTGAATATGGTAATGAAGTTGTTGGTCTTTGTTTACTTTTGTGAATAAAGTTAAATTTCCTTAAAATACCGTTCCCATGTTTAGAGTTCCTTTCTCTGTATTTCCTCTAAGTTAAAGATAATAGCCTCTATTAAATACAACATATTGTCCCTAATATTCCTAAGTACTCTTCACATAGCATTTGTATTTAGTATCAAATGGCATCTTGAAATTTTCATGTCACCTATATGTCAAGGGGTTTAAAAATAATTCTTTTCATACTCCAAAAGATAAAGACACTTTATACTTATGAGTGACATGCATAATCAAAATTTAATGTCTTAGGCACTGTTGAGCATGGAATCCCCCAACAACATGTTTTGGGGCTCAAAGCCCATGTTTTGAGTATAATTGTTGTAAAAACTCCGCGAATTGTGGGTGCGGAGTGCGAAGTTTATGTTAGCGTATAGGGTTGTCTGCCCTAAGTTTTGAATGTAATGTTGGCCTACCCATGGTCCCCGGACCATGGGATTGTATAAATAGAGCAAATCTCTAAGTAAGAAAGATAGCGAAGAAATTAGAGAAGGAGAGAAGTATGAGATAGAAGTACCGAGAAAGTGTCTAAGTGTTTCTTGGGTCATAGTAGTAGGAAGAGGTTCTGCAGCTGAGTGCACAGAGGCCCAGTAGAGTCCGCAGCTATGTGCACGGACCCTTGCAGCTGAGTGCGCAGGGTGGAGTTGAGTCTGTAACCAAGGAAATAAGAATAATAAAGAGAAGTTTGATTCCAAATCTTGTGTATTTGTTCATGTGCTAATTCCTGTTTAGTTATATTGTTTTCTTTATCGTGCTCATTTATAGCAGTACTAGACATTATTAAATATATCTAGACACATACTGACAAGCTAAGTGATTGACTAGTATTAGGTTAATAATAAGGAATTGGGTAACAACACTGTTCGACCCCCGAGTAGGGCTGCGCAAACGAAACATCTCAGGCTGCGAGGTATGGGTAAGTGCGTGTAGGGTCGAACCGTGTACCACTTGTAAAAATTAGACATCTCCAGTGTGCAAAAACCTGGTTCTAGCATCCTCCCATACTACTTCGGGTGAGACCTCAATCCGCACTCTGCGGACTATTGTCGAAAGGGCCAGTAGTATAGGGATTTGTTTGGCTGAATCACCTCTGAACCTAGGTTAGGCCCCTAAAAGCCTCACTCGACTCAGAATTTGCAAATGATGAGGTCTGAGCTGTGCGAAGAAGACCCGAATGTAAACATAGTGATCAAAAGCGATATCACAACTAGGGATGATAAAGGTAAGCAGCCAAAAGACAATGCGTGTGTTCACAAAGCTCCTACAAAGGAACTTGAATTTGATTTGGAGCACGTGAAGGAGACATTCATGGAAGCTAAGAAGAGCTTCACGAAGGCCTCCACTTCAGGTAGTAATGATCAACTAGAGCCGAAGATGGATCCTTCAATGCTCACTACCTTTCTAGAGACATGTATGAAACTACTACACGACAATAAAGCTGTGAAAGGGATATAGAAACTTATCACTAGCTGCGCGGGGTCAAGAGAATTGCACGTGGTCCAGAAACTTGGGAAGCATCCATTGCGCACAGGAAGGGAAATGAGATTGACTATGCAAATCGGGGAATATGAAATGGATCAAGTAATTCTAGATCTAGGTTCAGACGTGAATGTGCTACCAAAGCAAACATGGGAGCGTATGGGGAGGTTCGCATTGCAATGGTACCCTATTCAATTGAAAATGGTGAACCAGCAGAAGATCCTACCCATGAGGAATTGCAAGGGGTAATGGTGGATATTGAAGGTGCGAGCGCGTTGGCAGATTTTGAAATGATAGAGATTGTCAACAACAACAATCCCTATCCCACACTACTGGGCATAGACTGGGGCACTGATATGAATGGAGTCATAAATCTAAAAAAGAAAAAAATGATGTTTGAGAAAAAGTCACTATGCATGGTAGTGCCGCTAGATCCAACCGAGGGAGCGCGATACACTGAACTGGTGCACGACGATGATAGTGATGACGATCTCGATTGCATTTACAAGGTAACCGCGCATGAACATGATTGGGTGAATCTAATTGCAGATGGTAGGATTTCATGGGAGCATGAAAGCTCCTACACTTTAGATCTAGATGAAGAAATAGAGTGATGGCAAAATCAGTTGCACGAAGTAACAATGCTCAATTGCAACATGATGGTAAGATCGTTGCATTGTGTGACAACTGAGGCAAGAAATCTGCCTATGTATGATGGGTTAATAGTGGTGGATGAATTCCTGAACAAATTTGAGAGTGCAATACCGGAACACCAATGTTTTCACACCATGAAATGGGCACTGCATGCTATGCCCGCAAGATGGTGGGGTACACACCAACAGAGTTTTGGAGACTGGCGCAAATGCCGATAGATGATGCACTTACAATTTGGAAAGCCACAGGGGAGGATGGAAGCCAAGCATGATGGATGAACCAACCTACATGCCCACCTTTCCAGATGGGTACAGACAACTGGTAAACAACCGGCGTGAATGCACACTACTCTCAAGATAGGAGACAAGAAGAATAAGTAAAAGCAGGCAAGACAAGTGCACAAATGATGCAAAATGATACAACCTAGCGCACCAAACATCATCCATGGGGAAGCTTTTGATAAGGTGTGTGAACTGTTGAACAGGGTCCACCACCTGAAATGCATCGACTCGAACCTGCACGTACGAGTGGTTCGATGGGCCTATCGGACCATTTGCAACACCCTGACCGTGATAACAGTTCCAAGATGGCGAAACGAAATAAGGGTCATAATCTCTGAGGAGCATGTGAAGATGGATCCACACGTAATAACACCCATAAGTGTGATAGTGCGCGAAGCCCGAGATGAAGAAATCACATAGGGACGCGAGGTAAAGCATATAAAACTTCAGGAATCCATTTGGAAAGGGAACCTTAGACTTCATGAACTTGAAAAGGACTGGGTAAGGCTAAGAAAGAAAAGCATTTTGATAGACATAGAGGTCAAGAGGCTAGAAACCGAGAACAAGCAAGAATGTCTTGTCGATAAACCAAGAATGGCAAGGTGAGGTGCGAATGATCATACTAATGAATTAGATGACTGCCGTCGAGAATTAATTGGTCTCCTGCCATGGCTATAACTGCATATAACTAAACATAGTAATCAGGGGAGCGCACTGCATATAGTACAGTGCATGGCACCGAGTGCCACAAGGACAAATGAAGAGTTTCCGCGGACTATATAGGGGAGCGAGAGGGAGCCTTGCACAAGTAGCACGACCACCTAACTAGCCGTAGGAAGAACAGCCTTAGCACTCCAGGCAGTTGAAGGGGAGCGCAGGACTATAAATTATCCTGCTTGGGAACTACGCACTTTGACGGGTATGCGCAGGAACAACCTGTCACAAGGTTCATGTCCACGCAGGGGGGATGCACTGCCATGGAGATAGGCTGGGAAGTGACCATCAGTGTCACTATTCATGACGAGATGTCCGATTTGAGGCCAAATGGAGTGGGCAGCGGGCATTTAAGACAGGAGTTACGAGCGAGATTTCAGGAAATCTGCCGCCAAGAAAGCATTAATGGCCTGAAATTGGGGGAAAATTTCGAATTTGAATTAAAAAAGATGTTATAAAACCCCAAGAACTAGGCAACAGACAACACTTGGTCAATTAAGAATTGAGTGGTTGAACAGTGCGAAAAGTGTTGAGAGCCAAGTGATAATAGAGCCTTTACATTCGTGAAGGATTGCATACAGTGCAAAAAGGATGACGACCACTAAGGATGGATTAGGAATTGAAGAAGGAATCATCGGCAAGGCTGCGCAGACCCGTATGGTCTACGATGTTCCCAAAGGCACTGGGGATGTGACAGAAATCGCTAAATCACCCTGGATGTCGAGACAAAAGAAAGATAAACAAGCAATGGGACCAGTACGCATGTCCCCAAGGAATCCGTGGAACAAGTTATCCAATGATGAAGAAGGCAAGGCAGTCACCATTGAAACAGATGAAGAGGAAGAGGACTTGCAGGCTATGATGGATGAAGTGGAGGAAGAAGAAGAAGTGGAGGAAGTGGTGATCTCCATGACATCGATGAGACGGCTCGTGATGTCACTAGTGAAGTGCTACAAGCCTTTATGATGGAGCAATAGACTGTGTTGGGGGCCATAAGGGCGCAACTGCAGGAGTTACAGGTGCGACCCCCATAGGAGGGTACCTTGTCTACCTAAGTCACAGCAGGCACATCAATAGTAGAATAGATGATCCATGTGAAGATGGCCAATACGATAAACTTGATAGAGGGAGCACTAGTCTCAGAGAGCACAATGGATCGGATGACACTGAATACAATGAAAGCTATTGGCCTTAACTCGGTTACCCTTCCACGCGACACACTTTATCAGCTGTAGGATGGGATAATACCAAAACTCCATGCCAGAGAGAGCCTCGCGATCCAGGTTCTGAGCGAGTAGAAGATTAATATAGAATAGCTTAGCCTGTAGTGCAATGAGTTGGTGTTGCAGAACCAAAAATTGGTATAGACAATTGATGACGCTTGTCGACACTTACCAGAATTTTCCATTGCAACAAACCTGCCAACAGAAGTGCAGATCCATTGTTTGGCAAGTGCAGTCTGAAACACATGCGAGGAAACAACAGGAGTGCAGGTGGAGCTGAATCTCTGGATCACCAAGCTGCGGTTGAAGGCATAACCTTCCACTCCCCCATAGGTTAGAGAGGAGCACGGTAGTGCTATTATAGAAAGGATGGAGGAGATGGGATGTGCAGTTTGTGAGTGCACAAACATGTTAGAGTAGGCATTGGAAGTCCTCACTACACTACAGGAGTACCCCAACATTCAACAGCTAGAGACCAATGCATGCGAACTCCAACAACAATATGACAACATTAGAGGGACTATGCAGACAATAGTCCTTACTCAGTGGCTTGCAAGGATGCAGCAGGCCAAGGCTTTAAAAGAGTAGGTGGATGCGGTGCGCAACAAAGAAGCAGTTCTAAAAGTGCACGCCCAGCCATGGATTGATGAAGCTTTCACCATTATGGTGCATATTGAAGGAAAGCTTGGGCAGATTCAAGGGACACATGCACAAATGCAGCAAGTTCAACAAGCAGCTGCTCAGTGTGCTGCTGACATTCAGGCCGTTCGAGACTAGTTGGAGGGACTCCGCACCAATATCACCGTGCCAACCGAGTGACTCGAGGGTGAGTCACGATGTTTGTGATGGGGGCATGTTGGGCATGGAATCTACCCATAACATGTTTTGGGGCTCAAAGGCCAAGTTCTGAGTATAATTTTTGTAAAAACTCTGTGAATTGCGGGTGCAAAGTGTGAAGTGTATGTTAGAGTCATAGGATTGTCCACCCTAAGTTTTGAATGTAATGTCAGCCTACCCATGGTCTGTGGACCATGGGATTGTATAAATAGAGCAAAGCTCTAAGTAAAAAAGATAGCGAAGAAAGTAGAGAAGGAGTGAAGTATGAGATAGAAGTAGAGAGAAAGTGTCTAAGTGTTTCTTGGGTCATAATAGTAGGAAGAGGCTCTACAACTGAGTGCGCAGAGGCCTAATAGAGTCCGTAGCTAAGTGCACAGACCCCTATAGTTGAGTGCGCAGGGTGGAGTCAAGTTTGTAACCAAGGAAAGAAGAATAATAAAGAGAAGTTTGATTCCAAATCTTGTGTATCTATTCTTGTGCTAATTCCTATTTAGTTATATTGTTTTTTTTATCGCGTGCAATTATATGAGTATTAGAAATTCTTAAATATATCTAGACACATACTGATAAGCTAAGTGATTGACTAGTATCAGGTTAATAATACGGAATTGGGTAACAACACTGTTTGGCCCCCAAGTAGGCCTGCCCAAAGGCAACATCTCAGGTTGCGAGGTACAAGTAAGTGCGCATAGCATCATGCACACAACGTCGAACCGCGGACCACTTGAAAACATCATACATCTCTAGGGTGTGAAAACTTGGTTCTAGCAGCCTCCCATACTACTTCGGGTGAGACCTTAGTTCGCGCTCCGCAGACTGTTGCCAAAAGGGCTAGTAGTGCTGAGATTTGGTTGATTAAATCACCTATGAACCTGGGTCAGGCCCCTACAAGCCAACATGCATAATTTATCCACAACCAAGAAATTAGTTTCCTAAGGGACAACAAACTATCCTCCTCCCTCTCATTTAACAATTCCACCATTACCTTGTGATGTTGAGGATCATGATCGCACATCTGTTCATTCTTTGCACCCTCCCAACATCACTCCATGCAAGTTTCACACATATTTGTTTGTGATTCCTTTGAGTTCTGATATGCATTCCTTTTTTCAACCTCTATCTTCGCATCGAGGTGTTCCTCCAGATCTTGTTTTCTTTTGTTCATCCATTCTAGACTCTTCACTTGTTGTGAACGAGGAACAAACTAGTGACAAAGTTGGTGTTGTACAACCAACATGCACTGTCATTCATGGAGAGTATGAGTGGGAGATTTAACATCAAGACTTGGTGAAGGATGACTCCCTTCATTCTGAGCCCCCTTAGTTCTTTCCTAACATCATTGGTGAACCTACCATCCATTGTTTTGCATGTCTTCATTCACGGATGCACCCATTGTTGATCTTTCACAGGACACAATGTATGTTAGCTCACCATCCAAGAATGGAGAGGACCATTCATTCGTTGAAAATCCACTTGATCTTTTGATGTGCTCTTTCTAGAAACGCAGAGGGTGAACATCCTTACTTGTCATATACCCATCTATGTGATTCGTCAAATCATGAAGATGCCGACCAACATCCTGAATTTTTTGATCTTGGTTGTCATGATCTCTTCACCTCATCATCCGATCACGATTCTAAGCCACTGTTACATGAAGATCCATCTGTCAATGAAGTCCAAACCCCACAGACCATCAAGGCACTTTAGCCTGAGCTGATGGTTATGTCAAGCCCTCACTGTCCTCAGGTTGGTTTCACCTCCGATCAGGAAATTGTTCAAACACTCAAGGCTCTTCATCACTCATCTGTATGCATTGAGGATCCATCTCACTCACAAATCACATTTCCTCCACTAAAACTGCACGATCCCATTGCTCATGCATTAGACGAGTCTTATATTGCAATCAATCGTGTGTGATGGAAGTTATACTTGTTTCTTTCATTTGCTTACATGTCACAGTCAAGAGTGTGCTTGTGCTTCAAAGTTTCACGTAGTGTCACACAGCACCATGATAAGTCCACGGATTGTCCATCATGCACATGAACTCACTTATGTCCCATATGCACTTTGAAACATAAACTGTGGTTGTCTTCACTGTTATATATTTCTTGTATGCGAGTCCGCACAACTGGGTTACTCGTAGACCAAACCTTCACCCACATGGGTCTACCAATGCACTGGTGGCTGCATTGGAAGTATCACTTCACATGATCAAGGCCATGCACTGTTAGTGTAGGAGTAGGAGTAGTGTCTTCTTTCAGTTGTTTGTTTGCATGCTTTGTTTACTTCTTTGTTTGCTTGCTTGTCTGTTTGATTTCTTTGATCTCATTTTTGCTTCTCTTCTTTCTTTGCTTTTTTGATTGTTAGTTTGTTCGCTTGTTTCATTCATAGGTTAGTTTGCATGAAACCATGTGTGACTCATGAAACGAGTGGGGTAAAGTACAAGAGGGCTTGTACAACTATGACTACTTGGTTATCTGTCATCTTGCCTCTGTATGATGAACTTGTTACTATTAGTTGATGATACTTCGAAGGAAAATACGTACTTTTCAAAGTTAACCTTGGTGTAAAAACAATGCTTGCACACTAACTAGTGTCACCTGCTCTAGTCAGTTGTTTTTGGGTTAACCCTTGTCAGCTCAGTCAACTAGAGTAAGGTGAGGGGGAAAATCTTAATAGGTAGGTCAGAGATATAATAAACTAATTCTGTGTTGGAACAACATCCTCTGCTCTCAATAAGTCAGGATCCCTCTTCCACCTCTGAAATGAATAAGTGCTATGCACATTGAAAATGAAAAATGAAAAAGAAATTAAAAGTCAAAACATTCCAAATGAAAAATGAATAAGGCAAAAGAAGAGAAAGGCTTCCTACACAGGGAGGTGATGCAGGTAACTCTGTCGGGGTACTGACTAGGTTCGATGGCAGCGGAGCCCTACTTATGTTCCTATGTGACTCCACCGGGGTACTGTCCAGGCCTACTGGCAGTGGAGCAACACCAAAGATGAAACTAAGACTCTGACGACTATACTGCTTGTGCACCTATATACCCGTCAACCCCAATCGAAACAACTGTGTTGCCTTGGCTTGGAATGTGTGTCAATTGACAAAGTTTCTAGAATATGTTACATCTTACATCAAGCTAGTGTGAAGCCATGATGAGCTAGGAATTGAACAATACTACCAAAGGTGTTAGACTCGTTTTCACGAACAAGATCCATTCAGAGAGCTGGAGTTCTACCAGTTTGTCACCAAGTGTTATAGCCACTACAACCACCATCCAAAATCCTGCCTTAGCCTATTTTGGAGCCTCGCTACCAACCTTCATAGAAGCTTTCCTTGCTTCGTTAAGTCCCCAAGCTTCAATGTCTTTCTTTCTCAAAGGCAGGTTATCAATCATAGATTGATCTTTTCCCTTCACAGGCTGCTCACCTGGACTTGGTCCAGCTGCAGGCTACATAACTTCCTAGTGAAATTTGTGCATTTATGTAGGGCAACCAGCCTTCCCTCCAGGAATTACGCAATTCCTTCTAACAGGTTGTTGGGCTCCAAGATTGTGCAATCCTGCAATCCAACCCTCCCAATAGGATTTGCACAATTTTTTTCCATCAACAAGCTATTCAACCTATGATTTGTGCAAATATGGGCAACAATTAGCTACTTTTCCCATAAATTGTGCAATCCCCTTGGGCACTCAACCAAGCTGGCAGTCAGAAATGTGCATTTCCCTCCAGCAGTCAAGCAGTTGCTTGCATGTGCAACTGAGTTGACCAGTTCCCTCTTGGACCGAGAAAAATAGACTTGCATGCATAGGCTACTTTTCCCAAGGCAACATACAAAGGCTTCCCTTGTTTCAGGGATTTATGTTTAGCAGTTGGAGGTTACATGCAAGGAGTAATTCAGAAACTTCCCTCTAGGTGTTGCTTCCCCTAGATTTGTGACATGCGCATCACAACCTCGATGTTATCAAAAATCATCAACTGGGCACTATAGAGCTCATTCCTCACATCAATCTTGTAGCTCTAACATCCCATATCACATCTAGGAGCATTTGGCACATTCATCTTAGCTATTTTGGGAGAAGCTCGCTTACCGTGCCTTGTGCTACATTTCTATAACTTTTTGGGTTTTCGCTTATATGAGTATTGTTTTCTTGATTTCTTTGAACGCTTGATATTTTTTACATGTATACTAGCTTCTCCTAGCTCTATTTCAATTTTCGTTGCTATCTCACTGCTGTCAAATGCACAAAACTGTTTTTCACAGACATTCACCCAACCGGTGAATGACCTCACCCACATGCATGTTTATCTTTTTGCTCAATCCTCGATTCATGTTTTTCATGCATTGTTTATCACTAATGCTATCACTTAATGTCACCATGTATTTCATCAATTTCCTTTCAGTTGCCCGTCAGTGAGTTGAGCCAACCTCGGCCCAATCTCTGCCTTCACCAAGGCTGCATTGCGCAATCTGGAGAAGGAAGGCTCACCTTCCTCTCCAGATTTGCACATTATGGCCCAGCACTGGCCTCCTAGACTGAATTGCGCATTTATGGAGGTCAGTGGCTACTTGGCCCAAAAATTTGCACAAACTTGTCCCTGGGCCAACAATGTTTCCCAGTTGGAATCACATATTCCACAATCCCAACAGCCAACTGCCCAACTGGATTGTGCATTTTTAATTTCCAGTAGTTAGTCAGTCTCCCAATAGCTTGGACTATGCCTTGTGATGTCTTGGTAGTCGATCTCCTGAATTCTGGGCCGAAATTGCGCAACCTTCATGATCATTCACCCAAGTATGTTGCAAGTTAGTTCTCATGTTCATTTTTGTTTTTGACTGATAGATTTCTTGTTATGAGTGTTTCCATGTCTCCAAGTATCATAGGTGTTCATCTGCCTCTCAGGAACATAGGTATAATGGTTTCTAAGAGAACAGATATGAAGACACTGTTCAGAGCATGCTTGGGGATGTAGTCAATCAAGCATCCATGGGCTTACCTACTGACGAAGACATCAAGTTATTTATGGACCAGGACATCAAGTTGTTTATGGACCAGGACATCAAGCAGCAACATCACAATGAGAAGCATCACGAATAATAGCTGAAGACAACATATAGAATGCAACAAACGCATCAATGAAGCAAACGTAGTAGATGCAAGATGAAGGTTGTTAACAACATAAAGGTGGAGAAGATTTGAAAGATCAAGCAGATCCACTGATAATGAAGGAAACTTTGGAGACTCAGGCTATGAAGTGATGACGCGACATGAAGATCGCATGAAGGGAGAAGATGGAATAAAGAAGGAGTTGCATGTGTTGAAGCAACAACTCAGGAAGAACATGAAGTTGAATAGGCAATCTAGTGAGTTGCAGCAAGAATGGGAACAATAGTGGGTGCAACATGCACTCACGGATGAAACTGTGCCAGTCCAATTTAAGGATCCATCCCAGTGGCTGACACAGAGAAAACATGGTGAGTGTTGTTGATCACATGAAAAGGATCCAACAGCATGCATGTCGTTGAGTGCACGCATGCAATCCAACCCATGCAATCGCATCTCCATTTACACCTTCACTCCCCCATTAGCCCGTCACTACCCCTCAAATACCCATTACCCCTGTTACTCAAACTCTCCTTGTTGTCTAGAATCCTCTTGTTATGCCAACACTTGTTCTCAATCCTATCCAACTTAGAGCTATGGCACTCATATATGCCCCCCTTATAATGCGTGCGCCTCAAGGTATCTTGCCAGTAGATTATCAGAGTAAAATTTCGTTATTTGATGGCACTATAACTTACACGGCACAACAACACACTAAGAAAATGATAAATCATTTTGAACTATATGAGATTGACATAGGAGATGTTCAAATAAGAATATTTGTCCAAACTTTAGCTGGAGAAGTGAGAACATGGTTTATATATTTGCCCCCTCAGAGCATAGATAGTTTAGAAGTTCTTTACCAACAATTTTTAAATAGGTGGGAGAAGAAAAAGAACCCCCTTCAAATTCTATCTAAATATGAAAACCTTAAAAGGGGACCAAACGAAACTATTCAGGACTACTGCACCAGGATTAACAATTTTTATAATGCAATCCCACTTGATCTTAGGCCTCCACCTGCCTTAGCCCTGATTAAGTTTCCAAATGAATTTGATATAGATATGGATTTTCAACTTAGAGAAAGGAATCCCCCTACACTTGAAGGTATGGTAAGTGTAGCAGTTAGAGTAGAAGCTAATCTACTATCCAAAACAACTAGGGTTAGAAATGAGAGAAGAACACCTCTAAAAGATGAATCTTCACCCTTTGATCAGAAAATGGATGCTTTAGGTAAAGGAATGGAAAGGTTGATGGATAGAATAGAAGTCATTGAAAGGAAACCTCACTGGAATAACCAACAGGCTAATCCAGTAAGGAATGCAAACTTTAGGAAAAACCAAAACCCAAACATTGGTAAAAATGGGCCTGATCAGAACATTAGACCACCTTTCCAAGAAAATTATGCTAAGCCTTCCTACTAAGAAGACCCTGAGATAGATACCAGAATCAACCTTATGGGCTTAGATGATGAGGAAACTGTTTTTCTAACTCATGATGATCAAGAAATATACATGCTTCAACAGTTACAGACCTAAACACGAGAATCTTTTGACTATAAGCAAGGGTATGACTCTGGTATTTTCGAAGTTCATAAATAGTACAACTTAAGAAGCAAGAAGAACAATGATGTTCCTGATCAGAATAAAAAAGCAATGCCTAACCAGCCTAAGAAAGTAAAACCTACAAATCAGAATCCTCAAGTTACAAAAACCTTACAAATCCTTTCTAGACCACATCAAAATCCTCCCAGTCCCAGCATTGAAGATGTAACTGATAACCAACCTTCTAATGAGCAACTTTCCACTTCATTCCCCCTCAAGGGAACAATGGAACAACCTCCAGAAATCATATTAGAAAATTCAGATAAAAACAATCTAAACAATGAAAAAGAATAAAAGACTACTCAGAACCTTGGTGCAAAAATTTCAAATGTTCAAATAGATAAATCCCCTCTGCCTTTCAATTTGGGAGCAGAGGTGGCCAAACTCAAAATCTCAGTGCCTTTGACAGAATTGGTTAAACATGAAACTTACAGATCTCAAATTAGTAAATCTTTGAACTTCGTTGAAAATGAAGACTCTATGAATCTATTTGATGACCAACCTAAGTTAATTTTCGGACCAGATGTTAATGGAAAGCCAATTGAAGGAGGGATACCACCCTTCTACATTAGCCTTAACATCCACGATAAAATCCTACATAATGCCATGCTAGACTCTAGGGCCTCGCATAATCTTATGCCTAAGTTTTGATGGAAAAGGTAAACTTGGATATTGCTAGTCCTTATAAGGATTTGTTCCCCTTTGATTCAAGCCAAGTTAAATGCTTAGGGCTTATAAAATATTTGTGTGTTCCCATAGTTTAGTACCCTGCCAAGACCATAATTATGGACATAGTTGTTGCTGATATACCCCCTAAGTATGGTATGTTGTTGTCTAGATCTTGGGGTGCCAAACTCTAGGGATCTCTGCAACTGGACATGTCATATGCTACTATATCAGTCTTTAGACATCCCAAGAAACTGTATAGAGAGACTCTGATGAAGTATGTAGTGAGTACCCAGGAGAGACCTCAAAACATTCCTATATATTCAGTAAATTCTGATATTGATTCTTTCATACTTTATAATGCTGAAACTAATCAAGAAGACACTTTAAGCAGCATAACAGTAGAACCAAAAGAAATTGCAATATTAAAATAAAATCAAAATGTCCAAATTCATGAGATTTCAGATAAAAGAGATGGCCTAGATATCTTAGTCAAGAAATATGCCACTACCCCAGATGAAAATTATGAGCATGAAATCCTATGGCATCTTGAGTTTGACGGGTCAGTCAACAAACTAGGTGCAGGAGTAGGTGTATGGATTTATAACTTAGCAAACGATCATGCAAAAGTTCATGCCTATAGATTTAACTTTAAATGTAGAAATAACATGGCTGAATATGGAGCACTTCTGTTAGGTTTGAAACTAGTAAAAAGGTTAGGAGCCATAAGAGTCTCTATTTTGGGAGATTCTGAGTTGGTAATCAAACAAATTAATGTTGTTTATATAACTAGGGATCCTAGGTTAGGATTTAATAGAGGTACAATTATAGAAATACTAAATACTTTTTTAGAAACTAAACTTGCTGTTATTACAAGAAAATACAACATGCAAGTTCACAGCTTAGTCATGTTTGCTAGTACTTGTAAGTTGCCCTTTCAGCCCAACCATCAGTGCACTGTTGAGGTTAGACATAGACCCACTATTCTTCATAACTTAAAGAACTAGCAAGTATTCGAGAATGATAAACAAATTAACAATTTTTTGATTTTAGATGAGGAGTTTGTAAATAGCAACGTAGACACAGACATAGCAATAGATTTTGATTGCTCTGATGAAGTAGAAATTAACAAACTAGAAGATGATCAGATAGATAGATTTCATCCTACAAAGTTTACAAAATCAAATATTAGAAATCTAAAACAAATGGAAATTGATGAATCCATTGATGAAGAAACTGAAGTCATAAACCTTAAAGGTAATTTTCTACCCAAAGTATTAACTCCTTTGGAGGACTTATTTGATTCAAACGATATTTGTAAAAAGCCTAAAATGGAACCCTTGAAATCAGGTATTGAGGAATGTAATATAGGATCTGAAGAGAATCCCAAATTGATAAAACTTTCAAAGTCATTACCTCCCAATGAAAAACTGCAATATATGGAACTACTAAAAGAATTCCAGGATGTTTTCGCCTTGTGTTTTGAGGACCTAAAATCCTATGATACTAGCATAATACAACACACTATTCCATTAAAACAAGATCAAAAGCCTTTTACACAGAAGCTTAGAAGAATCAACCCTGTTCTATTGCCTTCTATTGAAAAGGAGATCAAAAGAATGTATGAAGTTGGGATTATTGCACCTATCTGGTTCTCAGACTAGGTTTTCAATTTGGTACCCACAAGAAAGAAAACTAGCAAAATTAGGTTGTGTGTTGAACTTAGGAATTTGAATAAAGTTTCACTTAAGGATAACTATCCTCTTCCGAAAATGGATCACATACTACAGAGGATAGTAGGTTCCTCCAGAATCTCACTGCTAAATGGGTTCTCTGGTTATAACCAAATCCTAGTCCACCAAGATGATCAGGCAAACACTACATTCACAACTCTGTGGGGCACTTTCATGTATGTGACAATGCCATTTGGGTTGAAAAATGTAGGGGCCACCTTTCAAAGAGAAATGGACATAGCCTTTGCTAAAGAAATCCATGATTTCCTAGTAATATACCTTGATGATCTCACAGTATTTTCTAAATCGGATTAGCAACACTTGGATCATCTTAGGTAGGTCTTTACTAAATGTAGAAAATAAGGAATTTCTCTGAATCCTAAAAAATCGTTGTTTGGGTTGTAAGAAGAGAAATTACTAGGTCACATTATCTCCAAAGATGGTATCAAGATTAACCCAACAGGAATTGAAGCCATTTTGCAGATACCACATCCCAGGAACATCAAAGAACTTCAAGCATTTTTAGGCAAAATAAACTTTTTGAGGAGATTTATCTCTAATTTAATTGAGTTAATTAGATTACTAAACAACATGTTAAAGAAAGATTCGACTATTAAATGGACTCTAGAGGCTAAAAATCCATTTGAATATATAAAGTTAGCCTTAATGCAAACACCAGTCCTCATCAGTCCAATGTTTGATAGGGAATTTATCATATTTTCTTTTTCTTCAAAACACACAATTGTTGCAGTCCTTTTGCAGAAAAATGATCAGGGTTTTGAACAGCTAATAGCCTTCTTTAGTAAAGCCTTGAGAGATGCACATTCAAATTATAACATAATGGAGAAGCAAGATTTTGCTCTGGTTAAAGAAATTAAAGATTTCAGAGTTTATATCTTGTACTCTCATATAGTAGCTTATGTTCCAATGTTGTAGTTAAGGACATTCAAACACAGGATGGACCTAGTGGAAAGAGAGGAAAGTGGATAGCTACAATATTAGAGTATGATTTAGAAATTAAACCTAATAAATTTATCAAAGACCAAGGTTTGGCTAAGCTCATGGCTGAATAAAACTACCAGGCCCTAGACATAAACTTCATTACAAAACTGGATAATGAAGAGGAGATGGCGACTCCACAGATCAGCCAAGCCTTTACAAATTCACCATGGTATGCTGACAAAATATACATTCTACAAAACCTTCAATCTCCTCCAGAGCTATCTAAGACTAAAAGTAGGTTCTTAAAGATGAAATCTTTGAAGTTTTGCATAATTGATAATGCTTTATTTTGGAAAAATCATGAAGGCATCTTTCTAAAATGTTTTTTAAAGGAGGAATCTGATAAAATTTTGTAAGGATTCCACGCATGTGACTATGGGGGACAACTCTATTGGAATACAACAACTAATAAGTTCTTTAGGGTTGGTTTTTACTAGCCCACTCTGTTTGCTAATGTTATGAAGATTGTAACCTCATGCCACAAATGTCAGATTTTTGAAGGGAAAAGAAAATTACCGCCATTACCTTTGAAACCTACATCTACTGAAACACATTTTCAACAATGGGGTCTTGACTTCATTGGTGAAATTCATCCCCCTTCCTCTGCCCAACATAGATGGATCTTAACTACCATAGATTATTTTACAAAGTGGATAGAAGCCATACCCTGGAGACAAGCCACAAATACTGTCACAATAGGTTTTCTTGAGGCCAACATTCTATCTAGATTCAATTTCCCCACTAAAATCGTCATAGACAATGCTCCAGCGTTAAGTCAAAGAGGATGATTGATTTTTGCAACAAATATCACATAACTCTTGGTCATTCCACAGCCTACTACCCCAAGGGAAATGGACTTGCAGAGTCATCTAATAAGAGCTTAATGAATATTATCAAAAAATTGTTGGAAGACAATAAGAAGACTTGGAATAAGAAACTAGTGAATGCTTTGTTGGCAGACAGGCTGACCACAAAGAAATCTATTGTTACCAGCCCCTATCAGCTAGTTTATGGAATGGAGGTTGTATTCCCATCTTCTCTGGGAACTCAGTGATGAAATTACTCCAAGAATCATAGGTGGAGCCAAATGACATTCAAAGAAGGATCAACCAGACAATTCATTTGCAACAAACCAGGGAGCATGTATACATCAGATCCCAAGTTGTGTAGGAAAAGATCAAGAAAGTATTTGACAAGAGAACCAAGGGAGAAGATTTCTATCCAGGAGATAAAGTCTTGAAATGGGACTCAATAAGGGAAGATAAAGGGAAACATGGGAAGTTTGACTTCCTATGGAAATTTCCTTACATTATTTATGCTTTCAGAGGTAATAATGCCAATTTCCTTAAAGAAGTAGATGGTGCAGATGTGGAAGGAGTACCAATCAATGGTCAAATGCTTAAGCACTATATAGATCCTAGTAACTAATTCCAATAATTACTTGTACATATTATATCCTTTATAAAGTTTAGTGTGGATTGGATGGTAAATTTTGGAGTTGAAGCCCGAAGAGAAGGCCCTAAGCTTCAAAAATTTCACTGTCAATAAATATCAATAAAGCAACAAAGTAAAAGCGAAGTTGTAGAGTAAAGTCATAGCAATTCAGAATGCCATTGGTCTACTAGTTTTTTACATTTCACTAGGAAATGCCATCCCCAAGTGGAGCCACTATTATGTTCCTACACCAATAGGTGTCATAATTTTTGAATGGATAAGGTCAAATCTGTAATATGTACATACCTTTTCTTTGGGAAAATGTTTTCCATATTCAAAAAATCAAAAGAATTAAAAATTCTAAAGAGGGTATGTCCTAAAAGAAAAATAGAAGGACAAAAAGAATGAAAAAAGGTCAAAAAAGATGAAAAATGAACCCCAAGAAAAAGAAAAAGACCATGAAAGTGTGCAAGTCTAAATGCCACTGCTATTTTACTTTTTGTACAATAATGATTGTGTGCAACTTGTTGTTTATGCCACAATCCATGGTAACCAAATAGTTTAAACTTGGTTGTTCCATGTTTTGAATCTCATGCTTAGAGATAGAGAATAAAATCTAACCAAACTATTTAATCTTGGCAGATAAGTAGATAGGTAGAGGAAATAAAAGGAGCTCAATAGTTTAATCTGAGCCCTTGGATGTAATAAGGATAGATTGAGATAGATTTATATTGTTAAAGAAAATAAAAAATGTTTTGATAAGGGTTTGCCAACTGAAGTGCACCCTAATAAAGAGTAGAAAAAATGGTAGGATGAGTAGATGGGTAAGTAGTTGGATGGTTGCAGAATTATGGTGATTTATTGGATAAGGTCATGTCATTTACTTTCATAATCAAGATGCTTAAAGTATGGATGATAATGGAACAGTTACAAAGTCAAATGACTAATTTCCCCATTCATTTTACCTCTAATTTCACTAATTTCCCATAAGTAAAGTCAAAAGTACCTAAAACCTTAAGTTAAAGGGGCTCAGAGCATTTCTCTGACTTCTGGAGGGACCAAACCCTCGGCCCAATAACTTATAAGGTCTAAATACTAAAAGCCCCTTACCAAAATTCACCCCTCCATAATTCATTCATTTCATCTAAAAATCCCTTTTCCTAAGGTGAAATCATCATTTGCCTAGGGAAAGTAATTAACCCTACATAAAACCCCTTTTTCCCACAAAAAGCATTTAGCCTAAGTTATGATGTGTAGATGTGGATATAAAAATAAATATCAATACATTATACTTAACGCATTTTCTTTCATGTTTTCATTTCATATTAACTTTAATATTCATTATATTTATTTAACTCCTGAAACTAAACCACATTTCCTTATGTTTTATTAAAATACGATATGTTAATATCCCATCTCGATGGTTTGAAATATAAACCTTAGTAGTAAATTAATTAAATGGATTAATTAGTCGATCCACGACTAATTAAGATCCATAACCCTTCGCCAAACAAAAAGGGGTTAACTAATCAAACAGTGATTAATTAATAACTTGTTCCTCCAATCATATCGCCCCTGACGTCATTAAGCTGCCCTAACCCACAGTAAATATCCCGTCGGGCCCCTCCATTAAGTCCCCTATCAAATCACACCCCTGATCACCGTACGATCTGATCCCTTCATATTTAACGACTAACACTCATATCGGGCAGCCTCCAAAGGCTGACCTTTACTCGCCTAATGTGAGCAGTTTCACTGTTCACCCCGCCACTACATGGCACCAGATGAATGGCATCAAGCGGCCTCCCCCCAAAACCACTTTTTCTGAAAAGCGGTGCGATGGATCCCACTTACCGCCTCTGCTACACAACAAAACATCACATCCTCTGGTTGGCGCCAACTGTCACTTTCCCATTAAACCCACCAATATCTTTGACTTTACACATAAAGCCAAAAAACTCATTGTTTTTTTTTTTTTATCGTGAAAAGGATGTTCTCACTTCCATGCAAAGCATAAAGCACGTTCAACGGAAATCCTGCTACCAATTGTCAACTTTCCGAAGCTGCTGAAACTCCAGACTACCATGCAAACCTGTGTGCTTCCTTCAAATAGTGCACAATCGCGATTTCACCATTTAGACAACCGAAATTAGGTATTTACCCCATTTCCACTTAGAAACCATTTTTTGTTACTAAACATGAGCTAAATTGCCTTAAAAATTAAGTAATTTGGTAAACTAAGCTACCTGGTTATCCTGAAATACTCTGTAATAGACCAATTTTTCCATATTTCCCTAAAAACCTTTGCGCCCATCCTTGAATCCACAAGAACCAAGGATGAAAGCCCCAATTGCCTTGAATGTCATGCCCATTATGACTCCCCAAAGGGATTTAGACCACCTTCCACTTGCAGACAAAGACTTCCAAATTAAAGACACCTCAGTCTCAAAATCCCCTTTGAAACTTTTCTGCAAGTACAGGGACCAGTACTTGAACCAAGAAGACTCCATTGGACTTTGGGAATCAGGTTTTCCTAAATACCAATTCCCTAGAGTGCATGTATTCCCGGACATTGTACATTACTGTCACATGAACTATGATCCTATCTAAAGGGTAGTAAGAACCCCTGACTAGACAATTTTGTTTACTATCACTGCTGAATCGATTAATCAAATGCTACAATTACAACCAAGCCAAAATCTGACTCCACTCTCTATTGGAGATATTCTGAACAGATACCCTACACTCACTTCAATCAAACTAGGCCAGTTATTCCAGACTTTTATCAGAGAAGAATAGTATATCCCAAAGGACACTCCTCCTCACCTATGGAATATATTCTCCAGCCTTGGTCGAGATATTATAGATATGATATCCTGTATACTAGGTTGCACTACTAGTGAATTTGTTGATGAGATCATAATATCCATCATGTCAATCTACTCTCCTGGCCAACCACCAACTATCATATTTGACTATGCAAAGTCTGTTGCTGAAAAAATGCATGATCAATTCATGAGGCTGGAAAATGAAAGAGTGTTTAAGTATTCCTCAGTTCTGTATCATTTATTCTTGTACTACCAAGATGATAGATTTCCAATTGCCCTCCAAAAGCTAGATACTAGAGGAAACCCCAGATCAGTGATTTTCTAGACATCTTTGATTCATCGGTTTGATTCTCAATACTCCTATACAGACTTCATATACCTCTTTGGTTATCGTGTGACAACCATGCTGCTAGGAAGCTCTCCACCCAAAATCAGTGTAGACATCAGGGGGGTCCTGCAGTTGTCAAAACAGTACAAAGCATGGGATTGGTACTTGTACCAAAACCATACTGAAATCAGAATTTATGGATGTGAATTGCCACTTTACAATTTTCCAAAGTACCTCCCCATGATATTATTTGCTCTAGAGTACTACATACAAATGATCAATTCAGATGAGGTGCACTTTGCAAAAGCCAAGAAGAAAGCCCAATTGAGGATAAAAGATCAATTGGGCCCATTCATTTGTAATAGTAGAGAAGCAGGAAAGGAGGCAGATGAAATCCTCCAAAGATTGAAACTGAAACAAAGTTTCATGTGGACCTATGATCCCTACAACTTTATTTGTAATAGGAGACAAAAGAATAAACTATCTCCTTACATCCACCACAGAATCCCCGAAATTGAACAATATGCTAATCAATCTAAATGGGTGGAAGGCACTTTGATAGATCGAGATAGTACAAAGGTTACTATTGATAATGTATTAATGGAATTAGATAGAAGACATGATGAGGATTCCTTTATACAGGTTCTAGGAGAGTCTCAGTAGAGCCATCAAAGCAACTAGAGCTTTCATAATAGCCAGAAGAATATGAACAACTTGAAATTTCAGAGGAACTTGCTCAACCTTAACAAATCATGAGCAATCCTCCTGTTTTACAGACTCCTCTAAATGAAGAGAGGAACCTTAAGATAGACAGAGATGAGGCCACCCCTTCCAGCAGGCCTATTGGCCAAACCTATGCTAAGAGGCAGAGGTTAAATCCATATGCAGAGCAAGAATACACTGAAGAGACAGCAGGGATTTCAGGGGCAGAGAGGACAGAAAGTAGGCACAACACTCCTTCAGGAGGGACACAAGAACCTTCCACCTCTCAAACTCAAATGTTAGAAAGGAAACAGAGTGTGGAAGTATCCTCCTTCAGTGCTTCCATATGACAAAGTCAAGACATCAAAGAAAGTATAAAGAAATCAAGGCAAGGAATGAAGTGGTTAAAGGTGCAACGCTATGCACATTATCTAAAGATGGCTCCAACAAACAAAACAAGGCTAATGTTAGCCTTTGACATGAAAGAGGGTAAAATGCAGATGAGCTTTCTCAAACCAACCATACAGCAACCTAAATCAATGGCAGACTACCTTAAAATAGATTTTGAGGTAGTGGCAAAGGATATCCATCCTATTGACCAAATTGAGTTGCATAAAAAAACTGGGGAAATGGTCTACTCCACTTTGACCAACAAAGCCATAGCAGCCCACCAACTCCAGAACTCATTAAATAACATCTCAGCATAATTTCAGTTGGAAAAGGCCTCTTCATAGGCCAAAGACACCAGAATAAAGTCCTTAGAGGACTTGGTCATAGAGCTGGGACATGATCCCAAGGATGTTAAAGTAGCAGAACAGCTGATAAAGAAGAAAAACGATGACATAGCTACACTGAAGAAGCAGCTCAAGATTCCTCCTCTTCATCATCCTCAAACAGTTGAAGTATTGGAAACACAGAAGGAGGAAGAACTTATGGACCTAGTCCTTAAGTTGAATGACCAATTGAAGGAAACTGAGAAAGAATTGGATAATTTGATACAGTCCAAGAAGAGTGAGTTGGCCACCACTCCTCAGACTGTAATACCTACAATTTCCACAACAGTACCCTCCACCTTGGCAGCTGCCTTGGCACCTACACTTCCTTTGGCTACATCATTGCTAGTGACAGGTACTACATTAGGCACAGGTACATCAACCAGCACAGAGACACCCACAGAGAAAACTGCAGAGTTGATCAAGGCCATGGAAGAAATGAGTATCTAGGCCACTAAGCTTAAGAAGCTCAGAGAACAAGTGTCAAGTTTAGAAACCAATTGTAAACTTGTACAAATACAACATAAAGAAGAAACTCAGAGGAACCTAAGGATGGCAGAAAGGATAAAAGCCCTTGAGAAGGATTTAACACTGCAAGAACCATTGGGAGACATGAGAGAAATCCTTTGGGCCAACATCATTGATTCCATCAATGATGTTTGGCCTTCTATTCAGATTATTTTTGAGCAAATAGAATTGGTCAAGATGGCTACAGAGGCAATCCACAAGACAGTGGAAGAATTGGGAAATAAACTAGAAGAAGCCAATCAATTGATCACCTTTTTGAACAGAAAAAATAGATATCAGCTAGATGAATTGGATATAGATGACAGAACAACAACAATTATAGAAATAAAAAAGCTCTCACGAAAAGGATCTAATGCCTAATCTGGAGAAAAGATATCAGAGCATCTAAATAGACATTGATAGCTTTATGCTAAAGTATGGCATCTTAAGAGAAAAGGACTCCCCAGTCCTATGGTGATCCATGATAAGTTGATGACCTAGGAAGATTATGTTGACAAGTTAAACAAGCTAGCCAAAAGCCAAGCTAGTACTTCACGAATGAAATCTTTACCCACTGGGAAGGTGCTTTATGATGACCTTGAGACTTTGTTCTATATAGAACATGAACTCAAGCACTTATTCACAAGAAAACCAAATTTTGCTAAGTACACAAAAGTTGACAAAATCTAGAGGAATATGATAAGAATGAAGTTACTTGACAGTGAATGGTGGACCAGTTTGACTGATTTACTATAAGTTACTATAGTAAATCTATAATATAAAAAGGTAACTACCAGGTAAAACAAGTAAGACAGGATTAAACATCACAGGTAAAGAGTATCAATAGGTCAAAGATAAAAGTGATTCCAGCGCATAACTACAAAAGCAACTGCAAGAGCCAAATCCGAGTTGCAATAGCTAGCACAGTCACAATAAAAGGATAGCTAGAAGACAAATCTCCATCTGTCTCTATGTTCATGTTGAAGATATTCTTTTTCCCTAGAATAATTCTCATATAGTTATGAGATATTTTGTATGAATTTTTGTATAAATACTTCACAAATTGAAGTAATTAGTGTGGATTAAAATACATTTCTGTAGACATATTATTTTTGAGCCAAGGAGCTATGGTACTTAAGACTGGACTGTTTTTACTGGAAATGAAATAAAGTTGAGGACATTTCACTGGATTCTTGTGCATAGTTGGAACAAATAAGTATCATTTTCTCATGTTTAAATATCGTTTTCTCTTTATGTTATGAAATATTCATGATGATGATGATGATGATGATGGTTAACGTCCACTGAGACCAAATTGGTCTATCGGACCTACAATTTTCTTAATTTTTACTTGTCTGGCTCCTCGTCTTTCTTGGCGAGATTGGTGTTGTAGCTTTCTTTCTTTTCTCTACGGTCTTCCAACTTCCTTTGTCTTGCATCTCCTTCATCTCTTCTGGTTCTTGGGACGTTGGTGTCTTAGCTTCGCGATCTATAGTCGGAGAAGTTTGGTTTAGGAGATCGAAAACATTAAAAGTAAACAAGGAATGATATCATCAAAATCAGCTTAAGTTCTCTTTGTTTTAACTGTTTTGTTTATTTATGTTTTCTATTAAACTTCCTTGGTCCAGGGATTCTTAATTGCCCCCTTGCCTCCATAGTTTATCCCCCCTTTGGCCCATAGTACATGATTCCTCATTGCCCTTTTCTACTAGCCATCCTTTGTTTCTTCATCTTAATCCCAGTCAAGGATTCTTCATTGCCCTTGGCCCTAGTTAGGACTTTCCATCCATTTAAATCAACATATTTTCTTTTGGTGTGCTAGCTTGCCCAGTGGACGCATACTTTAGTGATAGATCCAATCCAATTAAGCCTTTCTTGATTAACTCCATAGCCCAATGGTCTAAATACTTCCTCTGCTCATTTGTTTCCTTTATTCCACCACCCAATCAAAAAAAACAATCTTGAACACTAAGAACTAGCCTGAAATGTTATTCAAACAAAGTTAAATTATAAATAGAGAGCCCTCTCTCGACTTAGATTGGCTAGAACTTGAGTCTAAAATATTAGGTTTGTGGTTACCTCAGACTATTCCTTCTTTGATAACTTCTAAGGAAAAAATCTGAGTGATAACATAATAGTGACCATACAGGGGATTCAAAACCCTCAGTCTTAATAAAACTTTGAGAAATTCAAATTTTTATTTTTAAGAATCTTAAAGGGTTATTAGAAGTTATTTCAAAAAGTTCATAAAAAGCAAAATAATTATAAATAGCTCAAAATCTGGCTTCAGTGAGAATTCATTATACCAGGGCCAACCCTGATCCAAATCCTCCCCCTGTATTTGAAAATTCCAACCTTATTCCAAGAATCATCAGAAGATAGGAAAGTTCAGTAAGCCCTAGACCTCTTTTTAGATCGAATTCATGCCCTGCTGAGTGGTTGTTCATTGAAGACATCCCTTTTGATGAGTATTTTGACCTATCTCTATTTAGAACCATGTTTGAGAGTGAAATTGTGATCACAGTCCTAGATCCAGAGTTTACCAGACAACTTGAAACCCAACGAGCCAACTTGTCAATTGACCGGAACCTTCTGAACTCCCCTCAGTCATCCCTTACCAGTGATAGAATCCCTGAACTTTTTGAAACAGCTTCAACATCCTTTAGCTCATCATCGTTTCCCCACACCTCTGAAGATCATCCCTCATCTCCATTTATACCATCACTGCCCCATCAACCCATCACTACCCCTCAAATACCCATTACCCTTGTTACTCCAATTCCCCTTGTTGTCCTAAATCCTCCTGTTACCCCAAATTCTATTCTCAATCCTATCCAACTTAGAGCTATGGCACTCGGATATGCCCCCCTTATAATTCCTGTGCCTCAAGGTATCTTGCCGACATATTATCAGAGTAAAATCACCTTATTTGATGGCACTGGAACTTACACGGCAAAACAACACACTAAGAAAATGACATATCATTTTGAACTGCATGAGATTAACATAGGAGATGTTCAAATGAGAATCTTTGTCCAAACTTTAGTTGGAGAAGTGAGAACATGGTTTAGATATTTTCCCCCTCAGAGCATAGATAGTTTAGAAGTTCTTTACCAACAATTTTTAAATAGGTGGGAGAAGAAAAAGAATCCCTTCAAATTCTATCTGAATATGAAAACCTTAAAAGGGGACCAAATGAAACTGTTCAGGACTACTGCACCAAGTTTAAAAATGTTTATAATGAAATCCCACTTGACCTTAGGCCTCCACTTGGCTTAGCCCTGATTAAGTTTCCAGACAGATTTGATATAGATATGGTTTTTCAACTTAGAGAAAGGAATCCCCCTAGACTTGAAGATATGTAAAGTGTAGCAATTAGCGTAGAAGCTAATCTGCTATCCGAAAGAGCTAGGGTTAGAAATGAGAGAAGAACACCTTTGAAAATGAATCTTCATCTTTTGATCAGAAAATGGATGCTTTAGCTAAAGGAATGGAAATGATGATGGATAGAAGAGAAGTCATTGAAAGGAAACCTCACTGGGATAACCAACAGGCTAATCCAGTAAGGAATACAAACTTTAGGAAAAACCAAAACCAGAACACTGGCAAAAATGGGCCTGATAAGAACATTAGACCACCTCTCCAGGAAAATTATGCTGAGACTTCCCACCAAGAAGACCCTGATATAGATACCCAAGTTAACTTATGGGCTTAGATGATGAAGAAACTATTTTTTTAACTTAGGATGATCAAGAATTACACATGCTTCAACAGTTATAGACCCAAACAGGAGAATATTTTGACTATAAGCAAGGGTATGAATCTGTTATTTTCGAGGTTCATAAACAATACAACTTAAGAATCAAGAAGAACATTGATGTTCCTAATCAGAATAAAAAAGCAACACCTAACCATCCTATGAAAGTAAAAGCTACAAATTAGAATCCTCAAGTTACAAAAACCTTAGAAATCCTTTCTAGACCACATCAAAATCCTCCCAGTCCCCCCACTGAAGATGTAACTGACAACCAACCTTCTAATGAGCAACTTTCCACTTCAGTCCCCCTCAAGGGAATAGTGGAACAAGCTCCAGAAATCATATTAGAAAATTCAGATAAAAACAATCTAAACAATTAAAAAGAAGAAAAGACTACTCAGAACCTTGGTGAAAATTTTTCAAATGTTCAAATAGATAAATCCCTTCTGCCTTTCAATTTGGGAGCAGAGGTGGCCAAACTCAAAATCTCAATGCCTTTGATAGAATTGGTTAAACATGAAACTTACATATCTCAAATGAGTAAATCTTTGAACGTCGTTGAAAATGAAGACTCTGTGAATCTATTTGATGACCAACCTGAGTTAATTTTCGAACCAGATGCTAATGGAAAGCCAGTTGAAGGAGGGATACCACCCTTCTACATCACCCTTAACATCCACTATAAAATCCTACCTAATGTCATGCTAGACTCTGGGGCCTCACATAATATTATGCCTTAGTCTGTGATGGAAAAAATAAACTTGGATATCGCTAGGCCTTATAAGGATTTGCTCTCCTTTGATGCAAACCAAGTTAAATGCTTAGGGCTTATATAAGATTTCTATGTTTCCGTAATTCAGTACCCTGCCAAGACTATACTTATGGACATAGTTGTTGCTAATATACCCTAAGTATGGTATGTTGTTGTCTAGATCTTGGGGTGCCAAACTCTAAGGATCTCTGCAACTGGACATGTCATATGCTACCATATCAGTCTTTGGACATACCAAGAAAATGTATAGAGAGACTCCGATGAAGTATGTAGTGAGTACCCAGGAGAGACCTTAGAACTTTCCTAGATATTCAGTACATTCTGATATTGATTCTTTCATACTTTATAATGTTAAAACTAATCAAGAAGACACTTTAAGTAGCATAACTGTTACAGGGAAAAGTGTCTATATAGAACTGCTCTATCCCACTAAGGTGTGACAGCTGGCTTAGAAACAAACAGAGAAAAGCTACTTTCGTTTTTCCTTTATGGATTATGAATAGAGAAGAACAAGAAGACCAACCTCTGTCTTGCGCTAATCTCCTGATTCGATTCCTCTCTTATTTGATAGTCTTTAGCTACCTGCTCCCTTGCACGCCCAGCTTCACCAAGTACCTATAAGATCACAGTAGCATAGCACTATACGAAGACATGGATCTATAATCATAAACAATCTAGGATCAGATGTAAATTGACCATACAAATGCAACAAATATCAATGACACAAGAGTATGGAGGAAAACTAGAATAGCTTTTATTGATAAACAAGAAAAGAGCCAAGAGGAGTTACAACCAGTGGTTCTGACCCAACATCAACCTCCCAGCAAAGAAGCCCCTCTTCACCTCAAACAAAGCTTAGATCACCCAACAATCTGATGTTTGTCTGAGGAAACCAACAACAATTCCTTACAATATGCAAAATTCCAGCCTCTGGATCTCTGTGATGAGGGATCCATATATAGATATCTGTAAGGGGGATGAGTCAGCTTGTGATTTGATTAGTGTCTTCCCTCTGATAGTTCTTGCTTCCACTTGGAGACTGATGCTCTCTTACTCATCCTTGGTCGAATTCAGTGAGGCAAGTGTCACAGGAGAAGATTTTGGAAGCTTCCATTGCCTCTCCACCTCGCGGAATGACACTGCCATTTGTCATTTCTCACCCATTGCACCCCATAGAAGGGATTTTTGAAATGCAACGCACCCACATAGTGTATTTAGATGCAATGCAACGCACTTGGCCAGTGGAGCAGCTGAAATGATCCTGTTTTGACCAATTCTGAGCAGTTTTTCATGGAGAACTTCTGGGAGAAGCTATAATCTGTTGACCTTGTTCCTTTAGGGGTTCGAACAACACTTTTAGGGACTTAGGAGCCCTTGGTTTATGGACATTTTATGCTTGGGGTTGTAGGGCCGAAAAATGTCTATAACAGTTGCCCCCTAAAGCATGAGGTCGTTAATCTTTTTTGGATGTCGGGTGAAATGTTTTATCATGAGGATCCGAAGTTCTTTCAATGCTGGGAGGAGACCTGTAATAAGATACAATACAATACATTATCTTCATAATACTTTCATGATCTAGCTGAGGTGGACATTCCCATGCTCAGCTTTATAAATTCATTTTCATGTACATAGGACAGACAATCGTCTGAGTGTAGATTGATGATTCTGGTAGAGCCATCATCCTTTTGACTGGATGATTATCTGTGCGGCAGTGATGTACATTTGATGTCTTTATTTCCCTGAATATATATCGCAGCCCGGATGGATGAAACTAGATCCGGGGTCTTCAATCTCGTTCGATCTTCACTCGAATTACAAGTCGATCCATGTGAGAAATGTTCTGAAGTCGAACATGGAAAGACATCGCTTGATTACTAGTCAATGATGTAAACTGTTAACAAGCGCGAGAGGAATCACCGATAATGATAATGACCCTCAAGGTACTGCAGTACAATTCACGTGGTGTGAATAAAGGACTTGGCGTCGAACACCACGCGAAATCTTTCGGTCAAAGGCCATTGATGTAAACCTATCGCCGGAAGTGAGAAACTTGCCATTGAGGCATGCAAGCTTCAAAATACTGAATGGGGTGTTCCTAGATCAACTTCTTGGATAATGAGCTGATGTTGACAAGAAGTGATCCGTCACAGGAGGGCCTTAATGAATCCCACATCAATGACACAGAACGGAGCAAATGATTTTAATGGAGGTGAAAATGATCTGGTGATATAAGGTTCAGGGTGGTGGTCATGAAAGAATGGAGTATAAATGTATGGTAGTGGGTGAGACACAGGTGAATTCTCTGAATGACTTCTCTTGAACATATTGGTGACACTGATGTGATGGATTGGTAGCATTAACCCCAAATGTGGATGGTATGATGGGACCATGGTGATGTGACCGGTGAATGAAACAACCCAACCCGACTCGGACACGGAGCGGAAGTGTCATGTTCAAGAGCGACTTGCTACCAACAAAGTTTCTTCAAGTTTTCTTCCCAATTTTTCCCCAGTCATTGCTGACCAGTACCTCTTTATTTTTGTCAAGCTTGAGGAGGATAAAATATGCTTGTTCTATAATTTTCCCTTTGGGCAAACCCATCGCTATGTTTTAACGAGCCTAGCGATAGTGAAACTCGTTCTCGTCTATAGACAAGTTTGTCGCTATTAATCTTTTTAACAAGTTTAACGACAAAGATAACTCGGTCCTTTTCAATTTTAGAGAGTCTGAAAAGGAACGTAAAGGTAACTCCAAAATTCCTTTTTCGTCATCTAACCCCTAAAAGTCCGAAAAAGTATAAAACAATACAGAAGGGATGAATTTTCGATACTTTTAACGAGCCGAACAAAACAAGCGCTCGATCTTTTTGTGTAATAATCCCTCAGGTCCAAAAAGATTAAAATTTAGAGGAGGGATAGCACTTCCTGTCCCTTTAACGAGCTGGAGAGGCCAACGGTTCGACACTCTTTTCATATTTTACGAGTCAGTTGAAAAGAGCTTAAAGGAGACTCGTCTTTTGAGGAACGAGTGATAAAATGGATAGCAACTGATTCCAGGTAAGGTTTGGAATTTTCCAATCACGGCAGTGTTACAAGGATGGCTAGTGAGATCACTCTTCGCAGCTGTTCCTCAAAATGGGTAAACAATCAAATGGAGGTGAATGATCGGCCAATGCAAAAGTGGAGGTGATGGTGTAAACACGACCAAGGCTTTAAAGGCTGAAGTATTACATTCACGATGGTTATTTACCGGGAATTGGTTCATTTTTTAATGAGCTTAAACTCTGGAGGAACATGTGCTCATGACTTATGTTTATTTTTTAACGAGCTTGAACTATATCCTAAAACTGCTCGATTAATCCAGTCATATGATAAGAATGTCTCATATAAAAATGGCAACATTTAGATTTTTGCCCCACATCCTTTCTTTATGCAAGTTAGGAAACGACCAATCCTACGAGTTTAAAGGGTTAGAGGACCTACAAATTTAAAAAAATAAATAGTCGCTCTTCGCTTGCATGCCAAAAGGTTTGCATGCCCCCAGGTATAAAACAGAGTTTCAAGGTTACCTCTTCTTCTCTCCGCCAAAACATTTGTTTTACCGAGAGAGGCCTACCTCTTACAGGTTACCAAAGAAATCACTTCTTCGGCGATATCTACCGAAATAGACAAAGGTGAGTGGCGATGCCCGCCAACTCACATAACTTTGACAAGAGAATCTTATTCCAGTCCAACTCCCTCTTCCAATCTCGGACAGGAGTACGGAGGTCATATTCTCTCGCGAAAACCTACCCTATACCTAAAGTTTTCCTGCCGAAGCAGACCAGGGTGCATGCCCCTTGGGTTTTAGTCATGTCCCCCAAATCACTCGCGCTCATTGGGTGGACGGACTGGGGACTGAGACATTTCTTGCGTGAAAAGACCATTCAGGGATGGTATATGATTATTTGCTATGCGTGATCCGGGAAATGAAAGCTGGTCTACGAGCTTGACCACTCTTCCTTCACGCGGAAAACACATCACTCTAAAGAGTGATGAGACAATGGCTCTCATACAATAAATATAGTCTCGTCCAAGGAGTAGATTGTAATCCAGGGGTCCTTGAACTACCATCACGTTCATTTGAACGATTTTCCCTCTCAATGTTATGGGCACATTGGGAAGGATCCCTAACGGTCGACTGGTTCCTTTATCAAAGCCTGTTAGATTTATCATCTCAGGCAAAAGCGATGGCGAACCAAGCGCTTTCCAAGCAGTTGAGGAAAGGATACTCACAGAAGCCCCTTCATCTATGATGGTACTGGCCATAACCATTCTATATATTTGAACAATGATTCGGAATGGTATACTAGCTGGTAAACGGGGTCTGCCTAGTTGATTCCAGTCGAAGGAGACAACTAGGTTGCTTGGAGGTGGGAATGAATAGACGGTCGGGTACGACTCTGACGAACTTCTTTCCTGCGGTAAAGGAATGGGTAAATTTCCCCCATGTTCGTTGGAGTCTGTGCTTATGAAAAGAACTTGGACGGTGTCATCGTTGTTCTCTTCGGTGATTGTATCATCTGAAGATGGAACCTCTGAAGGCAAGACCGGGTCAACTGCCATCTCGACCTTTTGACTTTCATCTGGTATGGGTTCAGATCGTTTGTCTTCAATGATAGATGCTTCAGCCGACCACTTGAGCGGGCCAGCCGGATTTTCGACTAGTGACGGACTCGACGAGAGTTTTTTATATCCAGGAGGAAGTCGTAACGGTGAAACCGGACGATCGTCCAAAAATATTTTAGCCTCGTCTAAGAAGGGACAACGATGGACGGCATGATCGCCTTCGCACAGTTTACAAGGAAATCTATATTCTCCTTTTTGTCCTGGGGCTTCACTTTCACTAGTCGACGGTGTGTTTTCAACATGATCATCAGAGGTTGATGCCACCGGGTTGTGCAAACGAGGAGACCAGTCCCTTAAGAACTGAGGGATGCAAGGACAATCTTTGTGATATTGGTCTCCTTTGCAAATGACACATGGCGATTTAGGCCTGGTCGGTGCAGTGTGTGGATTTTCGCTAGACGACGCTCGTTTACCCCCATTCGCTTTTGGCTCCTTCTTCTTCTTCTATTTCTTCTTGTTTTCCTTCTTCTTCTCAGGTACTTGACTTTTGGCTTTACCGGCCCCGTCAAGCAAAGAGGAAGGAGGAGAGGAAGAATTAGAGGAAGTAGAAGGTTGGTGGGTAACTCTGGACTCGTCTAGTTGCTGATTCGATTGTTCAGGAATTGCGGTGTTCTGAATGACAGAGGTTGAGAAGAGCCATACGGGTAAACCAATTGTCAGCCCTGGAAGCGACAATGTGGCCATATGGGGTGCACCAACATCTCCCCAAGAGGAGAAGGGACTAGGATTTCCTCCAAGGGGAATTACTTGGTTGGTGGATTCCATTTTCTCAACCCATGATCAACGTAGGAAAGGGTAACGAATATTCCGTTTAAAATAAATTTTTAAACGCTTTGACACAACTTGTTTTTTCAATTTTAAAGAGTTGAGAAAAAACAAAAGATGACTCTAGTCGCCTTCGATTTTTAATGAGCCTGAAGTGACAAGTGCTTAGATGGACCTTTTCTGTTAAAGAGTCTGAAAAGGAACGAAAGGGACTGCTCTGGAAATCTAGGTAGAGGGATTACCAAACCAATCACAAAACTGCAAAATACTTTTTACGGTAGGGCAGTCAATCTTCCCGAATGCTGTGTTCAATGCATTGCGATCGATAGGGCGGCAGACACGGCTTCCTATAGATAAAGGATTAAGCCTATTGGGGTCTCCCAAAATATACTCGACGGTACGTGGGAGCACAAGTCCGTACTGGCACTTATCATCTTAAAGTGGAGGAATCACCCAGCCATCAGTAAGAACAACAGTTACCAGGTTTTACGACGCCAGAATACGTCTCTAGCCTAGACTTCTAGATGTTGTGCGTTAAGTTCCAAAGCGTTGTTAGATTCATTGAATTTATTTTAAGTTGATCTTGTTTATGAAGTTTTCCTTTCAGGTTCACCGCGAGATGTAGATGTAATTCCTAAAATGCAATCTAAGATGATAAACAAACTTTTTATCTTCTTTGTGCAATGAAAATCCTAGCTACTAAGGAAAAGAAAGACAGAATCTTTTCTCAAAGAGCAAAGAGCACACTCTAAATGCACTTTCCTAAATCAAACCAATCAGACTGTCTATATGCAAATGCACATGCATGTATTTGTTTTCAACTTTCTTAGTATATGAATGATAAGAAGAAAGTTGATGCACAAATCTGAATTTCTTTTCAAGCGACAAATATCAACAAGTTTCTTTTCGAAATAAAAAATGGAGACGATCACAACACCTTACGATTTTGAAATGAATACTTGTTTAAGACACTAGAAAATTACAAATTCATACCAAAAACAATAGTAACAGGATAATCAAGTATCAACATCAATCAAACTCTTTCCTATGATTGAAATCGACACTTGCGACAGTTTCAAATCAAAGGACAACAGTACGATTATGCTACTTTTGCAAAGGAGAACTAAAAATGACTTAACAAACACACAAAAACATTTACATTTCTTTTGTACAAAGGAGGCAGAATAACAGCAAGGAAAAGGGGTTTCAAAGAGACATATACTGATCACAGGCAGCAAAATTCAGGAATAGAACTGGAAAGAATGAATCACAGAAACCACAACTGCACAGAGCTAGTCTAATCAGCACACCTGTAACACAAAGAATTTGAAATGCAGCGCAGCTTGTCCACTCGGGAAGTGCGCTGAAATTCAGAATCTCTGAACAGTACCTACGCTGGGCCAGAAACGAGACTCTGTTCGGGTTCTGGGTCACAGTTTGCAGTTCAGTTCTTGGGTTTTGGCCGAGCAAAAAGCAATCAGTAATGCAACAATCAGGGGTAGATCTAAGGATAATCTAAGAGCTATCACAAGGGAAATCAGAGAGTTTGTGAATTAGTTGTTTAAATCATAAACAGATCCCGGAGATTGACTGAAGCGGCATTTATCTACTTTGCATTTGCATAGAAAATGCAGTTCGAAAGCTACCTGGCACGACTTCAGGCTCCGTCTGTAAGTTTATGAAATAGACAACAAGGAAGATAAACAAACAAACTAATTTGTCCCCAGCGGAGTCGCCATTTTGTTACAGGGAAAAGTGTCTATATAGAACTGCTCTATCCCACTAAGGTGTGACAGCTGCCTTAGAAACAAATAGAGAAAAGCTACTTTCATTTTTCCTTTATGAATTATAAATAGAGAAGAACAAGAAGACCAACCTCTGTCTTGCGCTAATCTCCTGATTCGATTCCTCTCTTCTTTGATAGTCTTTAGCTACCTGCTCCCTTGCACGCCCAGCTTCACCAAGTACCTGTAAGATCACAGTAGCATAGCACTATACAAAGACATGGATCTATAATCATAAACAATCTAGGATCAGATGTAAATTGACCATACAAATGCAACAAATATCAATGACACAAGAGTATGGAGGAAAACTAGAATAGCTTTTATTGATAAACAAGAAAAGAGCCAAGAGGAGTTACAACCAGTGGTTCTGACCCAGCATCAACCTCCCAGCAAAGAAGCCCCTCTTCACCTCAAACAAAGCTTAGATCACCCAACAATCTGATTTTTGTCTCAAGAAACCAACAGCAATTCCTTACAATATGCAAAATTCCAGCCTCTAGATCTCTGGGATGAGGGATCCATATATAGATATCTGTAAGGGGGATGAGTCAGCTTGTGATTTGATTAGTGTCTTCCCTCTAATAGTCCTTGCTTCCACTTGGAGACTGATGCTCTCTTACTCATCCTTGGTCGAATTCAGTGAGGCAAGTGTCACAGGAGAAGATTCTGGAAGCTTCCATTGCCTCTCCACCTCGCGGAATGACACTGCCATTTGTCATTTCTCGCCCATCGCACCCCATAGAAGGGATTTTTGAAATGAAACTCACCCACACAGTGTATTTAGGTGCAATGCAACACACTTGGCCAGTGGAGCAGCTGAAATGATCCTGTTTTGACCAATTCTGAGCAGTTTTTCATGGAGAACTTCTGGGAGAAGCTGTAATCTGTTGACCTTGTTCCTTTAGGGGTTCGAACAACACTTTTAGGGACTTAGGAGCCCTTGGTTTATGGACATTTTATGCTTGGGGTTGTAGGGCCCAAAAATGTCTATAACAATAACAACAGAACCAAAAGAAATTACAGTATTAAAAGAAAATCAAAATGTCCAAATTCATGATATTTTAGATAAAAAAGATGACCTGGATACCTTGGTCAAGAAGGATGCCACTACCCTAGATGAAAATTATGAGCATGAAATCCTATGGCATCTTGAGTTTGATGGGTCAGTCAACAAACAAGGTGCAGGAGAAGGTGTATGGATTTATAACTTACAAAACTATCATGCAAAAGGTCATGCCTAAAGATTAAACTTTAAATGTACGAACAACATGGCTGAATATGAAGCACTTCTATTAGGTTTGAAACTAGTCAAAAGGTTAGGAGCCATAAGAGTCTCTATTATGGGAGATTCTAAGTTGGTAATCAAACAAATTAATGTTGTTTATATAACTAGGGATCCTAGGTTAGGATTTTATAGAGGTACAGTTATAGAAATACTAAATACTTTTTTAGAAACTAAACTTGCTATTATTCCAAGAAAACACAACATGCAAGCTCACAGTTTAGCCATGTTTGCTAGTACTTGTAAGTTGCCCTTTTAGCCCAACCATCAGTACACTACTGAGGTTAGGCATAGACATGCTATTCTTGGCAACATAAAGAACTGGCAAGTATTCGAGAATGACAAACAAATTAACAATTTTTTGACTTTAGATGAGGAGTTTGTAAATAGCAACATAGACACAGACATAGCAATAGATTTTGATTGCTCTGATGAAGTAGAAATTGACAAACTAGAAGATGATCAGATATATAGATTTCATCCTACAAAGTTTACAAAATCAGATATTAGAAACCTAAAACAAATGGAAATTGATGAAACGATTGATGAAGAAACTGAAGTCATAAACCTTAAAGATAATTTTCTACCCAAAGGATTAACTCCTTTGGAGGACTTATTTGATTCAAACGATATTCCTAAAAAGCCTAAAATGGAACCCTTGAAATCAGACATTGAGGAATGTAATATAGGATCTAAAGAGCATCCCAAACTGATAAAATTGTCAAAATCATTACTTCCCAATGAAAAACTGAAATATATGGAACTGCTGAAAGAATTCTAGGAAGTTCTCGCCTCAAGTTATGAGGACTTGAAATCCTATGATACTAGCATAGTACGACACATTATTCCATTAAAAGAAGATAAAAATCCTATTAGATAGAAGCTTAAAAGAATCAACCCTATTCTATTGCCGTCTATTTAAAAGGATATCAAAAGAATGTATGAAGCAAGGATTACTGCACCTATCTGGTTCTCAGACTTGGTTTCCAATTTGGTACCCACAAGAAAGAAAACTGGCAAAATGCTGTGTGTTGACCTTAGGAATTTGAATAAAGTTTCACTTAAGGATAGCTATCCTCTTTTGAAAATGGATCACATACTACAGACGGTAGTAGGTTCCTCCAGAATCTCACTGCTAGATGGGTTCTCTGGTTATAACCAAATCCTAGTCCACCAAGATGATCAGTCAAATACTGCATTCACAACTCCATGGGGCAATTTCATGTATGTGAAAATTCCACTTGTATTGAAAAATGCAGGTGCCACCTTTAAAAGAGCAATGGACATAGCCTTTGCTAAAGAAATCCATGATTTCCTGGTAATATACCTTGATGATCTCATAGTATTTTCTAAATCAGATCAGCAACACTAGGATCATCTTAGGTAGGTCTTTACTAAATGTAGAAAATATGGAATTTCTCTGAATCTTAAAAAATCTTTGTTTGGGTTGGAAGAAGGGAAATTACTAGGTCACATTATCTCCAAAGATGGTATCAAGATTGATGCAACAAGAATTGAAGCCACTTTGCAGATACCACATCCGAGGAACATAAAGAGCTTCAAGAATTTTTAGGAAAAATAAACTTTTTGAGGAGACTTATCTCTAATTTAGTTGAATTAATTAGATTACTAAACAACATGTTAAAGAAAGATTTGACTATTAAATGGACTCTAGAGGCTAAAAAGTCATTTGAAGATATAAAGTTAGCCTTAATGCAAACACCAGTCCTCATCAGTCCAATGTTTGATAGGGAATTTATCATATTTTCTTTTACTTCACAAAACACAATTGTTGCAGTCCTTTTGCAGAAAAATGATCAGGGTTTTGAACAGCCAATAGCCTTCATTAGTAAAGCCCTGAGAGATGCACATTTAAAGTATAACATAATGGAGAAGTAGGCTTTTGCTCTGGTCAAAGCAATTAAAGATTTCAGAGTTTATATCTTGTACTCTCATATAGTAGCTTATGTTCCCAATGCTATAGTTAAGGACATTCTAACATAGGATGGACCTGATGGAAAGAGAGGAAAATGGATAGCTACAATATTACATTATGATTTAGAAATTAAACCTACAAAATTGATCAAATCCCAAGGTTTGGCTAAGCTCATGGCTAAGTCAAACTACCAGGCCCTAGACATAAACTTCATTCGAGAACTGGATAACGAAGAGAAGATGGTGACTCCATAGATCAGCCAAGCCTTTGCAAATTCACCATGGTATGCTGACATAATATACATTCTACAAAACTTTCAAGCTCCTCCAGAGCTATCTAGGACTAAAGGTAGGTTCTTAAAGATGAAATCTTTGAAGTTTTGCATGATTGATAATGCTTTATTTTGGAAAATTCATGAAGTCGTCTTTCTAAATTGTTTGTTAAAGGAGGAATCTGATAAAATTTTGCAAGAATTCCATGCAGGTGACCATGGGGGAAATCTCTATTGGAAGACAACAGCTGATAAGATCTTGAGGGCTAGTTATTACTAGCCTGTTCTGTTTGCTAATGTTAAGAAGTTTGTAACCTCATGCCACAAATATCAGATTTTTGAAGGGAAAATAAAACTACTGCCATTACCTTCGAAACCTATATCTACTGAAACACTGTTTTAACACTGGGTTCTTGATTTCACAGGTGAAATTCATCCCCCTTCCTCTGCCCAACATAGATCTATCTTAACTGCCACAGATTATTTTACAAAGTGGATAGAAGCCATACCCTCGAGAAAAGCCACAGATATTTTCATAATAGGTTTTCTTGATGCCAACAATCTGTCCAGATTCGGTTGCCCCACTAAAATCATCATAAACAATGCTGCAGCCATTAAGTCAAAGAGGATGATTTATTTTTGCAACAAATATCACATAACTCTTGGTCATTCCAAAGCCTACTATCCCCGTGGAAATGAACTATAAGAGTCATCCAATAAGAGATTAATGAATATTATCAAAAAATTGTTGGAAGACAATAACAAGACCTGGAATACGAAACTAGTGAATGCTTGTGGGAAGACAGGCTGACCACAAAGAAATCTATTGACACTTGCCCCTATCAGCTAGTCTATGGGATGGAGGTTGTCTTCCCATCTTCTCTGGGAACTCTAGTGATGAAGTTACTCCAAGAAGCATAGGTGGGGCCAAATGACATTCAGAGAAGGATTAACCAGACAATTCATTTGCAGCAAACCAGGGAGCAAGTATACATTAGATCCCAAGTTGTGCAGGAAAAGATTAAGAAACCATTTGACAAGAGAACTAAGGCAAAAGATTTCTATCTAGGAGATAAAGTCTTGAAATGGGACTCAAGAAGGGAAGATAAAGGGAAACATGGGAAGTTTGACTTCCTATGGAAAGGTCCTTATTATTTATGCTTTCTGAGGTAATAATGCCTATTTCCTTAAAGTATTGGATGGTGTAGAAGTGGAAGGAGGACTAGTCAATTGTCGAATGCTTAAGCACTATATAGATCCCAGTAACTAATTCCACTAATTACTTGTACATACTATATCCTTTATAAAGTTTAGTGTGGATTGGATGGTAAATTTTGGAGTTGAAGCTCGAAGAGAAGGCCCTAAGCTTCAAAAATTTCACGGTCAATAAATATCAATAAAGCAGCAAAGTAAAAGAGAAGTTGCAGAGTAAAGTCACAACAATTCAGAAGGCCATTTATCTACTAGTTCTTGACATTTCTCCAGGAAATGCCATCCCCAAGTGAAGCCACTGTTATGTTCCTATACCAATGGATGTCATAATTTTTGAATGGCTGAGATGTACATACCATTGCTTTGGGCAAATGTTTTCAATATTCAAAAAATAAAAAAATTTAAAAAATGTAAAGAGGGTATGTCCTAAAAGAAAAATAAAAGGACAAAAAGAATGAAAAAAGGTCAAAAAAGATGAAAAATGAACCCAAAGAAAAAGAAAAAGACCATGAAAGTGTGCGAGTCTAAATGCCACTGCTATTTTACTTCATTTACAATAATGATTATGTGCAACTTGTTTTTTATGCCACAATCCATGGTAACCAAACAGTTTAAACTTGGTTGTTCCATGTTTTGAATTTCATGCTTAGAGATAGAGAATAAAATCTGACCAAACTGTTTAATCTTGGTAGATAAGTAGATAGGTAGAGGAAATAAAAGGAGCTCAACAGTTTAATATGAGCCCTTGGATGTAATAAGGATAGATTTATATAGATTTCTATTGTGAAAGAAAAGAAAAAATGTTTTGATAAGGGTTTTCTAGCTGAAGTGCACCCTAATAAAGAGTAGAAAAAATGGTAGGATGAGTAGATGGGTAAGTAGTTGGATGGTTGCAGAATTATGGTGATTGATTGGATAAAGTCATATCATTTACTTTCACCATCAAGGTGCTTAAAGTATGGATGATAATGGAACAATTACAAAGTCAAATTATTAATTTCCCCATTCATTTTACCTCTAATTTCACTAATTTTCCATAAGTAAAGTCAAAAGTACCTAAAACCTTAAAGTTAAAGGGGCTCAGAGCATTTCTCTGACTTCTGGAGGGACTGGACCCTCGGCCCAATAACTTATAAGGTCTAATTACTAAACCCCCCTTACCAACATTTACCCTTCCATAATTCATCCATTTCATCTAAAAATCCCATTTCCTAAGGTGAAATCATTATTTGCCTAGGGAAAGCAATTAACCCTACATAAAACCCCTTTTTCCCACAAAAAGCATTTAGCCTAGGTTATGATGTGTAGATGTGGATATATAAATAAATATCAATACATTATACTTAGCGCATTTTCTTTCCCATTTTCATTTCATATTAACTTTAATATTCATCATATTTATTTAACTCCCAAAAATAAACCCCCTTTCCCGTATGTTTTATTAAAATCCCATATGTCAGTATCTTGTCCTGATGGTTTGAAATATAAACCTTAGTAGTAAATTAATTAAATGGATTAATTAGTCGATCCGTGACTAATTAAGAGCCATACCCCTCCGCCAAACAAAAAGGGTTTAATTAATCAAACAATGATTAATTACTAACCTGTTCCTCCAATCATATCACCCCTGACGTCATTAAGTCGCCCTAACCCGTAGTTAATATCCTGTCAGGCTCCTCCATTAACTCCTCAATCAAATTACACCCCCGATCACCGTACGATCTGACCCCTTCAGATCCAATGGCTGGCGCTCATATCGGGAAGCCTCCAAAGGCCAACCTTTACCTGCCCAATGTGAGCGGTTTCACTATTCACCCGGCAGCTATGTGGCACCTGATGAATGGCATCGGGCGGCCTCCCCCTAAAACCACTTTTCTTGAAAAGCAGTGCGATGGATCTCGCTTACTGCCTCTGCTTATTGCCTCCGGTACATGACAAAACATCACATCCTCCGGTTAGCACCAACTATCACTTTCCCATTATACCTGTTGTTGGGCCTCCAACATGTCTTCAAAATTACATCCACTTTCACCTTTATCACCACCATTTCACTCACATTTCACATCTCCATAACCATATAACCTTTCATTATCCACCATTTTCATAAATATATGGGTTAGGATCCTTATTTACCAAAGTTATTTATTTTATATGTTTAAAGTGAATTTATGATTAAAAACTAGGAAATTAACATGGTTTCACGTATCTATATATGTGGCTTGAGTTTCATGACATGTGTAGGTCATTTGGAAGCTTCCAAGGCACCCTTATGTGGCCTCCAATGCTCAAATTCGAATTCCCTTCAAAGGAGATTTGGATATGTGTCCTATTTGGATTGTAACTCTATGAGGTGTCTCATCATTTCCTATTTGTATTAGAATTCTATAAGATACCTAGGGGATATGTGTCTCATTATGCGCTATTTGGTTGTAACTATATGATATTTTAGTGGATCCTCATTAAATAGAGTAGCTTCTTATGTTTTTATATAAAGAGGAGGGCCTTTTCCTTTGAAAGACATGTGTAAAGTTGGGGAAATGCTCATGTTTTGAATATAGAATTTGGATTTGGCACCATGCTCATGAGTGATGTTCACTTTGATTTGGTTATGCTTGTATATTCAACTTCTTCACTTTCCATCCTCATACACCATTGGAATGGCCATCTAATGATTGTGAGATTTAATTGCTTTTATAGAGTAAAGTTCATTTTCTTTCTTAATATTAGTTTTAGCATCACTGTGTAATCTTTGCTTTCTAAAAAAATTTCAATAGGGAAGATTCATGTATTTTCTAATTGGATTAAGTTTGAGGCAAGGGTTCATAGTTATTTAGTTTCCTTTCATGTTCTGTTATTTACTTTCTTAGATCAAACCATCAATTCATTGTATAATTGAATAAAGGATCAAGCCAAGAAGGTGACTTCAAATTGGGTGATTGAATGTTCAACTGCTGCAATCATTGAGCTTTACTTTTTCATGCTTTTATATTTGCTTTTGAGATCCTCATTTAATTGCACTAACTGATATTCCTAAAGATCATTTCAAGAAATTGATTTAATCATATTTCAATATTGAATGGTTAAATATTGAAGACATGCATTATTGAGTTATTATCTGGACACTTTACTTGCTTTTCTAGGACATTAGAAGTTAATGTATAAATAGTTGCTTACACCTCATCTCAAGAAGGTAACACTTTATAATTGGATGTTGGAGTAACTAAGTATACATTAGTTGTTTTTGATTTCCTAGGTTAGTTGAATTTCATTTTTATTATTTGATTTCATAGATTAGATGAATTGGTTTTCGCTATATTGTAGTTAGATTGATCTAAACTGAAAGACAATTTCTAGCACATATAATGCACGCATATTTCACAAGTTTACGAAACCCTCGGGTTGACAAATCAAATGATAGGCAATCACTTTTCCCCAACACCCGCCAATATCTTTTACTTTACACATAAAGCCAAAAAACTCATTTTTTTTTTTGTTTTTTATCCCGAAAAGGATGTTCTGACTTCCATGCAAAGCACAGATCACATTCAACGGCAAACCTGCTACCAACCGTCAACTTTCCGAAGCCATTGAAACTCCAGACTACCTTGCAGACCTGTGCACTTCCTGCAAAATTGTGCAATCACCATTTCACCATTCAAACAGTTGAAACCAGGTATTTACCCCATTTCCGTTGAGAAAGCCTATTTTCTTGCCGAACCTGAGATAAATTGCTTTAAAAATTAAGTAATTTGGTAAAATAAGCTGCCTGGTTGTCCTGAAATACTCTGTAATAGACCAATTTTTCCATATTTCCTTTGAACCCTTTGGCCCCGTCCTTCAATCCATAACAACCAAGGATGGAAGCCCCGATTTTTTTGAATGGCATGCCCATTACAACTCCCCATAAGGATTTAGACCACCTTCCACTTGCAGACAAAGACTTCCAGATTAAAGACATCTCAGTCTCAAAATCCCCTTTGAAACTTTTCTGCAAGTATAGGGACCAGTACTTCAACCAAGCAAACTTCATTAGACTTTGGGAATCAGGTTTTCCTAAGTACCAGTTCCCTAGAGTGCATGTATTCCCAGAGATTGTACATTACTTCCACATAAACTATGATCCTATCCAAAGGGCAGTAAGAACCCCTAACCAGTCATTTCTGTTTACTATCACGGTTGAATCCATTAATCAAATGCTAGAATTACAACCAAACCAAAATCTGACTCCACTCTCTATTGGAGATATCCTCAACAAATACCCTACACTCACTTCAATCAAACTAGCCCAGTTATTCCAGACTTTTATGAGAGAAGAACAGTATATCCCTAAGGACCCTCTTCCTTATCTATGGACTATATTCTCCAGCCTTGGTCAAGACATTATAGATATGATATCCGGTATACTAGGTTGCACCACTAGTGAATTTGTTGATGAGATCATGATATCCATCATATCAATCTACTCTCCTGGCCAACCACAAGCTATCATATTTGACTATGAAAAGTTTATTGCTAACAGAATGAATGATCAATTCATGAGGTTGGAAAATGAAAGAGTGTTTAAGTATTCCTCAGTTCTCTATCATTTATTCTTGTACTACAAAGCTGATAGATTTCCAATTGCCCTCCAAAAGCTAGATACCAGAGGAAACCCCAGATCAGTGATCTTCTAGACTTCTTTGATTAATCAGTTTGATTCTCAATACTCCTATACAGACTTCATATACCTCTTTGTTTATCCTGTGACAACCATGCTACTAGGAAGCCCTCCACCCAAAATCAGTGCAGACATAAAGAGGGTCCTACAGTTGTCAAAACGGTACAAAGTAGGGGATTGGTACTTATACCAAAACCATACTGAAATTAGAATTTATGGATGTCAATTGCCACCTTACAAATTACCAAATTACCTCCCCATGAGATTATTTTCTCTGGAGTACTACAGAGAATGATCAATTCAGATGAGGAGCACTTTGTAAAAGCCAAGAAGAAAGCCCAACTTAGGATAAAAGATCAATTGTGCCCATTCATTTGTAACAGTAGAGAAACAGGAAAGGAGGTAGATGAAGTCCTCCAACGATTGAACCTAAAACAAAGTTTCATGTGGACCTATGATCCCTACAGCTTCATTTGTAATAGGAGAGAAAAGAATAAACTATCTCCTTACATCCACCACAGAATCCCCGAAATTGAACATTATGCTAATCAATCTGAATGGGTGGAAGGCACTTTGATAGATCGAGATAGTACATAGGTTGTTGTTGATAATGTATTAATGGAATTAGACAGAAGACTTGATGAGGGTTCCTTTATATAGGTTCTAGGAAAGTCTCAGTCTGAGAGACAAGCACAGGGCCACAGTGGGTAGACATAAGAAGCAGGTCCGTCAACAGAGGTAGGACCACCAGGGCAAACAGAGTCTTCAGATCAAGTAGATCCATCATAGTAAAAAGAGCTATCAAACCAACGAGAACAATCTAAAAAGCCTGATATTTCAGAGGAACTTGATCAACCTGAACAAATCATGAGAAATCCTCCTATTTTACAGACTCCTCTAAATGAGGAGAGGAACCTTAAGAGAGACAGAGATGAAGCCACCCCTTCCAGCAGGCCTGTTGCCCAAACCTACGGTAAGAGGCAGAGGTTAAATCCATATGCAGAGCCACAGTACACTGAAGAGATAGCATGGATTTCAGGGGTAGAGAGGACAGAAAGTAGGCACAACACTCCTTAAGGAGGGACACAAGAACCTTCCACCTCTCAAACTCAAATGTTAGAAAGGCAACAGAGTGTGGAAGTATCCTCCTTCAGGGATCCCATAGGACAAAGCCAAGACATCAAAGAAAAGTATAAAGAAGTCAAGGCAAGGAATGAGAGGTTAAAAGTGCAAAGCTATGCACATTATCTAAAGATGGCTCCAACAAACCAAACAAGGCTAATGTTAGCCATTGACATGAAAGAGGGTAAAATGCAGATGAGCTTTATCAAACCAACCATACAACAACCTAAATCAATGGCAGACTACCTTAAAACAGATTTTGAGGTATTGGCAAAGGATATCCATCCTATTGACCAAATTGAGTTACATAAAGAAACTAGGGAATTGGTCTACTCCACTTTGACCAACAAAGCCATTGCAGCCCACTGACTCCAAAACTCATTAAATAACATCTCAGCACAATTTCAGTTGGAAAAGGCCTCTTCATAGGCCAAAGACACTAGAATAAAGTCCTTAGAGGACTTGGTCATAGAGCTAGGACATGATCCCAAGGATGTTAAAGCTATAGAGCAGCTGATAAAGAAGAAAAATGATAACATAGCTACATTGAAGAAGCAGCTTAACATTCCTCCTCTTCATCATCCTCAAACAACTGAAGTATTGGAAACTATTGGGTGTGGAGCCTGATTATCTTCTGTATTCAAAGGTTTCAGCTGGATGTATACCCCAGGAATATTGTACAGCACTCCACATGGTGGGGCCTTGTCCCCTTCGAAGCTAAAAATAGATGTAAAATTGCCTTGTAAAAGTATAGTAATTTCTAGTCAATCTAGGCTGTTCATTAGGCAGATGATCTGACGGTAGAAGTTATGTTTAATTTAGGGTTTTTTTCCCTAGAAGGCAACCCCTCACTATATATGAGGGAATTGTATTGCGTCTATGTATATCTGTATTCTGAGTGAGGAAGAGAGAGGAGATTGAGGGTGAAGAGGGTGTTACAGCAGATCTTTTGTACATTGTATCTCTTCAGTTTGCTGGATAATATAATAAGAGAAGGACTGGATGTTTCTCTATGGATGTAGCCCAAACTGGGTGAACCACGTATATCTATGTCTCTCTTGTTTTATGCGTTTTCTGTGTTTATATTTCTACAATATCTTGTGTTTCATTCCTCTGTAATATATAATTTTCTAACAACTGGTATCAGAGCGAAGGTTTATTTGGCTGATAAAATCGCAGGAGAGAAGAGTTCCTGGTTCGAGTGGGAGCAATGGCGGAAGATGGTAGGTTTAGGGTCGAAAAATTCAACGGCCAAAAATACCAGCTGTGGAAGATGCAGATGGAAGATTATCTGTATTAGAGAGATCTTTACCTACCATTGAGTGGAAAGACAAAGAAGCCGATGAGTATGACAGACACAGAATGGGATATTCTGGATAGAAAGGCACTTGGAACAATACAGCTGTGCCTAGCAGCATCAGTAGCATTTAATATTTCAAAGGAAATGACAACACAAGGTTTAATGTCGGCATTGGCCAAACTATATGAAAATCCCTCAGCCTCAAATAATGTTTTTCTTATGAAGCATTCATTTAATATGAAGATGTCAAAAGGTGGATCTATTGCCGATCATTTAAATGATTTTAATACAGTTACAAGTTAGTTAAGTTCTGTAGGGGTAAATTTTGATGATGAAGTTAGGGCTCTGTTATTTTTGTGCTCATTTCCAGAATGTTGGAATGGTTTAGTTATGGCCATTAGTAACTCTGTCTTTGGATCTAGTACTTTAAAGTTTGATGACATTGTCAGTGCAATCCTTAGTGAGGAAATGTGACAGAAAAGCTCTGGTGAGACATTAGGTAATGCTTTGATTGCAGAGACTAGGGGCAGAAAAATGGAAAGAGGAAAGAGCTCAAGATATCATAGTAAATCAAGGAAAGGCAGATCCAAGTCCAGATCGGGGATAGTGTGCCAGAAATGTGGAAAGAAAGACACATAAAAAAATATTGTAGAACTCAACGTATTTAGCTCTCATCCCAAAAGAGAATAGGCCGACCACCTTCTCTAGATTCCGGCCCATATCCCTTTGCAACTCTGCTTATAAAATAATCACAAAAATATTATCCTCAAGACTCAAGCCTCTTCTTTCTTCCTTAATTTCGGAAAATCAGGGAGGTTTTTTAGCCAACAGGCACATTTCCGACTCCATTCTTTTGGTACAAGAAGCCATCCACTCTAGTCTTAGTCGAAAGGAAAAAGGATTCATCCTTAAACTTGATCTTGCCAATGCCTTCGATAGAGTCAGACACTCCTTCCTTCTTGCTGTTTTGAACAAAATGGGATTCAATACCTCCTTCATCAATATGGTCCAAGCTTGTATCTCTAACCCTTGGATTTCACCTCTGGTGAATGGAAGACCTTGTGCAGCCTTTCAATCCTCCCGAGGCCTCAGGCAAGGCTGCCCCCTTTCTCCCTACCTTTTCATCCTCATGGCTGAATCCCTCAGCAAAGCCTTGGATTACAACCGAAGAATAGGCCTAATTACAGGTATCCAATTTGAGCAGGGCACAAAGAATATTAATCATTCCCAATTTGCTGACGATACCCTCCTGATGGGTGGAGCTTCGAACACCATTGCAAGGCGCTTCAAAAAGATCATGGACCAATTCATGGACTGCTCTGGAGGAAGAATCAACCAAGTCAAAAGCTGCATCTATGGATGGAATGCAACAGCTCACACCATTCAAAGTATTGCAAATATTTTAGAGGTCTCTTACAAGCTCGATTGGAGTCATTTCACCTATCTAGGGATGCTGGTGAGTAAGGGTCCCCTGAAGACTGAAACTTGGAACGAAATCCTCGACAAAATCAAAAGGAAAATCCAACAATGGGGAGCCATGTGGCTGAACCCAGCAGGACGTCTTGTTCTTCTCAAATCAGGTTTGATTTCTCTCCCTATCTACCGCTTTTCATTGCTACAAGCTCCAATGAATTTCCATCATAAATTGGAAAAGGCCCTTCGTTTTTTCCTTTGGCAAGGAGGGAATTCGAAGAAGAGAAAGTTCAACTTGGTTGGTTGGAAAAATGTCATCCAGCCCCAAGAAAAAGGAGGCCTTGGAATAAGGTCCCCAAACCTTTTGAATTTAGCTCTCGGGGCTAAAATTGTTTGGAGACTAATCACTGGGAATACAGCCTGGTGGAAATCAATCTTAGAAGCCAAGTATCTCAGCAGTTCTAGGCACAAGCTTCTGGAAACTAATATACCCAACAGAGACAGCTCCAACATCTGGAAATTATGCAAGAAAATTATCCCACTCATGGCTCAGCACATCTCCAAAGTTCCAGGAGAGGGAAGTAGCATTAGCATTTCTAAAGACAGAATCCTAGGCCAGAGCCCTATAGGATCCAATGCAGAAGCAATTCCAGCTATAAATTGGTTAAACAATAGAGGAATATGGAGCTTAGCCCAAATCACTAAGTGGGGAAGCTCCTCCCAAGCTTGGATTGGCTGGACCTTGCCGGACTACCCAAGGGATCTGGAAACAAGCTTCAACGCTCTAAAGGACCAACTGCACAGTAAGGCTCCGACTCATAAAGGAGGCAAAGATAGTTTTCGTTGGGACCCCACAGGAACAGTGTACACAACCAAAGCAGGGTACCACCATTTATGTGCTAGTGCCTTCCCACAGGACACATGGAGTCATTGGAGATTGGTTTGGAAAGCGAAAGCCCCCCCTAAAGTAAAATTCTTCTGCTGGCTCCTCCTGAAAGGTAAGATTTTAACAGCTGAGAACCTCAAAAAAAGGGGTATCGTAGGCCCTTCCAGGTGCCCAAATTGTCTTCAAGAGGAAGAAACAATACAACATTTGTTTATGGAATGCCAAGTAGCTGCAAATTGTTGGAAAGATATTGCATCTGTAGGGGGAGTAGAATGGAATCCTAAGTCCTCCATAGCAGAGACAGTCCAAAATTGGAAGAAACTTTGCCCATGGAAGAGCAAGAATAGTAAATTATCACAGAGGATATGGAATACTTTACCATTAACTCTTCTTTGGAGCATATGGTTAGCTAGAAACAAGAAAGTATTCCAAGACAAAGGACACAACTCTAGATTTATGTGTCATAAAACCATCAGCTTAGCTGTAGAGGCTGTGACAATTCGTACCCACAGTAAAGTCAATCTCAGCAGCTACAGTGCAGAAGAAAGAAATTTGATTAATTATGGTAGCATCATCAGCGCCCAAGATCAAGGAAAGGATAATTTGAGCCTAAAGGAGTCAACTACAGCTTGGAAGCTGAGGCTTAAGGAAGAAGATTTTGCTCTTTGGTTGAGCAACTGCAACAAATACTGCCTCTTCTTCGATGGTGCCTCAAAATCTAATCCTGGTCTTGCAGGCGCAGGAGGCCTCATATGCAACGCAAATGGTGAGCCTATCTTGCATTTTGAATGGGGATTGGGTAATCTCTCCAATAATCGGGCCGAAGGTCTGGCCTTATTTCAAGGACTCAATCAAGTGATCAAACTGGGCATCAAGAAAGTGAACGTTTTTGGTGACTCTGCAATTATTATCCGGCTCATGGAGCAAAAGCGGACTTCGCCAAACATACTGCTGCAACAAATCAACAGCAGAAACCAAGTCCTGCACAGCACGCTGGAGGAAGCCCATTACTTTCACATCCTAAGGGGACTTAACAAAAAGGCTGACCACCATGCCAACAAGGCCTGTGATAGACCCAAAGGCCAACTCAGCTGCAATGATCTCTTAACTATCCAATCGCTGCCATGAAGGACGCTCATCTAATCAGCACACGGGGCACCCTACCCAATAGAATCTACCACAACAACCAAATCACTAGATCAGAGGTCAGAACAGACCAGATTGAAAGAATTTGTATCAGCAGTCGGCTCAGAAGCTCACTTCAAGGCAGGGGAATCACGATCCATAGACCAGAAAATCATCCTTGCCACAAAAAAATCGAATTCAGTCAAGATATGATCAGAAACAGTTAGTGGAGCATCGGGAAGAGCAGATCCCTCTCCCGCCTTCGTATTCGCAGAAACTCTCTAAATACCCCTCTAGCGCAAAAGCTACAACCCACAGTCGAAATTCTCTGCGGTAAACTTGGGAGAGAAGCCTATTTTGCAGCCTATCTCTATAAGCCAGAAAGAAGGAATGCTGTAGAGTGTGTTAGAGGATTCGTTCTCACTCTATCAAAAAGTGGGAGCGCTGCCAAGCTTAATCGAGTCTCCCCAAGTGGTATAAGCGACAGATTCAGGCAATCTAATAGCATTCTCTTAAGTGCTCGTAATACTCCCAAGAGCCTGAGTAGAACTACCCCTTTAACAGCAAAGCGAGCCGACAGCATCAAGGACAAAAGCAAAGGAACAGCGCCACTATTCAGACAAAGGAGTCAATGGAACGCCCAGAGGAATGTTTCCACTACTGGGACCTGAACATGGAGTTTAATGAAGTCCGAGCTCAACAGAGAGCCTTGGAGGACCTAGTCCGCAGCATGGAGAATCGGATGGAGGACCAGGTCCGTAGCTTGGAGAATCGGTTGGAAGAGCAAGTCAAAATCCTTCATGATAAGTATAGAGCAGAGATGAATCTCTTTCTGCACAGGGTCCACTCCCTTCATGAACAATTCAGTACTCTACACAACAGATGCTGCCACGCTGAAGAGCGGATTGAAATTCTCAAGCAAATGATGGACAAGAAAGACGCTACATCCTCCTCCAGCACCAAGCCAATCAAAGCTAACCAGGATCCAGAGGGATCAACTGCAAGAAAGATGAGCCACATCGAGATTGACTAGCCATGTTTTGTAAATGTAAATTTTGGGGACAGCAGTATGTTAAAATCTATAGTAGTATAAGTAGCAATAGGAACAGTCCAGCTAAAGTAAGGACCAAGGAAAAATTCCTTTTTGTATTTCCTTGGCCCCAAAATGCTCCTGAAGCATCTTATGTAAGGCTTTAGCCTCCTCCTTTTTTCAGATTAATGCATAGCACTCGACCTTTGTCTAAAAAAAAAAAAAAAAATATTGTAGATCTCGAAAGGGAAAAGAAGGAGATGCACAACAAGAAAACAATCATGAAGCAAATGTGACAAGTGAGGTGTTACAAGATGCTTTGATTCTTTCTTTCAAGGTGCCACACCTGATAAGAAATATTTTCATGACTATGTTCAAGGAGATTTTGGACAAGTCCATTTGGGTGATGATGAACCCTGTAAAATTTTTGGAATGGGTAAGATTCTCGTAAAACCGTAGAATGGAAACCAATGGCTACTAAAGGAGGTAAGGCATGTTCCAGATCTGAAGAAAAATCTGATTTCAACAGGGCAGTTAGGTGGTGAAGGTTATGTGACAACCTTCACAGATAAAGCTTGGAATGTCACCAAAGGATCCCCAGTAACAGCGAAAGGAGAAAATGTTGGTACACTGTATTTATGCAATGGTATTTCTAATTCAGTTAATGCTTTAACCTCTACAAGAGAAGATACGGCATTGTGGCATCATAGGCTCAGGCACATGAGTGAGAAGGGGATGAAAATTCTTCACTCAAGATATTTGTTGCTAGGTTTGAAGCATGTTGATTTAAAATTCTGTGAGAATTGTGTTTATGGAAAATAGAAGAGAGTCAAATTCCTTAGAGTTGAGAAAGAAAAGAAGAGCTAAAAATTAGAGCTTGTGCATACATATGTATGGGGACCTGCTCATGTATCATCTCTTCGTGGCTCTCATTATTATGTTACTTTCATTGATAATGCAACCAGAAAAACCTGGATTTATTGTATTTGAAATAAATCTTATGTATTTGATACTTTCAAGAAATGGAAAGCTTTGGTTGAAAATGAGACAGGGAAAAGTTTGAAGTGTCTCAGATCAGATAATGGAGGTGAATATTGCAGCAAAGAGTTTGATAGGTACTGTTCATAGAATGGAATTCGAAGAGAGAATATAGTTCCAGGAACACCACAAGAAAATGGTGTGTCAAAAAGGATGAATAGGACAATCATGGAGCGTGCAAGGTGCATGAGAGTGCATGCAAGATTGCCTTTACAATTTTGGGCAGATGCTGTAGATACTGTTGTTTATCTAATAAATAGAGAGCCTTCAAGTTCCTTGGATGGTGGTATTCTAGAGGAGGCATGGATAGCTAAAATGGTAAACTACTCCTTTTTGAAGAATTTTGGTTGTGAAGCCTTTGTCCACATTAACAAAGAAAATAGAACAAAGCTTGAGGCAAAATCAAAGAAATGTACCTTTATTGGATATGGTGTAAAGGATTTTGGTTATCTCTTATATGATTATGAAAATCACAAAATCGTTAGGAGCAGAGATGTAATATTCAATGAAAAGGTATTGCATAAGAATCAGTTGCAGGAAAAGAAACAAGAAAAAGAAAACAGAGAATACACGATGCTTGACGATATCACAGGAAAAGTGATGGTGCCTAAAAATCATAATGATCAATAGCCAGAACAACAACCACAACAACAATAAGCACTTCAAACACCTGAAAGTGGTGTTACAAGATCTACTAGGATAAGTAGACCCCCTGAACAATACTCTCCTTCATTATATTATGTATTGTTAGCTGATTCTGGTGAACCAGAATGTTATGAAGAAGCAGTGCAGGTAGAAACCAGGAAGAAGTGGGAGCAAGCCATGAAAGAAGAGATGGACTCCTTAGCACATAACCAGACTTTGGACTTAGTTAGGTTGCTTGCAGGTAAAACAACATTGTAGAATAAATGGGTTTATAGGCTGAAGGAAGAAGATGGAGGAAAAAAGAGGTACAAAGCTAGACTTGTAGTGAAGGGGTCTGCATAGAAGAAAGGTATTGATTTTGATGAAATATTTTCTCATGTTGTTAAAATGACTTCAATCAAAACTATTTTAAGTCTAGTAGCAGTTGAAGATTTGTATCTTTAGCAGTTAGATGTAAATACATCCTTTCTCCACCGGGATTTGGAGGAAGAGATATATATGCAGTAGCCACAAGGATATGAGGTAAAAGGGAAGGAGAAACTAGTGTGCAGGTTGAAGAAGAGCTTGTATGGCTTAAAACACGCTCCAAGGCAGTGGTATCTAAAATTTGACAGGTTTATGTCTGAACAAGGTTATACTAGATGTCACTCTGATCATTGTGTTTATCTCAAAAGGTAAAATGATGGCAGTTATATTATATTGTTATTGTACGTAGATGACATGCTTGTTGCAGGTTCTAACATGTAGGAAATAAATGTGCTCAAAAGGAAATTGGCAAACTCATTTGCAATGAAGGATTTGGGTGCTGCAAAACAAATCCTTGGTATGAGAATAATTAGAGACAGGAAGAATCACAAATTAACATTATCTCAAAGTGAGTACATAGAAAAGGTGTTGAAAATGTTTAATATGCAAAATGAAAAACTAGTTAGTATACTGTTGGCTAGCCATTTCAAATTAAGTAAGGAGGCATGTCCCAAGACTCAGGAAGAAATGGCTCATATCTCTAAAGTTCCATATGCATCAGCAGTTGGAAGCTTAATGTATGCAATGGTCTGCACAAGGCCTGATATTGCACATGCAGTGGGAGTTGTAAGAAGGTACATGAACAATCTAGGAAAAGAACATTGGATAGTAGTGAAGTGGATTCTCAGGTATTTGAGAGGTACCACAAATCAAGCATTATTCTTTGGTGGTTCAAACATTGCTCTATAGGGATATGTTGATGCAGATATGGTAGGTCATAGAGATAACAAGAGGAGCACAACAGGGTATGTGTTTACTGTAGGTGGAACAACTGTTAGTTGGGTTTCAAAAATCTAAAGTGTTGTTGCACTTTCAACAACAAAAGTAGAGTATGTTGCTGCTACAGAGGCTAGTAAAGAAATGATTTGGCTACAAAGGTTTCTGGATGAATTGGATAAGAAGCAGGACTTGGGCAGGTTATACAGTGATAGCCAAAGTGCCATACATCTTGCAAAGAACTCTGCATTTCTTTCCAAGACTAAACATATAAAACTCAAGTACCATTTCATACGGTCAGCATTGGAAGATGGACAGTTGAAGCTAGAAAAGATACACACTAGCGAGAATCTTGCAGATATGCTAACAAAAGTTGTAACTAGGGAGAAATTGAGAATCTGCTCAGTTTCAATTGGTCTTCAAGTATGATGAAGAAGATGAGAAATAGCCAAGTCCAAAGTGGAGTCATTGTCTAGCAAATGAAGCAGCAGCAGAGTTGCTATAATCGGTCTCCAAGTGGGAGATTGTTGGGTGTGGAGCCTGATTATCTTCTATATTCAAAGGATTCAGCCGGATGTATACCCCAGGAAGACTATACACCCCTCCACGCAGGGGGTACTTGTCCGGGCCAGCGGTCTCCCGGTGGGGGTTCGGGGGTAGTGCCCCTGAAGCTAAAAATAGATGTAAAATTGCCTTGTAAATGTCTAGTAATTTCTAATCAATCTGGGCCATTCATTAAGCAGATCATCTAATGGTAGAAGTTATGTTTAATTTACGGTTTTTTGCCCTAGAATGCAACCCCTCACTATATATGAGGGAATTCTATTGCCTCTGTGTATATCTATATTCTGACTGAGGAAGAGAGAGGAGATTGAGGGCGAAGAGGGTGTTACAGTGGATCTGCTATAGGTTGTATCTATTCAGTTCGCTGGATAATATAATAAAAGAAGGACTAGCTGTTTCTCCGTGGATGTAGCCCAAACTGGGTAAACCACGTATATCTATCTCTCTTGTTTTATGTGTTTTCTGTGTTTATATTTCTATAACATTTTATGTGTTCCATTGCTTCGTAATATATAATTTTCTAACAGAAACACAGAAGGAGGAAGAAATTATGGAGCTAGTGCTTAAGTTGAATGACCAATTGAAGGAAACTGAGAAAGAATTGGATAATTTGATATAGTCCAAGCAGAGTGAATTGGCCACCACTCCTTACACTGTAATAGCTATAGTTTCCACAGTAGTACCCTCCACCTTGACAACTACCTTAGCACCTACACTTCATCTAGCTATAGTATTGCCAGTGACAGGTACTACATCAGGCACAAGTACATACCCAGCATAGAGACACCCATAGAGAGAACTGCCGAGTTGATCAAGGCCATGGAAAAAATGAGTATCCAGGCCACTGAGCTTAAGAAACTCAAAGAACAAGTGTCAAATTTAGAAACCAATTGTAAACTTGTACAAATATAGCATAAAGAAGAAACTCAGAAGAACCTAAGGATGGAAGAAAGGATAAAAGCCCTTGAGAAGGATTTAACACTGCAAGAACCATTGGGAGACATGAGAGAAATCCTTTGGGCCAACATCATTGATTCCATCAATGATGTTTGGCCTTCTATTCAGATTATTTTTTAGCAAATAGAACTGGTCAAGATGGCTACAGAGGCAATCCATAAGACAGTGGAAGAATTGGGAAATAAACCAGAAGAAGCCAATCAGTTGATCACCTTTTTGAACAGCGAAAACAGATATCGACTAGATGAATTGGATATAGATGACAAGACAACAACAATCATAGAAATCAAAAAAGTTCTCACCAACAGGAACTTAATGCTTAATCTGGAGAAAAGATGTTAGAGCATCCAAACAGACATTGATAGCTTTATGCTAAAGTATGGCATCTTAAGAGAAAAAGGACTCCCCAGTCCTATGTTGATCCATGATAAATTGATGACCTAGGAAGATTATGTTGACAATTTAAATAAGATGGCTAAAAGCCAATCTAGTACTTCAGGGGTGACATCTTTGCCCACTGGAAAGGTGCTTTATGATGGCCTTGAGAATCTATTCTATATAGAACATGAACTCAAGCACTTATTCACAAGCAAGCCAAATTTTGATAAGTACATAGAAGCTAATGAAATCTACAAGAAGATAATAAGAACGAAGTTACATGACAGTGAATGGTGGACCAATTTGACTGATTTACTATAAGTTACTGTAGTAAATCTATAAGATAAAAGGGTAACTTCCAGGAAAAACAAGTAGCACAGGATTAAACAACATAGGTAAAGATTATCAGTAGTTCAAATATAAAAATGATTCCAGCACATAACTACAAAAGCAACTAAAAGAGCCAAATTCGAGTTGCAATAGCCAACACAATCACAATAAAAGGGACAGCTAGAAGGCAATTCTCCATCTGTCTCTATCTTCGTGTTGAAGATATTTTTTGTTTCCTAGAATAATTCTCATATAGTTATGAGATATTTTGTATGAGTTTTTGTATAAATACTTCACAAATTGAAGTAATTAGTGTGGATTAAAATACATTTCTATAGACATATTATTTTTGAGCCAAGGAGCTATTTTACTCAAGACTAGACTGGTTTTGCTGGAAATGAAATAAAGTTGAGGACATTTCACTGGATTCTTATGCACAGTTGGAACAAATAAGTATCATTTTCTCATGTTTAAATATCATTTTGTCTTTATGTTATGAAATACTCATATGTGTTTCTTACAAAATCTTAAAAGAAAACAAGGAATGATATCATCAGAATTACCTTAAGTGTTCTATGTTTTAACTGTTTTCTTTATTTATGTTTTCTATTAAACTGCCTTGGTTTGGGGATTCTTAATTGGCCCCTTTCTTCCGTAGTTTATCCTCCATTTGGCCCATAGTACAAGATTCTTCATTGCCCTTTGCTACTGGCCATCCTTTCTTTCTTCATCTTAATCCCGGTCAAGGATTCTTCATTACCCTTGGCCCTGGTTAGGAATTTCCATCCATTCAAACCCATAGATTTGCTTTTGTTGTGCTAGCCTGCCCTGTGGACTCCTACTTCAGTGATAGATCAAATCCAATTAAGCCCTTGTTGATTGACTCCATAGCCTAATGGCCTAAATACTTGCTCTTCCCATGTGTTTCCTTTATTCCACCACCCAATCAAAACAAAATGATCCTGAACACTAAGAACTAGCTTGCAATCTTATTCAAACAAAGTTAAATTATAAAGAGAGAGCCCTATCTAGACATAGGTTGGCTACAACCTAAGTCTACCAACCGTTTCACTCTACAGTAAAATTTCCCGAGTATGTCCCTCCATGAAAAGGGAAAACCAAAATACCAAAGGATCTAGATGCAACGTAGAGTGCACTCGAGACCCCGCTCCTCCCCGATAGAATAAGCTTTTAGGGTTTGCTCTTAGGATGCGTGCCCACCTTGAAATTTGAAGGCTGGGACCTCGCGGACAGGAGAAGTTCCTGCACTTAGAAATGATGAACTGGATGAAACATAATACAAAGGGCCGGTGATAACATTAGAGCCACGAAAATGGTTACGCGGTGTGGAGAAGGCCGGGTTGCTTCATCTGCTATGGATACCACATTTCCACCGCGCACCCATCACCACTTTCATGGTGTTGTATGATGGGTATCTATGGCTGGAGGATCCTATTCCCATCACGTCGACCTCATTCACAAGGTTATTCGACTTCCTTGTAAAGGAACATATCCCGTGACGATAGCCGGAAAAAGTAATGACCTGGCCCTCGCAGAGGCCATGAAGGCCAAGTATAAGCTGGATAAAAAGAAGAGGGGCTATTTCATATCTGGCATCAAGGATAAGGGGGTGTGCATAGCCATCGAACTACTGGCCGAAAAACTAATGAAGAAATGTCACGCTGATGAGGTACCAGTGCTGGTGGTCATGCTGGCCGAGTAGTGCACAAAGATGGTTCAGTTCAACAAGGCCGAATTCCTATGTGAAGAATTTTTTCTCAACTGTCAGGAGGCCTAGGAAGACAGTAAGACCTTCCACTACATGTGGCTGCTCTTATCCATATTACTGGTAGCAGGAGAACTGCCAGAGGATAGCCGGTTCCCGAGCATCGACTGAGACTTACCAAAGGCCGAGAAGTACACTTCGCTCTGGGCCACCAAGGACGCAAAATAGATTCGCGACATCAAATTTTTTTGGGTCGTCCTAGAGGTGAGCATCCATATGCAGATTAATAGGAGATCATGCCTCTCCCCCATGGTGCACAACAGTCTGTAGAGTTGTATAGACTTCAAGGCAGACATGAACAATATCTACATCCAGGCATAGAAAGGTTCGATGCACCAGTGGACAAAGCTCCCATTCATAGCAACTGATGACGTGATATTTACGGTGTTAGAGACATGGCCCCTCGAGTGGTGTGCCTCGGATTTGGCAGAGTTGGAGAAAATGATAGTGCAGAAAAGGAAGGATGAAGCTAAGCTGTGTGTCACCCACTGGCTGAGAAAAGGTGGAACGAACAAGTGGCAGCCAAAGACACGGTAGTCTGCGAAGCGAAACAGGCACCGTGGAGAAGAAGGTCGCCGAAGCAGCAGCAACAGTGCAGACAGCAGAGGCTACAACAGGGTAGTCAAAATAGGGCCAAGCAGGGTCTACAAGATAGGAGGTAGAGGACACAAAACTTGCAATAGAGAGCGTGAACCCAGGGACCACCTCTACACAGCTCAAGCAGTCGCGCATCACAGAAACATTAGGTCCAAGAGAGAAGGTCAAGGCCTCAAAGCTGGCCATCGAACCGATCACATCAACGGAAGGTGATCTCCATGACATCGGTGAGACAGTTTGTGATGTCACTATTGAAGCGCTCCAAGACTTTGTGACGGAGCAGCAGACTGTGTGGGGGGCCCTAACGGCACAGCTACAGGAGTTATAGGTATGACCTGTGCAGGAGGGTACCTTGTCTGCCCAATTTGCAGCATGCACGTCAGTAGTAGAACAAATGATCCGCGTGAAGATGGCCAATAGGATAACCTTGCCAGAGGTAGCGCTAGTCTCGGAGAGCACAATGGATCGGATGCCACTGAATACAATGAAAGCTATTAGCCTTAACTTGGTTTCCCTTCTCTGTGACACACTTTATCAACCGCAGGATGGGATAAGAGCAAAACTCTGCACCAGAGAGAGCCATGCGATCCAGGTTCTGAGCGAGCAGAAGATTAATATAGAATAGCTTAGCTTGTAGCGCAACGAGTTGGTGTCGCAAAACTGACAATTGGTACAGACATTTGATGACACTTGTCAGTGTGTACCATAGTTGTCCATTACAGTAGACCTGCCAACAAAAGTGTGGATCCATTGTTTTCCAAGTGGAGTCTGAAATGCGCGTGATGAAACAATAAGAGTGCAGGTGGATCTGAATCTCCAGATTGCCAAGCTGCGGTTGAAAGCACAACATTCCACTCCCCAAGAGGTCAGAGAGGAGTGCGGTAGTGCTATTGCAGCAGGGATGGAGGAGATGGGAGGTGCAGCCCGTGACTGCACAAAGATGTTAGAGTAGGCGTTGGAAGTCCTCACTACGCTACAGGTGGACTCCAACATTCAGTGGCTGGAGACCAAGGCACATGAACTCCAGCAATAATATGACAACATTAGAGGGACTACATAGATAGTAGTCATTACTCAATGGCTTGCAAGGATGCAATAGGACAAGGCTTTAAAATAGTAGGTGGATGTGGCGCCCCACAAAGAAGCAGTTCTAAAATCGCGCGTCCAGTCATGGATTGATGAATCTTTCACCATTACGATGAATATTGAAGGAAATCTTGGGCAGATTCAAGGGATGCATGCACAAATGCAGCACAACACATCAGAAACCAAGGGTTCAGAAGCCAGAATGCAGCAGGTTCAGCAGGCAATAGCTCAGTGCGCTACCAACATTCAGGCCGTTGGGGACCAGTTGGAGGGATTCCACACCAATATCGCTATGCTGACCGAGTGACTCGATGGCGAGTCATGATTTTTGTGTTGGGGTATTATTGGGCATGGAATCCCCCCACAACATGTTTTGGGGCTCAAAACCCAAGTTTTGAGTATAATTGTTGTAAAAAATCCGCGAATTGCGGGTGCAGAGTGTGAAGTGTATGTTAGAGTCATAGGATTGTCCACCCTAAGTTTTGAATGTAATTTCGGCCTACCCAATGTCCACGGACCATGGGATTATATAAATAGAGCAAAGCTCTAAGTTAAAAAGATAGCGAAGAAAGTAGAGAAGGAGTGAAGTATGAGATAGAAGTACAAAGAAAGTGTCTAAGTGTTTCTTGGGTCATAGTAGTAGGAAGAGGCTCTACAGCTGAGTGCGTAGAGGCTTAATAGAGTCCACAACTAAGTACGCAGACCCCTCCAGCTCAGTGTGCAGGGCAGAGTCGAGTTTGTAACCAAGGAAAGAAGAATAATAAAGAGAAGTTTGATTCCAAATCTTGTGTATCTGTTCTTGTGCGAATTCCTATTTAGTTATATTGTTTTCTTTATCGTGCACATTTATATGAGTACTAGACATTATTAAATTATTCTAGACACATACTGATAAGCTAAGTGATCGACTAGTATCGTGTTAATAATAAGGAATTGGGTAACAACACTATTTGGCCCTCGAGTACGCCTGCGTGAAGGCAACATCTCAGGTTGCGAGGTGCGGGTAAGTGCGCATAGCGACCTGCGCGCAGGGTCAAACTGCGGACCACTTGAAAACATAAGACATCTCCACGGTGCGGAAACCTAGTTCTAGTAGCCTACCATACTACTTCGGGTGAGACCTCAGTCCGTGCTCCGCAGAATGTTTTCGAAATGGCCAATAGTACCAAGATTTGTTTGGCTAAATCACCTCTAAACCTGGGTCAGGCCCTTACAAGCCAATAGGCACAATTTATCCACAGCCAAGAAATTAGTTTCCTAAGGGACAACAAACTATCTGCCTCCCTCTCGTTTAACAATTCCACCATTGCCTTGTGATGCTAAGGATCATGTTCGCACATCTGCTCATTCTTCGCACCCTCCCAACATCACTCCACACAAGTTTTGCACAGATTTGTTTGTGATTCCTTTGAGTTCTGATATGCATTCTTTTTTCCGACCTCCATCTTCGCATCCAGGTGTTCCTCCAGATCATGTTGTCTTTTTTTCATCCATTCCAGACTCTTGACTTGTAGTGAACGATGAACAAACTAGTGATAAAGTTGGTGTTGCACAACCGACATGCATTATCATTCATGGAGAGTATGAGTGGGAGCTTTAACATCAAGACTCAATGAAGGATGGCTCCCTTCCATCTGAGCCCCCTCTGTTCTTTCCTAACATCATTGGTGAACCTTCCATCCATTATTTTTCATGTCTTCATCCACGGATGCACCCATTGTTGATCTTTCATAGAACACAATGTATGTTAGCCCATCATCCAACAATGGAGAGGACCAATCATTCATTGAAAATCCACTTGATCCTTCATGTGCTCTTTCCAGAAATGCAGAGGGTGAACATCCTTACTTGTCATATACCCCTTTATGTGATTCATCAAATAATGAGGATGCCGACCAACATCCTGAATTTTTTGATCTTGGTTGTCGTGATATTTTCACCTCATCATCCGATCACGATGTTGATTCACTCATTGTTAATCTGTCTAAGCCACTAGTCTACGAATATCCATTTGTCAAGTGGAAACCCCACAGACCATCAAGGCACTTCAGTCTGAGCTGATGGTTATGTCAGGCCCTCACTGTCCTTGGGTTGGTTTTTCCTCTGATCAAGAAATTGTTCAAACACTCAAGGCTCCTCATCACTCATCTGTATGCATTGAAGATCCATCTCACTCATAGATCGCATTTCCTCCACTCGAGCTACATAATCCCATTGCTCATGCATTGGAGGAGTCTTATATTGAAAGCACTCGTGTGTGATGGAAGTTAACTTTGTTTCTTTCATTTGCTTGCATGTCACAGTCAAGAGTGTTCTTGTGCTTCAAATTTGCACATAGTGTCACACAGCACCATGATAAGTCCACAGATTTTCCATCATGCACATGAACTCACTTATGTCCCGTAGGCACTTTGAAACACAAAGTGGGGTTGTCTCCACTGTTATATCTTTCTTATATATGGGTCTGCACAACTGGGTTACTCGTAGACCAAGCCTTCACCCACATGGGTCTACCAATGCACCGATGGCTGCATTGGAAGTATCACTTCACACGATCAGGCCCATGCACTGTTAGTGGAGGAGTAGGAGTAGTGTCTTCTTTCAGTTGTTTGTTTGCATGCTTGTTTTCCTTCATGCTTTGTTTACTTGTTTGTTTGCTTGCTTGTGTGTTTGATTTATTTGATCTCATTTTTGCTTCTACTCTTGCTTTTCTTTGTTGGTTGTTAGTTCATTCGCTTGTTTCATTCATAGGTTAGTTTGCATGAAACCATGTGTGACTCATGAAATGAGCGGGGTAAAGTACAAGAGCGCTTGTACAACTATGACTACTTGCTTATCTGTCATCTTGCCTCTGTATGATGAAATTTTTACTCTTAGTCGATGATACTTCAAAGGAAAATACATATTCTTCAAAGCTAACCTTGGTGTAAACACAACACTTGCACACTAATTAGTGTCACCTACTCTAGTCGGTTGTTTTTGGGTTAACCCTTGTTAGCTCAGTCAACTAGAGTAAGGTGAGGGGGGAAACCTTAACAGGCATGTTAGAGATATAATAAACTAATCCACTGCTGGAACAACCTCATTTTCTCTCAATAAGTTGGGATCCCTCTTCCGCCTCTGAAATGAATAAGTGCTATGCACATTGAAATTGAAAAATGAATAAGGAAAAAGAAGAGAAAGGTTTCCTACGCAGGGAGGTGATGCAAGTAACTCTACTGGGGTACTGACTAGGCTTGCTAGTAGTGGAGCCCTACTTGTGTTCCTATGTGACTCCACCGGGGTACTATCCAGGCCTACTGGTAGTGGAGCAACACCAAAGATGAAACTAAGACTCTAACGACTATATTGCTTGTGCACCTATATAGACATCAACCATAATCGAAACAATTGTGTTGCCTTGGGTTGGAATGTGTGTCAATTGACCAAGGGTCTGGCAGATGTTACATCTTACATCAAGCTAGTGTGAAGCCATGATGAGATAAGAATTGAACAATACTACCAGAGTTGTTAGACTCGTTTTCACGAACAAGGTCCATTCAGAGAGCTGGAGTTCTACCAGTGTGTCGCCAATTGTTGTAGCCACTACAACCACCCTCCAAAATTTTGTCGTAGCCTATTTTGGAGCCTCACTACCAAATTTCACAGCACCTTGCCTTGCTTCATCAAGTCCTCAAGCTTCAGTGTCTTTCTTTCTCAAAGGCAGGTTATCGATCATAGATTGATCTTTTCCCTTCACAGGCTGCTCACCAGGACTTAGTCCAGCTACAGGCTCAGCAGCTTCGCAGTTAAATTTGTCCATTTATGGAGGGAAACCATCCTTCCCTCCAGGAATTACACAATTCCTTCTGACAGGCTATTGGGCTCTCGGTGTTATGAACTAAATCTACCTCAGGCTGAGAAAGGCAGGTCTAGGGTAACATCAAACCACGCTTAACCTGGTAGCTAGACCTACCAGGTTAGGAGAGGGCTCTCTCCTTGTCAATCTCAGGAAGATATAGAAAATGAGGCTTAAGATGACTGATGTAAAGGATAATTTTAGGCTAGGTATATGCTCAGAGGAGTTTGATTGAGTTTTATGTTGGTTTGCTGGATCAAATTTGAAAGGCAGTTTTGGGTCCAGGGAATGAACTTAGTCTTGCTGAGGTTTCTTTGGGGCGAGGTAGGAAAATTCTTTAGTAATTTAGTTTAGGTGTAATGGTGAGCCTTAAGACTGGTGAGGAGCTGGAGAGGGCATGAATGTGTCATGAGTCCTTTTCAAATAGCAGAAAACGTGTAAAACCAATGAAACCCTAAGCTAGAGCACTGTAACATCAATGATTTCCACCTTTATACTTGATTCATTTAGTTAAGCTAAAAAGAGAGAGATAATGGCACACATAAACACATGATAACTTGATTCACAGAAGGAAAAACAATACTAAAATCACCTTGCCACAAGAATCCCACAAAATGCTGCAAACCCTCGTCTATTTCCTTGCCAAACTGCAGAGATGAATGTCTAATAAAGCTCAAAGCATTCAAAAAAGTCCAACCTTGACAAATGACTAAGAAGGTACAATATATAGGCAAAAAACCACCCATTCTAGCCTTTGGGGGTCGAATCCATGAGTCTAGGAGCTGTTTCAATAAGATCTAAACTAGGAACTGAAAAATAGGTAGTGGAACAACTTGCCTCTAAAACTATGGAAATTGATTCATTCAGTTCAAAACCACCTATACATGATGTATCTACCTCCTTGAGTAAATTTTCATCATTTTCACATTAAAGTACATAAATTTACATGAATTCACATCATGAGTTTGACCATAAGATAGAAAAAGTCAAACTGAGAAAAAAGTAGGCGAAAATTTTGAGTTTTGAGCAAAATATAGCAAATTGTGCCTGATGCGTAGCCCCGTTTCCCAGCTGAATTTGGAGGCCTTCCCCTTCACAAAATTTTCTCCAAGTTGGCTTGTTGGAAAGGTATGTCCATCTAATTTCTATGAAAAATGAAATTTTTTAATTTGGTGTGCGTTTGCCCCTCCAAAAATCAGTTCTCCCAACACTGCTTAGTGTTTTTTGCCTTTTTGGTGACCAAAAACTCCTCCAAAATTTATGAAATTTTCTAGGTTTTCATATTTTTTCATGAGAAATAAAAAAATATAATCCATTCCTCAAAATTCCTTACCATCTCAATTCGCATCGCCACATCGGAGGAAAATCCCTGCATATTGCAATTAAAAATTTGAAAATGACAAAAAGTTCTCCAAACTTCTCCAAAATTGGCAAGAGGCAAGGTCATTAACTACTTTGCTAGGCCAAGGAAGCTTCAGCCAAGATTCTAATTTTATCTTGCTCCCTTTTTGATTTTAAGGCTCTCTTTAGCTTGGCTTTTAAGTTTCTTACCCTTGTCTTGCAAATTTTATTCCTCGCCAAGTAGTGATAAGCCATTTGGTGCAACATGTTCTTTTCCTTGTTTGCCTTGTCCGACAGCTTCTCAAGGGGAGCATTCACCTTTTCCAACACATATTCCTAGTCATTCTCTTTTTCAATAAACTTTCCCTTTTCCCTCTTGGACTTTTTTTGGTTTTCTTTAATGACTTGTAGCTCCAAGATTTCTTGTTTGTCCTCCAACTGCTTGTTTTGTTGCTCAAGGAAGTTGATAATCCACTTAGCCCTCTCAAGTTTTAAGGCCTAGATGTCAGCTTCTTTCTCTCTAATGACCTCCTTGAGCCTTGAGTTTTGGGAGATCAAATGAGTGTCCTCTTCCTTAATCAAAATGAAATCTATGTCTTGGCCTTCAGAAGGCCCTTCATCATGCAATGGTTTCTTTCCTCTATCCTGTACCTGCTCTGCTGAAGAAGAAGGAAAAGGGCCTTTCACCCTGGGTGAAGATAACATTTGCTTATTGTCCGGTGAAGAGAACGAGACCCCTTCCACCCCTGGTGGAGATAATACTCGTTTTGCAGCTGCAAAAAGTCTTCTTGTCCCCTTTTCATAAGTGATAAATACAGGAATGTGAGCCTCTTCAGTTTTGCTTTCATGCTCTCTTTGTTGCCCAGAAGGTCCAGCTTCCTCTTGAGTTTATGCAAACATTTGAGGTCCCTTGAAAATCTCATGGGAAATGAAGGTTTCCCATGGCACTCCCAACTGAGTCAACTGATGAAAAACAACAATTTTGATGACATAAAAGTGATATATGCTATTGAGATGCTGTGGGTAGGGTTTCCTCTTTGCAATTATAGTCATCCTCTCTATGTTTTTGCAAATGAAGTATGGTATGCTCATCATTCTAACCCTAGTAAAATGCATAAGAAACCTGATATGATAAGCATAGAGTCGGGAGAACCTTCCATCACATGTGAAGTATTTAATGATGAGTTTCATTAATGGCACATACAGGTCCTCCAAAAACTTGAAAGGAAACACCCTACCCAATTGGCTATGATATTTAGCTTTAATGTAGGGTTCATAGTTTTGTTTGTTGATATTTTGTCTCTTGTTCCATCTTTCCCCCACATCTAGCATCCTAGTTGCTTCTGTAATAATGGCTGGTGAAAGAGTGAAGTTGATTCCAGTAAGTTGTACCATATTGTCCTCCATGTTAATGACGAATTGCCTAGCCAATTCATGATGATACTTAACCCTCTCTACCATCTCACAAAACTCAAAGCAATATTGGTATCTGAAACAAGTGGTGGTAAAAGGACAAGAAAGAAGTTCAACAATACTAATAGGCTCCTCTCTGATGATCTTCCCACCCTTGTGAGGTCTCCTAGGCTATAAATTTTTGTCTCCTGAACTGTCACTTTGTGTTTCTTGCTCATAGCTTGAGTCACTGTTTCTTGCCATTGTGCTTGTTTTAGGGAAAATGATGAAATGAAGGTATGATGAAAAATGGCGATGAAAGAGGACAATAGTGATGAATATGAAGATATTTTACTTTTGGGAGATGAAATTGGGGAGTGAAGAGAATGATTTTGGGGGATTAGTGTTTAGTGAGGGATTTAGGGTTTGGTGAGGGACATTTTTTCTTTAGGGGAGTGGTGTATGATAAAATGAGATGAATGAAGTCTATTAGGGTAAATAAAGAGTGAAAATGGGTTTGATGAAGTTTTTGTGAAGGTGGGATGAAAATTACACAATTGAATGGCAAACAAGGAAGAGAAACTAGGGTTTCATTTTTCACATGCAAGATTTATGCAAAACACCAATGTGGCTTCAAATTCAACCTTAGGAGGAAGAGTACTTACTTGTAGAGGGAAAATGTAGTAAATTTGAGGTTTGTTGAGAAATTTGGCATGATTTGGGATAATTTGGAGCAAACTGGACTGATGTGTAGTGCACTAAGCCCAATGCACAACGCCGTCCTGATGTGCAACACTAGTTAAATTTTACACTACAGTTCTGCCTCTGATGCGCAGTGCCTGCCTGATGCGCAATGCACTACCTCTGATGTGCAGTGCCAGGCCAAGTTGCCTTGAAAACAGGGTTTTTTTCTTCTTTGACTCCCAAATCGCGATTTTGGTGCTCCAAGAGTAAATTTGCACAATGAAATGACCAGGAGGACCCTTTTCACTTTAAATATGAATTACTTTAATTTTTCACTCATCTCAAACCCACTTTTCTAATGTTAAAGTCACTTTTGGTTTTGAACTCTGTTTTTCCATTAAAATTGAATTTTCTTAATCATTTGACAAACTGATGCATTGATGCTTGTGTTTTCACTTGCAGTGGTTGGAGTTGGCAAGGTGACCAAGGGCAACAATTCTAAAGTTTTTTTTTTTTTTCTAAGCAACACTACCTACTTTTGTATTAATATGTACAGCTGAAACTTACATTCGGGATATCTGGCTGCCCATGTCCATTGGTGGCTCCATGGGCAGCTGTGACAGATTCCAAAACCAATTGCACCTGGTAATGTTCCCAGTTTTAACCAGTGCATCCATTAACAAAAAGCAACTAAACATCTCTGTGAAACCCACGCAGGGGCAGAGTTAAAAAATTCCATTACTCAGACTTCTACAGGGCATGCGCATAAGGCCCAAAGCAAAGACGCTACTATCCATAACAGAAAATAAAACAAGTAACAACAGTAGACACATGAAACCAAGTGACAACATTGAACAGGAAACCAGCCAAGTAAGACACGAGACAACAAGAAAGAAAACTGAACCGTCCTCGATCCCACACGCGTCCTGGAAGAACGTGGGAGTGCCACCTGGGCCTAGTCCTCGGTCGCAACTTCCTCAGGCTCCGCCTCCCGAATCCATGCCCATCCATGTCCCTCGGGTAAGCCATCCATGAAGGCTGGCAATTCAGGTTCACGCGCATGGTTGGAAGAGTGGTGGTGCTCCCGCATTGATGTGCCCCCCGAGCTTGAAGCCTCACCCTGTGGGCGCTTTCCTTTGTCAACCACCGTACGTACTTCCGCTAGAGACTGTGGCAGGCTTCCTTCATGCTCCAGGGGAATTCCTCCCTCGTTTTCCACGGGGTTTCCCACTGCAGGTGGCCGCGGCATACCTTCCTAATTTTCCTCAGGGACTCTGGTGAATAACACAGATATGTGGGCATTGATACCCGCATTATCTCTGGAATTGCCCAATGTGAAAATAACCGAGCCAAACGCAGGTAGACTTGGCTCACCATTGTTGGACCCTCCAGCCTCCACGAATTGGCTAGCCTACACAGGGGCAGCTCCCACTCGTCGATGGCAGTAACAGCAGCAGCAGTGGTGATGAGTGTCTGCTGCGGGCCCGCGAGAGGATCTGGCACACCCTGAACCTCTGCCTCTTCGACATGTCATTCTTTCTCGCACCATACTTCCAGCAGCTTCCTTCTCAGACAGTATTCCCTTCCAATTCGGCTCCGTGTGACACACAAATGCACGCAGGTAAGAACCAGGGAGGACCAGTAGTCGGCCAGCCTCCCCCAAGTCAACAATAACCCCGCAATTCTCAGAATTCTGAGCATGAACACCATCGCTTTGAGCCGCGACTGCCCCCAAGCTGCCATTCTTATCGCCCTCCTCATTCTTTCGAAGTACTCCCGCATTGAATGCGGCCATCAACTCCAGCTATGGTCCCTGCGCCTTCATTAAGGCTGGTATGCTGCATTGCCCGGCTTGAGGAGGTGGCGGCGAGAGTCCTTAAAGGGCTTCGTCCGGCTCGAGTCCTCTCATCCGTGGCAAGTGGCGCATCCTTGTGATGCAACATAGCACCCGCATCTGGGGAACAATTCTAAAGTTATTACATATAGGAAAATTAAAATTACATGAAATTTTTATACATAGAACATAAAAACTCTGTTTTACCTCAAAATAGGGTTCTGAGGAAAAAATCACTTATTGAGTATATCATTATTGAAATTTTGATCTTGAGACCTTGTTAGACCTCCTCATGTGCCTGCTGACCATTATTGAGCTTTTACATGACTATAGTGGCAAACCCTAGACCTAATGAGACCTAAAACCCTAAAAATGGTTTTTGCAAATGTAATGACAAAAGATGATTGTAAATGACCTGAAATTGTGAAAATAGGCCAGCGGGTAAAGACCATGAGGGAAATTTTGATAATGAACCACTACCATCAGATGATTAATGATCCTAATGGAATGTAGTTGATCAGATGGGACACCTATTATGCATGCAAAAAAGAGAAATTTTGACCACTTATGGAGGGATGAAGATAACAACAATAACACCAGGATTGCGCAATCCTGCGAGCTAACCCTCCCAACAGGATTTGCATAATTTTTCCCATCAACAGGCTATTCAGCCGATGATTTGTGAAAATATGGGCAGCAGTCAACTACTTTTCCCATAAATTGTGCAATCCCCTTGGGCACTCAACCCAGCTAACAGTGAGAAATGTGCATTTCCCTCTAGCATTCAAGCAGTCGCTTGCATGTCCAATTGAGTTGACAAGTTCCCTCTGGGACCGAGCAAAATAGACTTGCATGCATACGCTGCTTCTCCCAAGGTAGCATGCAAAGGCATTCCCTGTTTCAGGGATCTATGTTTAGCAGTTGGAGGTTACATGCAAGCAGTAATTTAGAAACCACCCTCCAGGTGTCGCTTCCCCTAGATTTGTGACATGCGTGTCACAACCTCGATGTTATCAAAACTCATCAACTGGGCACTATAGAGCTCATTCCTCACACCAATCTTGTAGCATTGACATCACATATCACATCTAGGAGCATTCGGTACATTCATCTATTCTATTTTGGGCGAAGCTCGCTTCCCATGCCTTGTGCTGCATTTCTATCACTTTTTGGGTTTTTGCTTGTATGAGTATTGTTTTCTTGATTTCTTTGAATGCTTAATATTGTTTACATGTATACTAGTCTTTCTTAGCTCTATTTCAATTTTCGTTGCAATCTCACTACTATCAAATGCATGCAACTTTTTTGCATGGATGTTCACCCAACTGGTGAACGACCTCACCCACATGCATATTTATCTTTTTGCTCAATCCTCAATTCATGTTTTCCATGCACTATTTATTGCTTCTGCTATCACTCAGTGTCACCATGTATTTCATCAACATGCTTTTAGTTGCCTGTCAGCGAGTCGGGCCAACCTCGGCCCGGTCTCTGCCTTCACCAAGGCTGCATTATGAAATCTGGAGATGGAAGGCTCACCTTCCTCTCAAGATTTTGACATTATGGCCCAGCACTAGCCTCTTAGACTGAATTATGCATTTATGGAGGTCAGTAGCTGCTTGGCCCAAAAATTTTGGCAAATTTGTCTCTGGGCCAACAGTCTTTCCCAGTTGGAGTCACATATTCCACAATCCCAGTAGCCAACTGCCCAACTAGATTGTGCATTTTTAATTTCCAGCAGTCAATCAGTCTCCCAGTAGCCTGGACTATGCCTTGTGATGTCTTGGTAGTTGGTCTCCTGAATTCTTAGCCGAAATTGCGCAACCTTCATGATCACTCACCCAGGTATGTTGCAAGTCAGTTCTCATGTTCATTTTGGTTTTCGACTGACATATTGCTTGTTATGAGTGTTTCCATGTCTCCAAGTATCACAGGTGTTCATCTACCTCTCAACAATATAGGTACAATGGTTTCTAAGAGAACAGATACAAAGACATTGTTCAGAGCATGCTTGGGGATGTAGTCAATCAAGTGTCCATGGGCTTACCTACTGATGAAGACATCAAGTTGTTTGTGGACCAGGACATCAAGTAGCAACATCACAATGAGAAGCATCATGAATAACAGCTGAAGACAACATATTGAATGCAAAGAATGCAACAATGAAGCAAATGTAGCGGATGCAAGACGAAGGTTGTTAACAACATAGAGGTGGAGAAGAGTTGCAAGATCAAGCAGATCCACTGATAATGAAAGAAACTTTGGAGACTCAGGCTATGAAGTGATGGCATGACATGAAGATCACGTGAAGGGAGAAGATGGAACAAAGAAGGAGTTGCATGTGCTGAAGCAGCAACTCAGGAAGAACATGAAGTTCAATAGACAGTCCAATGAGTTGCAGCAGGAATGGGAACAACAGTGGGTGTAACATGCACTCACAGATGAAACTGTGCCAATCCAATTTAAGGATCCATCCCAGCAGCTGAAACAGAGAAAACATGGTGAATAGTGTTGTTGATCACATGAAAAGGATCCAACAGCATGCATGTCGTTGAGTGCATGCATGCAATCCAACACATTCAACACACTCACCAAGGCGAAGACAAGATGCAAGACCAACTAGGGCTGAACATGCACTTTAGAAAATTTATGCACATGACCACCAACACACACTTGAAGATCAGCATGAATGCTATGCATCAGTGTGTTTCCAGTTCAACCGTACCCAAGAATACCATGCACATATTAGAAGACAAGTTGGATGAAGGGGTTGAACCAATGCACCAGTTAGATGTCACCATGAGGTGCATGCACACCATCACGGATGACCAAGCTTGGCATCATCTCACTAGCATCACCATCACAAGCATGTCAAATAATTGGTCTTACCACAATAGACCGAGTGTCAGAGATGTCTTGCAAGCCTTGCTCAAGCCATGTTGTCTCACGTGAGTACATGTGCATTGTAATGTTGAGTCATGTCAAGTGTAAGTCGAGTGTCAACAGTTGGATGTAATAGTGATAGAGTAGGTGAAGAGTCATGAGGGTAGTTTAATTGTCACAAAGGGGAATGTCAAGGGTCACCCCACCCTTTGGTATAAATAGTCCCTCATAGCTCATTGTATAGGCTTTTGGTCAGCCAAGCTTCTACTAAGACTATCTTGAAGAAGGCTTGGACGGTATTGTAACGTGCATTGGCTTCTCCACTACACACAACTAGTACATCTTTTTGGAGGAGCAAGTGGATGTGGTGGTAACATTCCACTGATGGGGAAAGCAGGTTTACATGGTGCATTATATGATTGTGACTTACACTTCTTTTATAATAAGAGCCAACACATTTTCATGCATCTGTTGTTATTGTAATTGGACTGTTTCGGTTTTCTTAATGATATATGTTGTTTAACTTACATAATTGTGTATGAAATGATTTTTATGCAATTATATGAATCTTGTTGTTAATCTATTGCTTATGTTATTAATATTGTCACCGTTCGTGTTGACTACTCTGCCAAACATCAGACATACCTTTCTCATGAACCTAGTCATATCAACCATCACATTCTTCTCAGACTGATCCATGAGTGATATTCGTGTTGTCTTACCTTGTATGTTGTGACTGTCGCATCTGTGTCGACTGCTCTGTTGGAAGTTGTGGATGTCCTTTGTGTTTTATGTTCCTAGCTGAGTTGGGACTAATCCCTTTCAACATGGAACTCAACTTCACCTTCCTCCCCCTTTGAAGTGTTGGAACCTCTCATACTCATTCCTTGATCCACAACATCAGTCACACCCTTGCTACTGATAAAGCTATCTTACTTGCCTCTCTGCGGCATCGCGGTCAAGGCATTAACTTACGACCCACTACTGGGACTCCTACACCAAACGGTCTGAGGTCTAGTTGGGACTTCTTACTAGGGAGATCCCCTTGACATGTTGGCGGGTCCAGCGCCATCAACAAGTTAATAATGAGACAAGACATACCAAAATTAGATTTTTATCCAGGAAAAAATCCCAAAAGGGGAATGCCCATAAATCCTTCTCTTATAGAATCAGATCAATAATGAGATATCCAAGACCAAGACCAAGACTAAACTAACACCAAGATACCAATTCCAACCCTCCTCTAAGTCACCTCCAAGAATCAAAGTCAACATTAGTAAAATCTACTCCAATCTCGTTAAACTTCTGAAATTGTTTGTCCCTTAACAGGGGGGGGTAATTTGGCCTGTAGTAGTTCATAAATTTGAGCCTCTTTCACATGTATGAGCCGTAGTAGGTCTAAACTCTACTCAACAACAAATATTCTTCTAGTCTTCGACACTCTTCTCTATCCTCTTTTACTTGAGTCTTCTTCTCTTCTTCGCATAGTTCAGAAAGTAATTATTGTCATGATGAATGAATTTCCTCCAAGTGAGTGGAATTATTTGTTTTATATAGTTTTCCAAGAGGGTTGAATGGGTGTCACTCTGGATGGTGAGGCTCACTTGTCCAAGGAGGGCCGACTAGGTCATCTTGTGGACTAATGACACAATATAAAAATCAAAATCCTTTTTCTTACAAATCTCTGAATGGGAAATGACTCAAATACATTTTCATTTGACTCATAGTAAATTATTTTTTACTATTTCTGAATCTCTAAGCATGAAAATCATGCTTTCATAAAAATATTAATAAATACATTAAAGATAAATTTACATTATGAAAACCGATACTAGTTACAACTTCAACACTGCCTCTTAGATAGGGAGGTATTCATAATGACTCAACATTATAACATCAAGTGGAAATATTCATATAAGAAAGGATCTATATTGATAAGTATATTCATAAACATCATCATGATGAGCATTTTCAAACTACCAAGGACTTGAAAAGTAAGCACTCAACATGACACCATTGCCTCTCTGAGGCACATACTCTAACTAGCCTCAACAATGTATGTCCACACAGGACCATTTCCTAATCCATTGTCACAATACTTAACACAAGGGTATATCAGTCCTCTAGACAATTCATATACCATATCATTGTACTTGACTTACAATTGTTAGTCCTCATCATAGTACATGGCTCAAAATTGCCATTCCAATATGATTTTCAAAGCCACCATCATCCCTAGCTATTCATCAGTGGAGATATACTATGGTTTCACAACTCCATCCTGCATAATGCCACGAACCATAATGTGCTTCAGTCTTCTGAGTTATCTAAACATTCATATATCTTTGATTAATATAAAGTATCAGGGTTGAGCTCAACCTATCTTAAAACATTTATGGAACCAAATTATTTCACTTCTAATTATGCAATCTTCCATATCCTCTTCCCTCGTAGCCCAATAGAGTCATGCTTCATGCTTTACAAAGAAACCATATCAAAGCCAAAGTAGAACCAACCATATGCAACATTTTTATTCATCACCAACACTTCCATCATAATCAATGTATCATCGAATCGAAAGCGTGAGGGAACCAACCAGCTATTGATGCAATGATGAATCGATAATATACATATTATCAAGCTTCTACTAAAGGGTGTTTCCATAGACCTGTCAATTGTCCTTCAGAATAATATCAATCACAAGATTCTCTTCATTTACTGCCAAACCTCAATTAGTATTGTATCCATCCAAGATATTTAATATTCTACTCTCATCTCCCTCTTTCTAATTGAGGAAAGTGAAATTCTTTCTTTTTATTAGCAGAATCTATTCAAGAATTACATCCATTTTTACTTCTAATGCTAAGTGTTTACTTATTTGATGCATACTTCAAACTTCTTTCTCCTTCTGCATTTATATCCTTTATTATTCAATCAAGTATTTGAGCTTTTTTATGTTCTTCGAACTCTTTTGTTTGTGGTAAAAGCTTAGGAATCTATTTTTATTGACCTGCAAAATTTATTATTAAGAGGATAGACAAAAGACAATCAATAGAAATAGTAGTAGTCAAAGAAAGGAGATGTAGAGTACTTATCTTTAGAGGAAAGTTAGCTCCCTCTTAATCTTTGACCTTTTTTAATCTTTACAAACCTTGTCATCACATCAACATGACGACATTTCTATCATTATCAAGAACTAGAGCTTCTTCTTACAATGGAAATGATTAGTTTTAGGGTTTTGTTCCTTTGTTTTTCTAATTCAAAACCTATATGCTTCAATATCCAAAGTCTTCAAGATCTACCATACTTTAAAATTTCCAAATTCTACAATTATACAAATGTGTTAGTTGCAAACCCTAGAAATGTTATTGGAAATCCTTCTATATATGAGATCGGTTTCATTTTGTTACAAAACTTTAACCTTCATATGCAATGAATGGATTTGAATGCTAACATATCGATTATGTTATGATCTCTAATATATCTATACAAACAATTTTATAATATGCCACTATCTTTTAAAGGAGCATAATATCATTATATTACCCTTCATGTTATTTCCTAAATATGATTCCCTAGAGATTTAGCATTTCAAGAAATATGATAGCCTTCTAGGATTAAAAATCCTGGAGATCATATTTTTTATGATCTTTAGGAGTCATCCATTGCAACAGAACATTGAAATGAAATTATAATTTAGATCTATATGAACAAAATATTATACATACCAGTTGAGAAGTATTATCTCAACCTTACTTTTTCTTCATTATTTAGGCTTTGATTATGATGCCATATTATAACTTGCTTTGGATTATTCAAAGAGATATCTTAGAAATAGACTCAGACTTCTCATCATGGTAGCTCAATTCAATTCTCCAATTTTGTCCACAAGAAATCCTTTCAATCGTGTCCATAAGAGGTTTGCAGCCAGGTCTTTGTATGATCTCTAAGAGGTTTCAAGATTGAATTCACTTGTGCCTTGAAATTAATCATAGTAGAATGTACTATAGACCTTCATATTATCCTGTTGTAGCGGTTACAACCATCCTCCAAAGTTTTTCCTTCACATATTTTGGAGCCTCCCTACCAACTTTACATAGAACTTTGTCTTGCTTCGTCAAGCACTCAAGCTTCAAGTGTTTTCCTTGCATAAAAGTAGCCTTTCGATCATAGTTGATCCATCCCCTTCACAAGTTGCTCACCCAGACTTGGTCCAGCTGCAAGCTAAGAATCTTCCCTTTGAAAATTGTGCATTTCTACATGGCAACTATTGGGAATGGGATCCCCCACGGACAATTTTTAGTAAAAAAGCCCCTGTTTTGGTAAAAGTTTGTAATAAACTTGTAAAGACTCTGCATTTTGTAATAAACTTCTAATAAAATTGTCTGCTTAATGGTCTGCCATGCAGCCTTGTGGTCTGCCTGGGCCTTATCAGCAACCTCCATTTTCCTCTTCTTGGCCAACTGCGTCATCTTAAGCTTTGCCTCCTCCTTCCTTTGTGCGGAAGACATGCTTCCTCCCACTGCCAAGTCTATTGTAGAGTGCCACTCTGCCAGCCATTGATCAAGCACTATGTCAATGGTGTCATATGTTGCCAAATAAGGCAAGTCATACCATTTCTATGTAGGGTCCTTCCGCTCCCTGATGGACATATGATGGAATTCTGCTTTAAATTCTGCATAGCCCTGTAGGTTGGCGTACACCATAGGTGACAATCACGATTTACGATTGATAGTCATGTAGATGTTCATCTCCATCAAGATCCAGAAGATGTTATTGTCCTTAACTCACTGTGTGTCCTTGGTTGCCCATAGTGAAGCGTACTTCGCTGCTTCTAGGAGCTGTGGCACAACCGAACGTAACTAAGTGGCTATTCTCTGGCAGCTCCCACGCTACCAGCACAATATACAGCAAGAGCCATGCGTAGTGGAACGTCTTGCTGAGCTCTTGCGCCTCACGATAGTTCGCTAGAAACTCTCTGCGAAGGTAGTCTGACTAGTTGAACTAGACTCCTTCGGCAAACTGGGATGCTAGCGTGACGACATGCACCGACACCTCATCGACATGGCACTTCCTCATCACCTTCCCTACTAAGATTTGTGTGGCTACGTTCACAGCATGGTCACAGATGCTAGATATAGCATATCCGTATGGCTTTTTCACCAGTTTAAACTTTTCCATCATAGACTCTACAAGGGTCTGCTCTCCACCTTTTTCACCAAATATCATGGCTGGATTCTCCACTGTGCAAGGAAGTTGCATTATCCAGTGAATCAATCTATTTGTTATGGGTATTAGCTCTTGCAGCCATAGACACCCATCATGCACCAAGCACAACAACTACTTGATGACCAATACTGTCACTGGGGTACAGTTGTAGTGGGGCACCAAAATCAGGTTAAGAAACCTTGCCTTTTCTACTCCTCGGATCCACCTTCGTGGCTCAAATGCGGTCCTCCCAATGTTTATATCAATGATGCAGCGCAACAGTTGCTCAGTTGCTAGGAGTGGGAACTTCTCGTGATTAGCCAAGTCCTAGCCCTCAATTTTTAGCAGCGGCACTTGCACCAAGCATGGTCCATCGAAAGCAATATCATCCAGAAGCAAAGGGGTTTCCAAGGGGGTATTTCCTTCATCGATGTCTTTCGGCACCTTGTTCTTGGGATTTTGCGAAGGGACATACTCAGGCAATTGAGTAATAGGGTCTGCATCCTATGCTTCAACCTCCTCCACCTCAACTCCAACATCCCCATCATCCATCGTGATGTCTTCAACTTCCTCCTCCTCCAGCTCCAAATTTATATCTTTTCCCTTCTCCTGTGTAGTGGGCTTTGGTGTGTTCCTCCTTGGCGATGCATGCACCAGTATGGAAGGCTGCTTGCCCTTCAGTTTCCTTGGTTGGGTTTGGCTTTGGTCTCGGTGTCCTCGGTGATTTAGGGACCTCTACCAATACTTTGGCCACTTCCAGAGCAACTACTTCTGCCTCTCTCTCCATTTCCAATGCTGAATCCTCTACTACTTTTTCGGTATTTATAGTTTCTATGGGGGCCAACATAACACTTTCCAATAGTACTCATGACATCTCGAGTAGGTTTACAAATGTTGGACTCTCTTTCAAAGCCTCGAGGAATTCTCAGTTCATGAGTGCCTGAAATCTCAACAACTCAATTCTCAAAATGCCAAGCATCTTCCGCTGGGCAGCCATCTGTAATTTATAGGGAATTTTGAATATAAATCTAACCGTTCCCCCAAAATTCAGTTGATTAATGTGGGATTGGCGACATTTTTTCAAAGATCTAAGCCATAAATTTCATCTTAAGGTTCAGCGGTGTGCTCCATTTGGCCACACTTCTACCGTCAAATCATGAATAGTGACTCTAACAGTCACTTTTCGGCTGACCTGCGCGATTTCTCCATGGGTAGTGCAGCTCCCTTCGTATTGCCGCAAACCCTATGACACTTCCTTGCTTTGCACAATGTTCCAGTCGCACAACTCCCCACCCCGGGCAATGTAGTTTATAGTCCCACGTGTCCTTTCAACTGCTTCGAGCGCTAAGACTATCCTACCTTCATCTAGTCACATGGTCGGGCCGTTGGTGTATGGCTTCAACTGACTACCATTCACCTTTCCTGGGAAGGGATCTCCATTAAATTTGACTAGCTGTACCTCTCCTCCATCGGTAACATCCTTAATGGCATAGCATCCTAACCAGTACATTCTGAATTTCCCCAAAAATTTATCAAAATTGTTGTCATATAACAAAACCAGGTCATTTACCTTAAGGTGCGCAACTTAATATGCCTATCATGCCATGATTTTGCATGTTGCTTTTGGACCTATTGGTGAAATCTTGCATAAATCTCTCTTCCTCAAGCTCATCCAGTTGTGCGAGCCTTTCCTCCAAGGCTTTGCTCTCTGTCATACTTGTGAGCACTGCTATGCGCAAGCTAGGCACAAGATATTCCATAGGAATTATTGCTTCAACACCATAGAAAAGCCTAAAGGGAGTTTGTCCAGTAAACTTCTTGCATGTCGTCCGATAAGCCCATAGTACTGCAGGTATGTGTAGGTCCCAATCACTTCACTGAGAATTCCAAACCTTGGTCAGCGCATTCTTTAGCACTTTATTGAATTCTTCCACCATCCCGTTAGCCTGCGAGCGATAAGGTGTGCTCTTCTGGTGATATAACTGAAATTCCTCTATTAACACGTTGATCGCCTCATTCAGAACGTGTGTACCACGATCACTCATCAAGATCTTTGGACAGCCAAATCACATCAGTACATGCTCAAAAAGGAAATTTGTAGCAATCATGCCTGTGCAATCCTTCACAGGTTGTGCCTCTGCCCAATGAGTCAAATACTCTATCGTGGTGATAATATACCTTGCTCCCATCTTTCCTTGGGGTCGAATGGGTCCCACAAAATATATTTCCCATTTCTCAAAGTGTTGCAATGTCATCTGTGGATTCAAAGGCATCTCATCCCTCCTCGATGGCCTGCTAGTCCGTTGACACACATCACATGCCTTGCCATACACTTTTGAATCTTGATGGAGTGTTGGCCACCATAACCCTACACGTAGACTCTTGTCCATGGTCACTCTCCCTACATAATTTCCTCCCGCAATGCCCCCATGAGCGTCTGCAAGGATGCTTCTTCTTTCAAACTTGGGTACATATCATCGCAATATCTCATCAGACTCCATTTTGTATAGATACCCAAAAATGATAGAAAAATTTGTCGCGCGCACCACTAATTCCTTCTTCTACTGGACGGTGTATCCCTTTGGGGTAGTTCCTATCATTAGGAAGTGTAATATATCCTCAAAATGACCATTCGTGATGCACATTACAAATAGTTGCACATCAGGCAATCCCTCCTCCAAATTAGTGGGCTCTTCCCCTATTTGATATGCAACATATCATCTGGTCCCACATTCAGTCATCCAGGATTCACAATAAATTAAAAATCATACTCCTGGAACAAAAACATCCATCTATAGATTCTCCCCCCCAACACAACCTTATTAACCAGGTACTTAAGTGCAGAGTGGTTTGTATATATCTTAAGATGGCCTCCCAACAAGAAGTGCCTAAACTTATGGAGTGCATATACCATAGCTAACTCTTGGTGCTTGGTGGTGGAATAGTTCCTTTCTGCCTTAGATAACCTTCTTCTTGCGAACATTTAGGATGTTCCAAGCCTTCTCCACTAGTCTGTGTCAGTACTGCTCCCAACACTATACATGACACGTTGACGTGTACATGAAACTCCTTCTTCCAATCCAGGAAGACTAAAATCAATGTAATGACTGTCTTTTCTTTCAATACATCAAGATTCTTCTTGTAGTCCTCATTCCAGTAGAACATGACATCCTTCTTCAACAACTTCTCCATAGGTGCAGTGATCTGGGCATAGCCTTTGATAAAATTTCTATAATATCCCATATGTCCTAAGGTAGTGTGCAACTATTTCACAATCCTTGGCACCTCCAAGTTCAGTATCACCGTGATCTTCGTGGGGTCCACCATCAGTCCCTATCTACAAACCACATGACCCAGCAGGGTCCCAAAAGGAACACAAAATAAGCACTTCTTCAGATTGAGCGCGATATGGTATCTTTGATAGGTATCCAGCATAAGGAACAAGCTTGCTACATGGCATTTCATTAGCCCAAACACAATCCAATCATCAAAGTATACTTCCAGGAACTTATGAATAAACTTGTTGAACGCAACTACAACTACGCGCGAGACAATCTAAGGTGAATTCTTCAACCCGAATGACATTACAGTGTACTAGAAACAACCTGACTCATTCGTGAAGGTTGTCTTGCTCCTATCTTTCGGCGTGATTTTGATCTGGTGGTACCCTAAGAATGCATCAGTGAAGGAATATGCTTCCTAGCCACTTATATTTTCCAACACCTCATCAGTGAATGGAGTCGGGAAAGGACCATGTATGCAAGCATCATTCAGCTTTCTGAGATCCACACATATCCTTATTTTGTCCTTCTGCTTCTACTCTTGTACCACCATTGGGCTTACCCAATCAGAGTCTTCTACAAGCTCAATAATGCCCAACCGAAGCATCTTATCTAGCTCTAAGCAGACCTTCTCCTTGTACTTTGGGTTGAGATGGTAAGGTCTTTGCTTAACCAGCTTCAAGTCGGGCTTCAATGTGATTTCCATAACATCTAGGTCCCCGATTATCCCTTTCAAATTCGTAAACTTGGTAGGGAATAAATCTTCGTATTCGTAGAGCAATTTAGTGACCTTATCCACCATCTTGTCATCCTAGTAATCCCCAATCTTTGCAAATTTGGGCTCTGCCTTCATACAAATATTTACCTATTTTGTTTTCAACAGTGCAGTTATATCGGGATTCTCAACATGCGGTCCTTCAACTTCGCGGTGACCTTCAGTTTCAAGGATATTAATATTTCACATATCCTCATCTTCTTCTTCAATGGTTACATTTTAGCATTCTAGCACATGACCTAGATGAGTAGCCCACTCAGGCTGAATCAATTCCAAAGGATCTTGCAGTATCTTAAAGATCGCTGCTTTCACCTCTTGTAGCGCCTCATCAATATAGTCAAACCTATATTCAAAGCTGAAGGTCATTATCAATCCTTCGCACAAAATATCCAATTCACTTGTACCATGGTGGAGCTCTATTTTTACATACCAGATGATTGGGATGATATCCAGGGTATGATATAATAATTGCACCCATTCAAGTTGGAGCTTCTCTCCATAAGCTTGAGCCCATTTGGCCATGTGCACGCACAGATCATCCTACCTATTAGGTGCCTATAATAATAGGGATCATAATTTTGAATTTACTATGTTAAGCCTTGTAACATTTTACATATCTTTGCTTTTCTGCAAATGTTTTCCCATATAAAAAAATGTAAAGAGGGTATGTCCTAAAAGAATAATCAAAGGAAAAAACGAAAAAAAGATCATGAAGTGTGCACATTCAAATGCCACTCCTCTCAGTTTAGTTTTTGCAAGTAAGATTGTATGCAGCTTGTCAAAATGCCACAATCCATGATGATCAAACAATTTAATATTGATTCATTCATTATTTAAATTTCAAGCTGATAGATAGAGAATAAAGATCTAGCCAAACTATTTAATCTTGGCAGATCAATATTTAGGTAGAGGATAATAATGAGCTCATCAGTTAAATATAAGCCATTGGATGTTATACTATTAGAATTAGATAGTTTTCTTATCAAAAGAAAATAAAAAGGTCAAAAAGCTCAAATGAACCTAATAAATGAAGAGAAAATTTTAGGGTAAATAAAGTGTAGGTAGAAGAAGTTTTCACAAGGCATGGACAACATCAATTGGTTTAGCTCATATTACTAACTTCCTTCCAAACTCATTTTCCCTTGTAAAAATATCCCTTCCAATTCATTTTAAACCTTTTCCCATTACTTCACTCATTTTCCCTTATTAAAACCCCTTTCCCTAGTTAGAAAACACATTTTCCTTTAGAAAAGTGTATTACCCTTTACTAATTACCTTTTCATTAGAAACATCCAAAAACACACTTTTTGCATGGTTTTAAACGGTTGAAATATTATCAGGCCCCATTGAAAAATTTTCCCGGATATTAGTTTGAACACTAGTTGTTAGTGTATGTTATCATCTCGCTATACCTAACATCCCACTATCCCATTTACCCCATACCCTTTATATTATTCCTTGCTAACATTTAACTAACTGCCCACTATTTTAAATCCCTGACCCCTTTCATGTTAATAGCCTTAAAGTAAATTCAATCACCCAACATCGCACATACATCCAACCCCTCTACATTAAAATCCTCTGGTCCCACCTATCAGAACCCCCGAACTCCATTCACCATTCGATCTCCCTTCTCATATCCGACGATCAACAATCCATATCACATTCTCCACTTCCCAATGTTTAACACTTAAAAAGCACAAGATATGGGCAGTTTTACCCTCCTGACTTTTCGCTATGTGGCAGCCCCATTTACCACTTTTTATCCACGTGATAATCCACCATACCACTCTTCCTACAACTTCTCTTCCCATCCAAAACCACTTCATGTTCCAAAACAGCTCCCTCTCCTACCTGAAATCCTGAAATCATCCTCTGACTGCTACACTGTGTATCCCCATAAGCCTTATCATCTATTGGTGTGCATAAAACTACTAATCTACCTCTGCACAATGTAAAACATTACATAGTTTCCATAAAAACATATTCTGCGATTCCCCTATCTTTATTTGAAATACATAAACCTTGAATACCATTACCAACTTAGAATCAAAGCCTCCAGAGTGCGAGCTCAATCCACATATTTCCTAGATCCCGAACCATACAGTGACAGAGAAGAAGAAGTCTTTTACACGGAGGTAGTAATTGTTAAAACATAGATAAATCAGCTTTTGTCGAAACACAATGTAACTACATCATGAAGAATGTTCCCTTGTGAATGTGGGATAAATCCCATAAAGTAATATATATATATATATATATATATATATATATATATATATATATATATCCCTCTATATATCTATCTATCTATATATATATATATATATCCCTCTTTTTAGCCTTACTTCACAAAACCCTATTAATATAAAGTCTTGGACTTTATATTAATTTCTCCCCGTAAGCCTATACTACCTCTTCCCCCTGCAAAGTGAACCAGTGGCCCACTCCGCACTCAGAATTAAACCCTCTTCATTTTTGTTTTCCTCGAGATTCATAAAAATAAATTAATGGTTAAAATTCCATATCACCCGCTCAGCTCATCCAACACTTAACACTCAAAAAGCACGTGAGATTAGTGGCTTTTCCAACCCACCTTTTTTCTCATGGCAGCCCCACGTTATATCGTGTCCTCCAAAATAATACCACCTAAACCATTAAATGTTTTGGTTTTGAATCTTATAAATGTTACGAAAACATAGGATGGATTAATTCAAGTGAAATACTGAGATATGAGAATGCAGTAATATTTCAGAGCTATGGGTGAAACCATACGTAAAATTATATAGCTACAGGAAATATGAAACTAAGGTTGTGGAATGAGATTCAAAGGTAAAATGGTTTTATAGCAACACATGAAATAAAATTCATGGATGCCATGAATTTATCAGAGAAAACAAAAGGGAAAATTTCACATGAAATTAATGTATAGGAGAGAAAAAATGCATTTCACAATAAAAGATTAAGGTGAAATCAATTTACAAGCACGGTGAAATCAATTTACACATGTAAAATCATGTTGTAGGTGAAAGTAAATGAGTAAAGTGAGAATACTCTTCCAACCATACAAATCACACATGGTTTTGCAAAACCATCGAGGTATTCTACAAGGGTAAAAGGAATTTACATACAGATAAATTGAATTTACAGAGGAAAGAGTAATAGAAACAAAACTACACATGGTTTTGTGAATTCATGGAAAGAGAAAACAAACCATGGGTTGGAAACAACACATGGTTTTGTAGAAATTTAATTATAAATTTCATTTAAAATATTTTGGAAATATTATTAAAATATATATTATTATATATATTTTCAAAATATTTTATGACACTAATGGATGATAAAACAGCAGGCAGTCACAGTATTAGCCATCAGTGAGGGAAGTCTCTGATTATCAGGTCAGATGATCATCATGCAGTGGAGAAAATTAATAAGAAAAAGAGAGATACATCTACGTCTGCTAGTTCATCTAGCAGCATAGCACATTCCACCAGAATTATTAATCTACAGAAGTTAGAGCTTTTTAGTTCATCTATAGTCTAAAAATGTCCTGTTTATTAGAGGCAACATTTACTGTAAACAAATTGTAAATTATGTATAAATACTTTTGATTTTGAAGTATTAAGTGTGGATTGCTGAACATTTCTATAGTTACATTGATCTGAAAACCTAAGGGTTTATTGTACAAATTTTCAAGTAAGCAGACTGGAATGAGTAATAAATTCATTGCATTACAGGATTCATGTGTTGGGCCACTTCAGTGAAGTATCTTTCATTTGTCAAATTGTTATTTTCTTAAGTATTTCACAAACATACATGTGTTGCCAATTTGAATGAAATAACTGGAATTTTACTTTAGAATTTGTTTAAGCACACTGTCTTGAATAGTTATTCATTTTAATGTTTTCTTCTGATATCTAGAGTACATAATTCCTCGTTTCTCCTAGTTTCAATTGACCTTTTTCATTTCCTTCATTATCAGGTTTGAGGAATCCCTAACTACTCCTTGACCTCGATTGAAAAACCACTTCACCATCCAGCCTAAAATATCTGAATTTACTCAGCTACCTTTTCCTATGAACACTATCTTTAGAACTTGATTTAGTCCTGTGAACGCTATCTCTAGAAATCCATGGCCTAATGGTAAAAAAACATTTATTTATCCATCTAAATCAGTGATTCCACCAACAAGTCAAATCAAAACCCAATCAAGCTTAAATAACTAGCCTAAAATCAATTAACTCAATAAGGTTATCATAAAGAGAGAGCCCTCTCTGAGAATTAGGAAGGCTAGATCCTGATCTCAAAAGTAGGTTTGTGGTTACCTCTATCATTTCTTTCATGACAACCCTAGAGAGATTTTAGAGTGATAACATAGTGGTGACCATACTAGGGAAGAGAACATTTTCTTCAGAAAGATTATACAAAGATCAGATTTGATCTATGATGGTGGATAGTGATCAGACACACAAAGGTTAAAATCATCCACCTAGTGACTCCAGCTCCAAATCAATTTCAAAATCAAGAATCGTTTGGAGGAATGAACCTGAAAGAACAATATGGGAAGATCAGGTTTCTAACTTGGATTGTTATCCAAGACATCATGTTTTTTCTCATCAAGAAGGTTTTTCAATGTATATTGTATTTTAGAGAATATGTTAGATTATTTTTTGATTATTTTCCTTTGAAGATTGTAAATATATATTCTCCTTATCAATTTGAGCAGCTTTTTTCTGAATCTTATGATGATCATTTCCCGATTGAGAAGCCTCAAACAATCAAGACTAATCTTAAAATTCCTGTACCATGTAAAGTTCCAGATAGGTATAAGCCACTCATCTTACCTCCTATACTCCATGATTTCCCTAAAAATTATTAAAAATGTCTCCCTAAGTTTGATGGAGAGAATGGTAACATCACTACCCAAAAACATATTCAAAGTTTTGAGAATTATATGGACTTATTTGAGATTGATGAAGATGATGTTAGAATCAGATCTTTTTCTCTTTCTTTGCAAAGTAAAGTAAAGAGTTGGTTCAAGAACCTTCCTATTGCAAGCATCTCAAATTTCCAACAGTTTGTCAATTTTTTCCGTGATAGATGCATAATCAATGTCAATCTTTTTCTGATCATAGAAGAATATAGTCAATTGAAAAGACAACCAAATGACACAATATAACAATTTGTTAACAGATTTAATCAAGTTTATTATTCAATGCCAGCAAATATGAGACCTCCTCTTGATTCAACTCTCTTGCATTATCCAAAAGCGTCTGATCCAGAAATATAATTTCAGCTGAGAGAAAGAAACCCAACAACTCTTGAAAAGATGTAGAAAATTGCAGTAGATGTAGAATTTCATCTGCTGATTAAGAAGAAAAACTTGAAAGTAGAAGCAGAGAAGAACAACATTGTAGAGGTAAAACTCGACATTTTGGTAATAACAATAGAGGAAATGATACAAAAGATCACCATGCAAGATAATTTTTTTGTGCAAGATCACCATGACATATTTATTTTAGAAAAAGAACATGTTGATATCCATGAACAAATTCCTGCTAATTCCAACTACCATAGTTGAAAAAATGGATTTACAGATCAATATGTGGAAGAGGAATCTACTAATATAATGTGTATGTTTGATTAAATTCCTTCTTTTAATGATTTGCCTAAGTATGATCAGTATGATAATAATTATGTTCTCTGATTTCAAGCTAACTTAACAGAGCAAACATAAGCTAGTTTGGGAAATAAGGAAATTCAGTTTCAGCAGCTTGAAAATAGTGATCAGCTTATTCATATCAGCTATGAAAGTGAGGAAGAAAGTGTAGAAAATTTTGAAATCAGTGAAGGTTCTTTGACTCTTTGTTTTGGTTCATTTTAGTTCATCAGAGAAAAATTTAAAAAAGACAGTATAACTCTTGATCAAGATTCTTCAGTTTCACAACTATAGTTATCAAATTTCATTGAAACAACTGAACAAATGACATAGGAAATTTCTATACCACTATGTTTTGAACCATTTCAGTTTTTAAAGGAAATGTGGTATAAAATCTCTAAAGAAAAGGATGAGAAGCTTGTAGAAATATATGAAGTTCCATTCAAACCTATATGCAATAAGTTACAGTGATCCTTCCAAGTTCTTTATGATCCAATAGCTAATATATTAGATCATCGATGCAATCAAAATTTTTCTCCATTAAATAACTATGAGATTCAGGATCAAGATGATAAATGTTTCATCAGTCAAACATTTCAATCAGTAGAAATATCATCACAAAGCTTATCTGAAAATCTGCAGGGTGATAAATATGAAAATGACATTTCAGTTTCATGGCATAGATGCCATCAAGAACAGATGTATAGTTTCTTAAATCAGTTGAAACACAGTGTATATATTTTGGGAGATCCTTTTGAGAAGTTCCTAGAGTCAACAACGGAAATCAAGTATTTCCTTTTTTTTTCATTTGTTGACAAATTTCTATTTGGTTTTAAAATCTCATTTTTGATCACAAACAAGATAATGCAATAAAATCCACCATTGTATATCATGTTTGAATGGTTGCATTGGCTATTTCATTTTACCTAGAACCAATAGCTGGACAACTGATTAGAGTAAGTAGGTAGGATTTCAATTTGATTAAATTTAGTTTTTCAGCAGCAAGTTTATTTCAGATCAAATTTCAGTGTAGCATGTGTCAGATTTTAGTTTACAGTAAAGGTCAAGATTTCAGATCGAGATTTTCAGTCACAAAGATTATACAACAAAGCATGTGTAGGCTTGGGATTAGCCCAATGGATCAGGCCACTAGTCAATGGTGCTCTTGACATCTCACAAGGAGATGCCATCCCCATGTGGAGCCATTGTTAGGTTCCTATAATAATAGGGATCATAATTTTGAATTGACTATGTTAAGTCTTGTAATATTGTACATACCTTTGCTTTTCTGCAAATGTTTTCCCATATTAAAAAATGTAAAGAGGGTATGTCCTAAAAGAATAATCAAAGGACAAAAAGAAACAAAGATAAAAAAAAGAATATTAAATATGAACCCCACCAAAAAGAGATAAAAATAGATCATGAAAGTGTGCACACTCAAATGCCACTCCTCTCAGTTTACTTTTTGCAAGTAATATTGTATGCATATTTTCAAAATGCCACAATCCATGATGATCAAACATTTTAATATTGATTCATTCATGATTTAAATTTCATGTTGATAGATAGAGAATAAAGATCTAGCCAAACTATTTAATCTTGGCAGATCAATAGTTAGGTAGAGAATAATAATGAGCTCATCAACTTAATCTGAGCCATTGGACATTATAAGATTAGAATTAGATAGTTTTCTTATCAAAATAAAATAAAAGGGTCAGCAAGCTCAAATGCATCTAATAAATAAAGAGAAAATGTTAGGGTAAATAAAGGGTAGGTAGAAGTAGTTTTCACAAGGCATGGAGAGCATCAGTTGGTTCATTTCATATTACTAACTTCCTTCCAAACTCATTTTCCCTTGTAAAAATATCACTTCCCACTCATTTTAAACCTTTTCCCATTGCTTCACTCATTTTCCCTTACTAAAACCCCTTTCCCTAGTTAGAAAACACATTTTCCTTTAGAAAAGTGTATTCCCCTTTACTAATTACCTTTTCATTAGAAAAGTGCAAAAACCCTGTTTTTGCATGGTTGAAATATTATCGAGCCCCATTGAAAAATCTTCCTCGATATTACTTTAACCACTAGTTCTTAGTGTATTTTATCAACCTGCTATCATGTTATCCCATTTACCCCGTGGGTTTCTGTTCTCTTGCACCACGAATTTGTGGATATTCCTATCTAACCAATATCCAATCTCTTTATTAGTTGGATTCCATTGATACGACATCACACATCTCTTACGCAAATTTCAGTCTTGGCAACAGAACCATTTGTTGGCTTGAGGGGGCCTGACCCGGGTTCACTGTTAGTTGGCCAAACAAATCCCTACACTACTGGCCCTTTCGGCATCAGCGCACAGAGAATGGACCAAATTATCACCCGAAGTAGTATGGGGTGATGCTGGAACCATGTTTCTGCACCCTGAGATGGTCGTGATGTTGGTTTATTACTTCTATTCCTACTTTCACGCAGGTCACTAAGTTCTAGGACTTTGTCTTCCTAACCCCTTATTCCTCCCTTCGATACCTCTGCGAAAGGGTATGATTGGACATCACGCAACCCTTACATGTGATTTAGCTACTTTTGTGCTGCTATGGTAGCATACCATGCAGATTCCCAAACGAGTCTAACTGTCTAACTTATCTTATTAGATACTCACATTTAGCATCACATAAATAGATATTATTATTTGTGTTCAGTTATCCAACATAATTATACACATTTGTGCATCACGTAAACATTATAAAGGAAATCCATACATAATATGACAAGATGCATTAATAAGAACAAAGAAAAATAATTTGCAGAATACTTCTCTTTATTGATATCTTCAAGTGATTACAGACTCTATCTACCCTACACACACAGCTATAGGGGTCTGCGCACTCAGCTGCAAAATTCCACCATAGGCCTCTATACACTCAGCTGCAAAGCCTCTACCTACGCTACGACTCGAAACTTAGACTTCTTATATCGGAGCTATGACTATCTCCTTCATTGCATTACCTTAAAACTTGTTGGGCATGGAATCCCTGCAAGGCATGTTTTGGGGCCTAAAGCCCAAGTTTTAACTAAGTCCATTGTAAAGACTCCGCGATTTGTGGGTGCAGAGCACAAAGTCATAATAGAGTCATAGGGTTGTCTACCCTTGTTTTTGTAGTGTAATGTTAATATGAAAGATCTACCATTTGTCCACGGACCATGGGATTGTACAAATAGATAAAGGATCTAGGTGTAAGAAAAACAAGGAATCTAATAGAAGGAGTAGAAGCATTGAGTCGAAGTGTAAGTCGTGTCTTTGGGTTGTAGAGTAGGAGAGTGCTTTGTAGCTGAGTGTGCAGAGGCTTATTAGTCCATAAAAGAGTGCGTAGAACCTTGCTGTTGAGTGCGCGGGCCAGATCGAGCCTGTAACCATTGGAAGAATTAATACAGAGAAGTTTACCATATTTTTGTGTATCTTTTCTTGTTTTACGTATTACTGGGCATAAATTGAAAATTTCATTGTTTATTTACTGCGCAAACTCATATGAGTGTGCTGAATAAGTAAATATAACATAAGGCATCCATTTACGTAAGGATAACTTACTGGTATAAGAAGATATGTAAGAACTCGGGTGTGACTGAGGGAATTAGTATAGATCGCTGCTCCAGCAGCAAGGAAGCCGCACAGTCCCTGGTTAGGGCTGCACGAAGGTGAATATATCTGAGTGCAAAGGCCAGGGAAGTGTGCGAAGTAACCTGCGAGAAGGGACTAATGGTTGGATCGAATCAACCTCTCAGACATCTCAAGGGTGTGGAAACCTACTTTCAGCACCCCCCATACTACTTTAGATGAGACCTCAATCTGCGCTCCATGGGTTGTTGCCAAAAGGGCTAGTAGTACAAGTATTTTTTTGGCTAATTAACTCTGAACCACGGTCAAGCCCCAACAAGCTAACAAATGGTTCTGTTGCCGAGACTGGGATTTGCATAGAGATGTCTGATGTCATATCACTAGAATCCAACTAAGAAAGGAATTGAATATTGGTTGGATATGAAGATTCACGAGTTCGTGGCATAGGAGAATAGGATTCCGCGACTATCAAAAGAAGAGTGGTTAGACTGCTACCGGTACACAAAGATCCACAAAATTTTCTTCGCATATTTTCCTACTGAGCTATACAAGTGGATCACTAAGCTAGAAAATAGCCAAGGAAGGTGCAAGCTCGACAGACCTATTGTGTGGAATCCAAAATTAATGCGCAGATTGGATGCATCAAAGGATAAGATCACGCGTGTTGTTGATCATAGGCTTGATCAAATTATAGGAGGATTCCTATCTGAGTTCATGGTAGGTACTTCAATCAGCTATAGTGAGACAGAATGAGGCTTCCTCAAAGGACCACGAGGTAAGTACGTTAAGTCTTTGAGCACTTGGATTAAAATGCTACTGTGTGAAAAGTGGGTTATGAAAATACATTGATGTTCGAGGCTACACGAAGTGGGAGAATTTATAGAAACGAAGGTAGTGCAAAACTAGAAACTAGCCCCTTGATTTTACCTTCGCGAGGAGACGAGAAGAGCTCGTGAAGGTCTCACAAAGAAGTGCGATCAATTTGATAAGGCAGAGGATTCCAAGCATACTGCCCCTACCCACACCATCACCAATTTCACCGCCTTCACCCCCATTGTGACCCGTACCACCTCCGCCACCACCACGAGTCAATATGGAAAGCACGATAAAGTTGTCGATGTTCAAGGGAGTAGGAAATAAAGATTTGGACCAGTTTTGGTTCATGATAAAAGCTATATGGGAAGCGCGGGGAGTTATAGATGAAAATATAAAGAAAGGAACATTGGTCAGCGCTATGCAAGATCGCATGCTGATCTGGTATATTAAGCATTCCGATGATAATCTGAATGTGTGGATCACGGATATCCAAACCACATTGAACAAAGAATTTAGCAAGCGAGAGTCAGAGGCACAGTCGATCATTGGGTTCGAGGAGATCATGATGCTATCAGGCGAGACCCCCTGGGAGTTGAATCAGAGACTGATGTTCACAATTCGTGAAGCTAACATGACTTTGACAGATGGACAACACCACGAATGGTTTATGGCATCACTAACACCACATTTAAGGAACAAATTGTCATAACAGAGGCTAAAAAATCAAGATAAGGCCTTAGAGATCACGATGAGACTGCATGAGACCCCGATATAGGATCCTACCCTGGGAGTTTAGCAGATCCACGTGCAGTTGAAAAGCTTGTGCCTTGAGATGTAGAGTCTGAAATAGGACAAGGCAGCTCGCCTAGAGGTGCGCGACGAGGTATGGTGTGTTAAATGTAAGGGTCAGGGTCATGACAAGGACCACTACCCAGTGTTCACGAATTACCTCGTGGGAGGAGGATCGATTCCGTTATGATTGGAGGCACAAGCAAAACCCAGTGCAGCACCTACATTATGGTGCACAATTTGTTAAATGGGGGGAGAGCATGCTACTGACAACTGCCATTTATTGCAGAAGTACATGTAGAATTCGCAACAGTTGTTCTATAATTTCTGTAGTTCGGTGGGACATGATGAGTGCACCTGTAGAAGCTATGAGTTAATGATGGATAGGACTCCCACCTACAAAGTTCATGCTGAAATGTGGCCCCTTGACTAGAATGAAGGGATGGCGTGAACTGGACTTCAAGGGTGCAGATGAGGCCGAGGTGGAGGAGGACCTGGAAGAGGTCACGGACAGCTGATATGTTACCATTGTGTAGGGCCAAGACATTATGCCCGTGATTGTATGAATCCGACGCATCCATCATGCTTGTATTGTACATTTTTCGATCATGAGATGGAGGATTGTCCGACACTGATAGCAAGGTTGTGCGACAAGGGAGCGCTCCAACCTCCCCCATCTCAGAACCTACAAATGATAAGGTTTGAGCTGTGCGAGGAAGACCCTAATGTGAACATTATGCTTTGAAGTGGAACTATGACAGGGGATGACAAAGGCAAGCAACCTAAAAATAGTACTTGGGTTTGCAAGGCTCCAACGAAAGAAACAGAGTTTGATTTGGAGTGCGCTAAGGAAACCTTCATGGAAGATAGGAAGAGCTTCACTGATGCCTCCACTTTGAGGAAGAAAAGACAGACTAGAGCTAGAAATGGACCCATTGATGCTCACAACGTTCCTGGAAACATGCATGACGCTGCTACGCGATAGCAAGGCTGTAAACGGACTATAGGAACTCATATATAGATGCCCTGGGACTGCGCCAGGAGAACCACGCGTAGTCCAGAAGATTGGAAAGCATGTGACGAGGATGGGAAGAGAGATGAGATTGATTGCGCAAATTGGAGAATATGAGATGGACCAAGTGATTCTGGACCTAAGACTAGACGTGAGAGTTCTGCTGAGGCAGACATAGGAGCACATGGGAAGGCATATGCTGCAATGGTGTCTTATCCAATTGCAAATGGTGAACCAGCAAAAGATCCTACCTATGGGAAGATTTCAAGGAATCACCATGGACATTGAAGGAGCAAGCGCGCTGGCAGATTTTGAGGTGATAGAGATTGTTGATGACAACAATCCCTGACCTATGCTATTAGGGATAGATTGGGCCACTAACATGAATGGCGTGATAAATCTGAAGAGGCGCAATATGATTTTTGAGAAAAAGTCTCTGCGCGTAGTCGTACCTTTGGACCCAATAGAAGGATTATGCTACATGGAGATCGTGAGTGACTATGAAAGCGACGACGATTTCAATTGCATCTATAAGATAACCACGCAAGAGAAAGACTGGGTAAACCCCACCACAGATGGATGAATCTCATGGGAGCATGAAAGCTCCTGTACATCAGATTTAGATGAAGACATGGAGTAATGGCAGAATCGGTTACATGAGGTAACCACGCTGAACTACAACTTGATAAAAAGATCATTGCGCTGTGTATCAATGGATGTAAGGGATCTGCCTACGTATGATGGCTTAAGCGAGGTAGATGCCTTCCTGAATAGATTCGAAAGAGAAGTGTCGGAACAACAATGCTTTGAGGCTTTGAAATGGGTACAATGCGCTATTCCCGCGAGGTGGTCGGGTATGCACCAAGGAAGCTTTGAGGAGTGGCACGAATGCAGGAGAATGATATGCAAAATGGTTTGGGAAGCCTCAGATGCAATTAGCAAACAAGATTGCTAGACGGAATGATCCGTGCACACACCTATCTAGATGGATATAGGCATATCTTTAAAAACCTGCATGGATGCACACAGACTTCACATTGGGAGACACAATCAACAAGCATGTGCGGACAAGGCAATTTCTTGAGCGACCCCTCGGGTTGGAATAATGGAGTGTGGGAAGGACAAGTGTGCAGAAGGTTATCCATGCAAAAGAATTTAACAAAGTATGCGAAGCATTGAACAAGGTATATGATACGCAACAGAATGATTGGGACCTATGCATATGAGTGGTTATGTGGGCTTATAGAACCATGTGCAAGAAACTGACGGAGCAGACGCCTCCGAGGTTGGAATATGGAGCGAACGTTGTAATCCCCATAGAGTATAAAATGCCTAGTCTACGCATAGCAGCACTGGTAGATGTGATGGCCCACGGAACCTTGGAAGAAGGGGTTGCGTTGTAGGTTTTAACACCATACAGAAATTACCTGCATACGAATTCTAAAACATAGAAAATAAATAATGCAAGACCATAACACATAAAACACATATACATAGAGATTTTCCCCTTGACACCAAAACCGGGACTACCAACTTGATTTTTCACTATGATACTTTCAATGTTACAATACATATTTATACATGTCGAAGCATCCAATACCATGGACCAAAAACCATCACGTCCAAAACCATGGACCGAAAACCATCACGTCCAAAACCATGTGTGAAAAACATGCAGAAAACCATAGGTAGCTCCACCCAACCTAACATAGTGTCCAAAACCAAAATTTTCCAGGGTGCTACCCCAGACCCCATAAAGTGGGCTTACCTGCACCCCTCAAACCCCCTATGACTCCCCTTGCTATGTAATCGGTGCAATGAAGGGGGGGCTCCGCCCCACTTCTAACCCCCTGGTTAACTACGTGGGCTAGTCATGGAAAGAATGTCTGGTCTGTACTAGACTAGACATTGCGCAACTGAACAGAGTAGAATGCTTTGGATCTGAAGAAGAAATCTGACAGGGTGATCTTCGGCTCCAAGAACATATGAAATAAAGGGTACGATTAAGGGAGAAAATAACTCTGGTGGAAGCAAAAGTCAAGAAGCCTGAGGAAAAAATAACGAAAGATTTTCTCGATAAGAAAACCAGGGTGATAAACCAAGGTGCGCACGATTACTTGAGAAATTTGGGGACTACCACCAAGAGTTGATCAACCTAATGCCTTGGATTGGATGGCATATTACTAAAGGGATCACCCATGGTGGTGTGCTACAAATGATCAAGTGCGTGACACATCCAGTAACAATAGAACATGGATGTTTTCTAGGGAAATTAATGGATGACCAGTTGAAATACTATATAGGTGGCATGGCCACCTGACTAGCCATGGGAAGTACAGTCTTAGAGCTCCAGGAAGTTGGAAGGAGGCGCGGGACTATAAACTACTATGCACAGGAGTCGTGTGATGATGGAGCTGCATGCAGGAGAAAAGTGTCATATGGTTCGCGCCTGTGTAAGGGCAGTTGCACCGCCACGTGGGTTGGCTTCAAAGTGACCATTGGAGTCACTATTCACAATGTGATGCTCGACTTGAGACCAAATCGAGTGGGTGCCAGGCATTTAATACATGCTTTATGGGTAAGATTTGGGAAAATCTATTGCCAAGGGAGCATAAATGAACTAGATTTGGGGGGAACGGTAGAATTCAAATTCAAAAGGTGCTATAAATTACAAAGGGCTCCCTAGGAAAAATCACTTGGTCATTTGTGAATGGATCTGTTGTATGCCCTGTGTATTCTGAGCTGAGACCTGGTTTTCCTATGCAGAGTGTTGATTGAGCTCCTAATTGAGCAACTGAGAGATTTCTGGTTGAGCAAGATGGCAGCATTTGAAGAAGCTAGGTTGTAGAGATGACAGCTGAAGAGGCTGCGCAGGCCTTGACCATAGAAGATACCCCGAAGGTGCCGGGATTGTGGCAAAAATCCCTAAATCACCGCGCATGCTGAGAATGAAGAAAGACAAACAACTGATGATTTTGGTCTGTGTGTCCCCTCAAAACCCGCTGCGCACCAGATTACCGATGGAGGAGAAAGGGAAAGTAGTTAACCTGGAAACCAATGAGGAGGAGGAATACTTGAAGGACCTCATAATTGAAGAAGATGAGGACAAGTGCATGGAGGAAGAAACTAAGTGTGAAAACCCTCCAACAAAGCTACCCGCGTATAAACCCCCCCGCGGAAGGGGAAGGCCAAAGTGCCCAAGGACCTTGATGAGAGAAAGAGCTCTCTCGAGACTCCACTCCTCCTGGACGACATCATCTTTGAGGGCACGCACCTGGGATGGGTGCCAAACTTGAAGTTTGAAGATTGGGATCTCACTGACCATAAGAAATTCCCTCACCTAGAGACTATGCGGCTCATGAAGCCCAAGCAGAACACCGCAGTGGCAATTATAGAACTGGAGCCGCGAAATTGGTTACGGGAGTGGAAAAGGAAGGGTTATTAAACCTACTCTGGGTGCCACATTTCCACCATGCCCCAGTGATGATCTTCGTCATCAGGTAGCTGCTCTACCTGGTGCATGGTGGGTTTTTGTGGCTAGCAGAGCCCATCCCCATCACAGACCACTTAATCGATCACATTACCAGGCTCCTATGCAAACGAGAGGACCCTATAGACATCTCGGAGGGGAAAAGCCACGATTTGGCCATCGCGGATGCCACGAAGAAGAAATACAAGCTGGAAAAGAAGAATAAGGGCTACATGATCTCTAGTATCAACAACAAAGTAGTCAGGGTGGCGACTCCGATACTGGTGGGAAAGGCCATGCGAAAGTTCTGCGTAGACGAGGTCCCCACACTGGTGGTGACACTTGCTGAACAATGCACAGAAGGGGTCTAGTTTAACTGGTCCGACTTCTTACGCAAAGAGTTCCTAGAGAATTTCCACGAGGCATAGGAATAAGGAAAAACATTCCACTATGCATGGCTTCTGCTATCCATAGTGCTGGTGGCGGGGGAATTGTCAGAGGACAACCAATCCCCCACAATTGCAAGGGATATGCCAAAGGCCGTGAAGTTCACTTCGCTATGGGCCACTAAGGATGCGAATTGGATCCGCAACAGTAAGATATTATGGGTGTTCATGGAGATGAACATCAGAATGGGGATTAACCCCAATCTGCAGTTATCACTCACTCTCTTCAGCAACCTACAAAGTTTTGCAGAATATAAACCAGACTTTCACCACATATATCTTAGAGCGCACAAGGACGCAATCAAGAAATGGAGTGAGCTACCCTTCATAGCCACAAATGATGTGATCTTTGATGTATTGGAGACATGGCTGCTGGAGTGGTGCAACCCATACATCACTGCGGTGGAGAAGTCTAGTCCGCAGAAGAAGAAAGAGGATGCCAAACTGCACATAGCACAGTTGGTAGAAAAGAGAAGGCAAGAAGCAGTGGCAGCAAAAACACAGGAGTTACAGGACGTTGTGTAGGAAGCAACAAAACAGAGAAAGGTTGTAGCAGCAACAACACAGAAAGCAACAGAAAAAGTGCGAGAGGGCCAAAAGTTTCCTCTACTGGAGTAGGAGAAAGAAATGGAAAGAGAGGAAGAAGAGGGCGATGCAGACCCACAAACAGTGTCTACACTATTCAAGCGCCAATACCCAAGTGAGTAGGTGGGGCCACACAAAAAGGTGAAAGCATCCTATCGATCAACACAATCACCCTTACTGAGGGTGATTTGCATGACATAGATGAGACAGTGCACAATGTCACCATAGAAGCCCTCCAAAACTTCTCGGAGGAGAAGGAGATTGTGATAAGGGGCCCTCTGAGTGAAGATTTAGGAGTTGCAAGTGCACACTCCTCAGGCTGGTACTCTTTTGACCAGTCTCACCATAGGGACAGCTGCAACTATGAAAATGCTATGCACTCGGAAAACCAACACAATAGTGTTGTCAGAAGGGGCACTAGTTACAAAAAATGAACCCCACAGGCCTATGATTAGTGCACTAAAAGGGATACGGATCAACATGGTCATGCTCCTGTGGGAGACGCTCTATGTTCTATAGGATGGGATTACTACAGAACTACGGGCTAGGGAGAGCCATGCATTGCAAGTGCTAAGCGAGCAAAAGATCAACATGGAGCAGTTGAGCTTGTAGCACGACAAGGTTGTGTCGTATAATAGGCAAATGGTATAGTCACTGGAAGAAGCTTGCCAGATGGTCACTGAGCTAGCCATCCCAACAAATGCACCAGCAGAGATGCGCATCCATAGATTAGTAGTAGGGGTGCACGAGGTGCAGGAAGAAATGACCAAGGTTCAGCTAGAGTTGAACCTTCAGATAGCAGAGCTGTGGTTGAAGGTGCAGCCGTCCATCCCTCCAAAAGTAAGAGAACAGTGCGCCAACGCTATTACATTGGGGATAGAAGAGATCAGCAGTGTAGTAAGGGACTGCACCAGAATGTTGGAAGAGTCATTCGAGGTCCTCACCAATCTGCAGGAGGACCCTAACATCTAGCACTTAGAGACAGAGGTGCATGAGCTCCAAAAGTAGTATGACAACGTCAAAGGGACTACGCAGATGGTGGCCCTCACTCAGAGTCTCATGCCAATGCAACAAGCCAAAGCGTTGAAAGAGCAAGTGGATGCCACATGACACCAAGAAGTAGTTTTAAAGGCCTGCGTTTAGCCTTGGATCGATGAGGCCTTCATCATTATAGCAAAAATTGAAGGCAAGCTCGCATAAATGTAGGGGATGCAGGAATAGATCCAGGGAGGCAATTCTGACACCACGTTCTCAGAAATATGTGTACAGGAGATTCAACAGGAAACCACTTAGTGCATTGCAGACCTTGCAGCTGTTCAAGCAGAGTTGGAGGGTCTCTGCGTAAAGATCTCCATACCGACAAAGTGACTCGAGGGCCTATTTGTGTTGGGGGCCTATTGCACGTGGAATCCCCCCAAGGCATGTTTTGGTGCTTAAAGCCCAATTTTTGACTAAGTCCATTGTAAAGACTCTGCAATTTGTGGGCGCAGAGTGCGAAGTCATAATAGAGTCATAGGGTTGCTTGCCCTTGTTTTTGTAATGTAATGTCAGTTTGAAAGATCTACCCTTGGTCCGTGGACCATGGGATTGTATAAATAGAGCAAGGCTCTAAGTGTAAGAAAAACAAGGAATCTAATAGAAGGAGTGGAAGCTTTGAGTCAAAGTGTAAGTCAGGTCTTTGGGTCGTAGAGTAGGAGAAGGCTCTATAGTGGAGTTCATAGAGGCCTAGCAGTTTGTAGCTGAGTGCACAGGGCAAGTCGAGCCTGTAATCATTGGACATCTCAAGGGTGCAGAAACCTGGTTCCAGCACGCCCCCATACTACTTTGGATGAGACCTCAGTCCACGCTCCGTGGACTTTTGCCGAAAGGGCCAATAGTACAGGGATTTGTTTGGATAATTAACTCCAAACCTAGGTCAGGCCCCAACAAGCCAGCAAAACTACTTAGAGGTTAGCTCATTTTATACAATCCCATGGTCCATAGACCATGGTTAGATATTTTATAGCTAACGTTACTTTACAAAACTAAGGCCGGGCAACCCTTTATGGCTCATGAAACCTTCGCGCTCCGCGACCAAAAAAAACAGTCTTTACAAGTTTATTTCAAAATTTGATCAAAACGAGGGCTTTTAGCCCCAAAACTATCCTTGGGGGATCCCATTCCCAACAGCAACCAACCTTCCCTCTAGGAATTACGCAATCCTCTCTGATAGCCTGCTAGTCTCTAGGATTGTGCAATCCTGCCAACCAACCCTCCCAATAGGATTTGAGCAAACTTTCTGAGCCGTAGGTTGTTCAACACAGGATTTACACAAATTTAGGCACCAGTCAGCTACTTTGCCCAAAAACTGCGCAAATCTCCTAGGCAGCTAGCCCAGCTCCCACCTAGAAGTGCACATTTTTCTACAGTAGTCGAGCAGTCTCGTGCATGTGTAGCTGAGTTGACTGATTCCATCTGGGACTAAGAAAAAAAGACTTGCATGCTGGGCTACTTCTCCCAAGGTAGCATGCAAAGGAATCCCTTGTTTCAGGGATTTATGTTTGGTAGTTGGAGGTTACATGCAAGTAGAAATTCTGAAACCTCCCACCAAGTGTTGCTTCCCCTAGATCCATGGCATGCGCATCACAACCTCGATGTTATAAAAAATCATCAACCAGATGCTGCAGAGCTCATTCCTCACATATACCTTGCATATCTAACATCCCACATCACATCTAGGAGCAGTTGGCACATTCAGCTCAGCTATTTTGGGGTAAGCCCACTACCTGTGCCTTATGCTGCATTCTATCATTTTTTGTGTTTTTGACTTGTAGGAGTACTGTTTGCTTGATTTCTTTGAAGACTTGCTATCATTTACATATATACTAGATTGTCCTAGCTCTATTTTAGTTTTCATTGCTATCTCACTGCTTTCGCATGCATGAAACTATTTTGCACGGATGTTCACCAAACTGATGAACTATCTCGCCCACATGCATGTTAATCTGTTTGCTAAATTTTTCATTCATGTTTTGCATGTAATGTCAATCACTTCTTCTATCACTTAGTATCGCCATGCATTCATTGACTTACTTCCTTCCAGTCACCCATCAGTGAGTTGGGCCAACCTTGGCCCAGGCTTTGCCTTCACCAAGGCTGCATTGTGTAATCTGTAAAGGAAGGCTAACCTTCCTCTCCAGATTTGCACATTCCTACTCGCCACTGGCCTCGAAGACTATTTTGCGCATTTCTAGAGGATAGTTGCTGCTTGGCCCAAGAAATTGCACAAATATGTCCCTAGGCCAACAGTCCTTCCCAGTTGGAATTACACATTGTGCAATCCCAGCAGTCAGCAGCCAGACTGGACTATGCATTGCGCAGTTCTAGCAGTTAGAGAGTCTCCCAGCAGCCCAAACTCTACCTTGAGGAGTCTTGGTAGTCAGTCTACCAACCTCTTGGCCGAAATTGTACAACCTTCATGATAATTCACCTCGGTATGTTGCGAGTCAGTTCTCATGCTCATTTTGTTTTTTGACTGACAGATTGCTTGCTATGATTGTTACCATGTCTTGAGGCATCGCAGGTGTTCATCTACCTCTTAGCAGTATAGGTACAATGGATTCTAGGAGACCATAGAAAAGGACAACGTTCAGATCACGCGTGGGGATGTAGTCGATCAAGTGTCTATGATCTTGGCTACTCACAAAGACATCAAGTGACAGCATCTCAGCGAGAAGCATCATGAACAGTCGCTGAAGACAACATACCAAATGCAACAAATGTAAGAGGATGTTTGTTGACACCACGAAGGCAGAATAAGGTTGAAAGCTCAAGCAGGTCCATTGTTGATGAAAGAAACTTTGGAGACTCCAGCTATGGAGTGACGTTGTGACATGAAGGCCATGTGAAGGTAGAAGATGTAACAAAGAAGGAGTTGCATGTGATGAAGTAGCAACTCAGGAAGAACATGAAGTGACACAGACAAAGGAATGAGTTGCAGCAGGATTAGCAACAGTAGTGGGCGCAACGTGCACCCACGGATGAAACTAAGCTTGGACAAGTTAAAGATCCATCCCAACAGCTAATATAGAGTAGACATGGTGAAAAGTTTGGTTTATCACATGCAAGGGATTTAGAAGCATGCATGTCATTATGCGCATGCATGCAATCAAACCTATTCAACACACTCACCAAGGCGAAGACAAGAAGCAAGTCCAACTTGAGCGGAACGGGTATTTTGGAAAGTTGATGCGCATGACCACCAACACACACTTGAAGATAAGCATAGACATTATGCATCAGTTTGCTGCCAGTTCAGCCGCACCCAAGAATACCATGCGCATGTCGGCAGACCTATTGGATGAAGGGGCCAAACCAATGCATCGGTTGCAATGAAAGCAAGAGTTCACTTAAGCAATATGTCACCGTGAGGTGCATGCACACCACCACGGATGAGAAAGCTTGGCATCATCTCACCAGCTTCACCATCAAAAGCATGTCAAAGAGTTGGACTCACCACAACAGATAGAATGTCAGTGATGTCTTGCAAGGCTCGCTCAATCCATGTTGTCTCACATGAGTACATATGCATTGTAATGTTGAGTCATATCAAGTCTAAGTCAAGTGTCAATAGTTGGATGTAACAATCATAGAGTAGGTGAAGAGTCATGAGGGTAGTTGAACTGTCACGAAGGGGAATGTCAAGGGTCACCCCACCCTTAGCTATAAATAGTCACTCATAACTCATTGTAAGGGATTTTGGTCAGCAAAGCTTCTGATAAGACTATCTTGGGTAAAGCTTGGATAGTCTTGTAGCATGCCTTGGTTTCTCCACTGCACAAAGCTAGTCCATCTCTTTGAAGGAGTGAGCGGATGTAGCTATAAAGTTCCACTATTTGCGCTAGTAGGTTTACATCGATGTATTGCATTATTGTTACTTACACTTCTTTATATAATACGATCCATGACATTTTCATGCATATGTTGTTATTGTAGTTGGACTACTCTAGCTTATTTAATGATATATGTTGTTTAACTTACGTATTTCTGTATGAACTGATTTGTAAGCAATTATCCGAGTCATGTTGTTAATGTGTTGTATATGTTGTTAATGTTGTCACATCCATGTTAACTTCTCTGCCGGACACCAGAAATATCTTTCACATGAACCTTTCTATAACAACCATTGCACTCATCTTAGACTAATTTGTGAGTGTTGTACGTGTTATCTTACCTTGTATGTTGTGACTGCCACATCCAAGTGGATTTCTGTGCCAGAAGCTGTGCATGTCCTTTTGTGTTGTGTGTTCCTATCCGAGTTGGGACTGATCCCTTTCAACCTTAAAGTCAGCTTCACCCTCATCTCCCCTTTATGTGTTAGAACCTCTCATACACCTTCTTTGACTCATTGCATCAATCACACCCTTGCCACTGACATAGTTATCTTACTTGCCTATGTGCAACACGCAGACAAGGCATTACCTTATGACACAATGTTGGGACTCCTACACGAAACGGTCTGAGGTCTAATTGGAACTTATTACCAAAGAGATCCCCTTGAGATGTTGGCAGGTACAACATTTTCAACATTCCTGGCACTAGAAGGAGGGCTTGATGACAAGCTATGTCCTCTCATCCAGTTTTGAACAGTTGTATATCTTTCATGGAGTCTTGCACTCTTCTTCCCCCGAGGTGTTTTTCGAATCGTGAATATGTCTCCATCTCAGGAAAGCTTCTCAATCTCTTGTCCACTCACAAGTATGATGGTGAAGGTGAAGTGGCTTGAATTGAGCACTTACAAACTTTCTTTCCATGATTCATGAGGAAGATGAGTTTTCTAACAAACATGCCAGTTTGTTGCTTGAGTACACATTTCGTGATTCTCCATTCCCTTGGGTACTCAGCATATCGCCTGACACTATGCACTTTGTTATGGACATATTTGGGCATTGCAACCCCTATCACATATTTCAATAAACCAAGGGCTCTCAAACCCCTAAAATTGTTGTTTCATACCCTAAAGGATCAAGGTCAACTGATTACATCATTTCCTAGAAGTTCTCCGTGAAAAACTGCTCAGAACTGGTCAAAACTGGACCATACAGACTGCTCCATGCTGAGGGTGAGATGCATCTCACCTACTACACACAAAGGGTGCGATGCATACTAAAAGCCCTTCTGTAGGGTGCGATGAGCGAGAGCAGACAAATGGCAGAAACAGTTTGCAACGAGAAACTCAAAGAATCTTTTAGAAACTGCTCATATGACACTTGCCTCTCTGAATTCGCCCAGGAATGAGTAAGAGATCATGAAATCTCCAAGTGGAACCAAGAAATATTAGTGAAATGACACTAATCAAAATCCCAGAAGCTGACTCACTCTCTTGCAAACATCTATATATGGTTTCCTCATCCTAGAGATCCAGGGGCTAGAATTTTGTAATTTGTAAGGAAGTGTTGTTGGTTTCTCTTTGAGACATTGTATTGTTGGGTGATCTTGCTTTTTTTATGAGGTCAAAAGGGCTTTTATGCTGGGAGAATGATGCTAGATCAGACAGCTTGGTTGTAATCCTCTCTTCTACTACGTCTATCAATAAAGCTACTTAATTTTTCCTCCATATAATTGTATATCTCTGAATCTTTTATTTATATATGCATTTTTATGGTTAATGTACATCTGATCCTATATTGTTTATGGTTATAGATCTCTATGCTTCGATGGTATTTTGCTACTTTGAATCTATAGGTGTTCTTTAAAGTGGGACAAACGAGAAAGGAGTAGCGAAATCTCTATCAAGGGAGAGAGGAAACAAGCAGGGAGACTAGCAAAAGACAGAGATTGGTACTCTCTGCTTCTCTCTCATCTATCTCCCATAAAGGAAAACACAAGTAACATTGGTTTGTTTGCTTCTAAGATAGCTACCCATCTTAGTGGGACTAGCAACTCTGAATGGACACTAGTTTTCCTGATAACAAAATGGCGACTTCGTTGGGGAGCGAATAGTTTGTTTGTTTTGTTACTGTTATTTTCTTTATAAACTATAGATGGAGCATGAAGTTAAGCCAACTAGCCTTCAAACTACTTTTGCTATGCAACTGCAAAGTAGATCAACGCTGCTTTAGTCAATCTCTGGGTTAGTTTATGAAGTGAACATCTAACTTGCAAACATCCTAAGTGCCCTGGTGGTAGCTCAAATAACCTCATTAGATCAGCCCCTATACTGGTGTTTACTGTCTATTATTAGCTCAGCCTAAATCCCTGAACTTAGTTGTAAACTGTGAGTGAAAGCCAAGCTTAGTCTCATTCCTGGACCATCGCACTGTCTCTCATTGGCAATCTGGATGCATCACACCTCCCATGTGTCACAGGTGAGATGCATCCCTATTTCCCTATGTTACAGGTGCGATGATTGAGTAAGACTATTTCTGCCTCTAGATTTTGGTTTTTTCTTCATTATCTTCAGCTTTATTCAGTAGTTTTGCTGTCTATGATCAGTATATCACTATTGAAACCTTCTTCCTTTGCATTATTCAGCCTCCATTGATAAAGAATTGTGAATATTTTTTATGTATTTTTCATCATTTACAGTTCTCCTTTGCAAAAAGTAGCTTAATCGAACTATCATCTTTTGATTTGAAGTGTTGCAACTGTCGTTTTCAGTCAAGAAAAAGAGTGTCATAATGTCTTCCTCTTTCAGATAGTCACCTACACTTTTGCTATTGTATTTGATTTGAATCATCAATTCTTTGAAGTGTCAAAAGCAGTTTTCAAGTCGAAATTGAAAGTGTCATCTTAGTCTTCCTTTTGTTTCGAAAAGAGAAAATTGTTAGTACTATTGCTTTGAAAGAAAATAGTTCAGATCTGTAATTAGTTTTCTTTTTGTCATTCTCACATTAAGGGAACTATAAAACAAATACATGCATGTGCATTTGCATTTAGACTACATGCAGAGATTGATTTAGGAAAAGTGCATCTAGTGTGTGCTCTCTGCTCTATGTTGAAAGAATTTTATTTCTCTTTCCTTAGTAGCTAGGATTTTCATTGCTAAAAGAAACTAAACAATTGTTTATCATCTAGATTGCATATTTAGGAATTCTATATCTACATCATGTGCTGAACCTTAAAGGAAAACTTCTTAAGAAAGATAAACTATAAATAAACTTCAATGAACATAAAAATGCTTTGGAACCTAACACACAACATCTAGAAGTCTAGGCTAGAGACACATTCCGATGTCGTAAAGCCTGGTAACTATCGTTTTCATCGTAGGTTGGGTGATTCCTCCTCTTTGATACACCAAGTGCCAGTACGGACTTGTGGTCCCACGTACCGTCGAGTATATATTGGGAGACCACAATAGGCTGATATCCTTTATCCTTAGGAAGCTGTGTCTGTCGCCCTATCGATCGCAATGCACCAAACACAGCATTCAGGAAGATTGACTGCCATACCTTAAAAAGTATTCTGCAATTTTGCGATTGGTTTGGTAATCCTTCAGTCTAGATTTCCAGAGAATCCATTTTCATTACTTTTTAGAATCCTTAAAGAAAAGGTCCATCTAAGCACTTGTCACTTCAGGCTCATTAAAAATCGAAGGCGACTAGAGTCATCTTTAGCTTTTTCTTGACTCTTAAAAATTGAAAAAGCAAGTTATGTCAAAGCATCATAAAATTTATTTTAATCGGAATAACATCACTGTTCCCTCATTGGTCTTAGGTTGAGAAAATGGAGTCCACCAATCAAGGATTTCCCCTTGGGGGGAATCCTAGTCCTTTCTCTTCTTGGGGAGATGTTGGTGCTCCACACATGGCTACATTGTCCCTTCCAGAACTCACAATTGGTTTGCCAGTATTGCTTTTCTCGACCTCTGTCATTCAAAATACCATAATTCCTCAACAATCAAATTAGAAACCAAATGATACTGAAGTTGCTCCCCCACCTTCTACTTTGTTTGTTTCTCCCTCTCCTTCTTCCTCTTTGCTTGGTGAAACTAGTAACACTAAAAGCCAAGTAACTAAGAAGAAGAAAGGGAAGGAGAAGAATAAGAAGAAGCCAACGACGAAAGGGGGAAATCATGCATCGTCTGGTGAAAATACACACACTGCACCATCCAAACCTAAATCTCCATGTGTCATTTGCAAGGGAGACCACTCTCATTGAGATTGTCCCTACATCCCACGGATCCTGAGGGACTGGTCTCCCTACTTGCACAATCCAATGTCTTCAACCTCTGATAATCACATTGAGAGCACACCATCCACTAGTGAAATTGAAGTCAATGGACAAAAAGGAAGATCTGAATTTCCTTATAGACTGTGTGAAGGCGATCATGCCGTCCACCGTTGTCCTTTCCTAGACAAAGCTAAAAGAGTCTTGGATAACTGTCCTGCTTCACCGCAGCGACTTCCTCTTGGATACAAGAAACTCTTGCCGAGTCCATCGCTAGTTGAAAATCTGACTGACAGACCTTTGTTGTCGGTTGAAGCACCTATCATTGTAGATAAGCCCTCTGAGTCCACACTAGACCAAAGCCAATAGATTGAGATGGTAGTTGACCCAGTCTTGTCTTCAGAAGGTCCACCTTCAGATGATACAGTCACCAAAGAGAATGAGAACGACACCGTTCAAATTATTTTGTTAACACAGAATCCGATGAACATGGGGGAAATCTACCCATTCCTTTACCGCGGGAAGGAAGTTCGTCAAAAATTCATCCATCCATTTATTCGGTCCCTCCTCCAAGCAATCTTGTCGTTTCCTTCAATTGGAATCTACTAGGGAGACCTCGCCTACCATCTAATGTACCATTCCGAATCATAGTACAAGCTTACAGAATGATCATGGCTGGTACTATCATAGATGAAGGGGCTTCTATGAGTATCCTTTGCTCAACTGCTTGGAAAGCGCTTGGTTCACCATCGCTTTTTCCTGAGATTCGAAATCTGTCAGGCTTCAACAAGGGAACCAATTGACCTTTAGGGATCCTTCCAAACTTGCCTATAACTTTGAGAAGTAAAATCGTTCCTCTAAATGTGATGGTAGTCCAAGGGCCTCTAGATTACAATCTACTCCTTGGGCATGACTACATTTATAGCATGGGAGCTATTGTTTCCTCACTCTTTCGAGTGATGTGTTTTCTGTATGAAGGCAGAATGGTCCAACTAGTTGACCAACTTTCATTCCTTGGTTCAAACACAGCTACTAGTCAAATAACATCCCTAACTAGTCTTTTTGCACAAGGAATGTCTCATCAACCTCCAGTCCGTCCACCTAATGAGTGTGAGTGATTCAGTGAATGTGACTAAACCTAGGAGGCATGCGCCCTGGTCTACTTCGGTAGGAAAACCCCAGATATAAGGTAAGTTTCCGCATAGGATATATGACTAGTCTGACACACTAGTCCATTTAGGAAAATGGGATTAGACTGGAAAAGGATTCCTCCGTCAAAAGTTATGTGATTGGAAATTCCCACCATTCACCTTTGTCTATTTCTGACAGAGCCAAGGAAGTGTTTTGTTTGCAAATGTGGACGAAACGATCTTGCTAATGCAAGAAGTTCTGTATGGTAACCTGGAAACTTTACTCTTCTTTATACCTGGGGGCATGCAAACCTTTTTGTACGCAAGTGAAAAGTGACTAGCGTAACTCTAACCTCATAGTTTTTTACTAACTTCAACTGCTTAAGTTAGGTGATTCGTTTGATCAACCATTCACCTTTGCAAGAGCCAAATGGCAACGAAAAAGTAAAGGAGATTGTTTTCCATTGAGAGACTATCCTACCTAACCTCAGTAGTTCTTTAACCCCTAGGATAGTAGTTGGTCATTTCTAGCTTGCATGCAAAAGGCTCTGGAGCAAAGTTTCGCATGGGGCAAGCTCCCTAAAAAATGAACCTACTAATGAGAGACATCCTTATTACACCACTGGCATGAGCAGGTTTACGCGAAGTTCAAGCTCATTAAAAAATAAACCTAGCAATGAGCATACGTTCCCCTAGAGTTCAAGCTCATTAAAAAATGAACCCACCTTTAGTAAATAATCTTTGCAATCGCATAGCTATCAGCTTTCGAACCTTGGTCATGTTCTTACCATCACCTCCACTCTTTCTTAGTCGATCATACGCCTCTGTTTGATTGTTTACCCTTTTGAGGAAAAGCTACGACAAGTTATTCTATTAGCCACCTTCTTTACACTACCGTGATTGAAAAGTTCCAAACCTTACCTGGAACCAGTTGCTATCCAAAAACATCACTCGTTCCTCAAAAAACGAGTCTCCTTTAAGCTCTTTTTAGACTCGTAAAATATGAAAAGATTTCCAAGCAATTGGCCTCTCTAGCTCATTAAAGTTATTGGAAGTGCCATCCCTGCTCTCTATTTTAATCTTTTTGGACCTGAGCAATCATTACACAAAAATATCAAGCACTTGTCTTGTTCGGCTTGTTAAAACTATCGAAAAGTCATCCCTTTTGTATTATTTTATACTTTTTTGGACATAAGGGATTATATTACGAGAAAGGGCTTCTGGAGTTTCCTTTCCATCTCTTTTTAGACTCTCTAAAATTGAAAAGGACCAAGTTATATTTGTCGTTAAACTCGTTAAAAAAATAGTGACAAACTTTTCCATGCAGATAAGAGAAAGTTTCACTATTGCTAGGCTCATTAAAACATAGTGACAAGTTTGCCTGAAGGGAAAATTATAGAACAAGCATATGTTATCCTCCTCATGCTTGACAAAAATAAAGAGGTACTGGTCAGCAATGACTGGGGAAAAAGGGAAGAAAACTTGAATAAATTCATTGGTAGTAGGTCGCTCTTGAACATGACACTTTCACTCCATCACCATGATTGAGTCGGGTTGGGTTATTCTGTTCACTGATCATATCACCATTGGTCCTCCATACCATCCGTTTTGGGGTTAACACTACCAATCCATTTCAGTGTCACCGATATTTTCGAGAGAAGTTGGTCAGAGAATTCACCAACCTAGGTAACACCTCATCCACTGCAATACCTTAATGCTCCATTCTTTCATGACTGCCACCCTGAACCTTGTATCATCAGATCGTTTTCACCTCCACAAAATCATTTGCTCCATTCCGTGTCGTAGATGTGGGATTCATTAAGGCCCTCCTACTACGAGTCACTTCTTGTCGACATCAGCTCATTATCCAAGAAGTTGACTTAGGAACAACCATGTTAGTACTTTGAAGCTTGCATGCCTCAATGGCAAGTTTCTCACTTACGGCGACAGGTTTACATCAATGGCCTTCGATCGAAAGATTTTGCGTGGTGTTTGACATCAACTCATGTATTCAGACCATGTGAATTGTACTGTAATACCTTGAGGGTCATCATCATTATGGGTGATTCCTCTCGCACCTGTTAATAGCTTACATCATTGGCTGGTAATCAGGTGACGTCTTTCCATGTTCGACATCCAAACATATTTTTACATGGATCTAGTTTCATCCATCTAGGGTGTGATATATTCAAGAAAATAAAGACATCAAATGTACATCATAGCTGCACAAATAATCATCCAAGCTAAGGGATGATGGCTCTACCAAAATCATTAGTCTGCCACACAGACAATTGTCTATCTTATGTACATGAAAATGGATTTATAAAGCTAAGCATGGGAATGCCCTCCTCAGCTAGATCATGAAAATATTATGAAGATAATGTGTTGTATTGTATCTTATTACAGGTCACCTTCCAGTTCAAAAAACTTCAGATCCTCATGATAAAGCATTTCACCTGACATCAGAAGATTTACGACCTCATGCTTTAGGGGGCAATTGTTATAGACATATTTGGGCACTCCAACCCCAATCACATATGTCAATAAACCAAGGGCTCTCAAACCCCTAAAATTGTTGTTTCATACCCTAAAGGATCAAGGTCAATTGATTACATCATTTCCCAGATGTTCTCCCTGAAAAACTGCTCAAAATTGGTCAAAACTGGACCATACATACTACTCCATGTTGAGGGTGCGATGCATCTCACCTTCTACACACAAATGGTGCAATGCATACTGAAAAGCACTTCTCTAGGGTGCGATAAGTGAGAGTAAAAAAATGGCAGAAGCAATATGCTAGGTGGAAACTCAAAGAATCTTCTAGAAACTACTCATATGTCACTTGCCTCTCTGAATTCACCCAGGGATGAGTAAGAGATCATGAAATCTCCAAGTGGAACGAAGAAATATCAGTGAAATGACACTAATCAAAATCCCAGAAGCTGACTCACTCTCCTACAAACATCTATATATGGTTCCCTCATCCTAGAGATCCAGGGGCTGGAATTTTGTAATTTGTAAGGAAGTGCTGTTGATTTCTCTTTGAGACATTGTATTGTTGGGTGATCTTGCTTTTTTATGAGGTGAAGAGGGCTTTTATGCTGGGAGGATGATTCTAGATCAGACAGCTTGGTTGTAATCCTCTCTTCTACTACGTCTATCGATAATTCTATTTGAGTTTTCCTCGATATACTTGTATATCTCTAAATCTTGTATTTATATATGCATTTATATGGTTAATGTACATCTGATCCTATATTGTTTATGGTTATAGATCTCTATGCTTTGATGGTATTTTGCTGCTTTGACTCTACAGGTGTTCTTTGAAGCAGGAAAAGTGAGAAAGGAGTGGCGAAAGCTCTATCAAGGGAGAGAGGAAACAAGCAAGGAGACTAGCGAAAGACTGAGGTTGGTACTCTCTGCTTCTCTCTCATCTATCTCCCATAAAGGAAAACAAAAGTAACTTTCGTTTTTTTGTTTCTAAGATAGCTACCTGTCGTAGTGGGACTAGCAGCTCTGAATGGACACTAGTTTTCCCGATAACACACTAATTTGAGCACTGTTGTGATATTATTGAAGACACATTCTATCATTTTGATCTAGACCATCTTGACTGGAAACTATTACAAGAACAGAGGGCTCTACATGAATCCGTTATTGATTTTTGGCAGCACTTCCGTGACTTTTAATTTCAAGCTCTAAGGAGCTAGATGAAATTTGTTTATCTTTGGGATCGGTTCAAGTATTGCCTTAAAAAATCTTCCCATCCCAAGAGAAATTTTGAGATCAAGCTTCACTTAACATTCTTCATTGATGGAGTTGCACAATCTCATGTGGAAGTGAGCACTGTCTCAACTAACTACCCACCTTCCTCTTATTCAACAACTTCACCACTACCTAGTGATTTTAAGGATCATACTCACACACCTGTTCATCCTTCGCACCCTCCCAACATCACTTCACTCAATTTTCATGCAAATTTTGTTGTGAGTCCTTCGAGTCCTCAAATGCATTCATTTCTACAACCTCCGTCTTCACAGCTAGGTGTTCCTCCGGATGATGTTGTCTTGTGTTCATCCATTCTAGAGTATGAGTGGGAGCTTTAACATCAACACTCAGTAAAGGATTACTCCCTTCTATCTGAGCCCCCTACGTTCTTTCCTAGCATCGTTGGTGAACCTACCATCTATTATTTTGCATGTCTCTTCATCCATGGATGCACCCATTGTTGATCTTTCACAAGACACACTGTATGTTAGCCCATCATCCAACAATAGAGAGGACCAATCATTCATTGAAAATCCACTTGATCTTTCATCTACTCTTTCTGAAAACGTGGAGGGTGAACATCCTTCCTCCTCATCTACTGCTCTATGTGATTCATCAAACCATGAGGATACCGACTAACATCCTAAATTTTCTAATCTTGGCCATCGTGATCTCTTCACCTCATCATCTGATCACGATGTGGATTCACTCGTTGTTAATATGTCTAAGCGACTGGTCTATGAAGATCCATTTGTCAACAAAGTCGAAGCCTCATAGACCATCGAGGCACTTCAACTTGAGCTGATGGTTATGTCAGGCCCTCGCTATCGTGAGGTTGGTTTCACTTTTGAATAGGAAATTGTTCAAACACCGAAGGCTCCTCATCACTCATTTGTGTGTATTGAAGATCAATATAACACTCAAATTTTACTTCCTCCACTCGAACTACATGATCCCATTGCTCATCCATTGGAGGAGTCTTACATTGAAAGCACTCATGCACGACACAAGTTATCTTTGCTTCTTTTGTTTGCTTGGATGTCAAGGTCAAGAGTGTGATTATGCTTCAAAGTTGCATGTAGAGTCACACAACACCATGATAAGTCCATAGACTACCCATCATGAACATGCACTCACTTATCTCCTGTGGGCACTTTGAATCACGGAGTGTGGTTGTCTTCATTGTTATATCTTTCTTGCTTGTTGGTTCACACTATTGGGTTGCACACGGACCAAGCCTTCACCAACATGGGTCTATCAATGAGGTAGTGACTGAATTGGAAGTATCACTTCATGCGATTAGGCCCATGTACTTTTAGTGTGGGAATAGGAGTAGTGTTTGCTTTCAGTTGTTTGCTTACATGCTTGTTTTCTTGCTTGTTTTCTTACTTGTGTTGCTTTCACTTTCACTTCTACTTTTTCTTTGCTTTGATGTTTGTCAATTTGTTTGTTTCATTCATAGGTTAGTCTTACATGAAACCATGTATGACTCTTGAAGCAAGCTTGGTAAAGTCCAAGAGGGCTTGTACAACTATCACTACTAGGTTATCTATCATCTTGCCTCTGTATGATGAGCTTGTTACTCTTATTCCATGATATGTTGAAGCAAAATACATACTATTTGAAGTGAACCTTGGTGAAAACTGAATGCTTGTGTGCTAACTAGTGTCACCTTCTCTAGTGGGTTGTTTTTGGGTTAACCCTTGGCAGCCTAGTCAAGTAGAGGAAGGTGAGGAGGAAAACCTTAATAGGCATTTAATAGATATAATAAACTACTTCTCTACTAGAACAACCTCTTCTGCTATCAATAAGTCGGGATACCTCTTCCGCCTCTGAAATGAATAGGTACTATATGCAATGAAAATGAAAACAATGAAAAGTAAAAAAACTTCAAAATGAAAAATGAATAAGGAAAAAGAAGAGAAAATATTCATGCACAAGGAGTTGATGCAAGTACCTCAACTGGGGTACTAAATAGGCTCGTTGGCAATGGAGCCATGCTTGCATTCCTATGTGACTCCACTAGGGTACCGTCTAGGCCTGCTGGCAGTGGAGCAACACCAGATATGAAACTAAGACTCTGATGAGTATACTGCTTGTGCACCTATATACCCCTCAACCCCAATCGAAACAAATGTGTTTCTTTGGCTTGGAATGTGTGTCAATTGACCAAAAGTTCGACAAATGCTACATCTTACAACCAAACTAGTGTGAAGCCAAGATGAGCTTAGAGCTGAACAATACTTCCATAGGTGTTAGACTTGCTTTCCACGAACAAGGTCCATTCAGAGCTGGAGTTCTACCAGTGTGTCGCCAAGTGTTGTAGCGGCTGCAACCACCCTCCAAAATTTTTCCTTAGCCTGTTTTGGAGCCTCCTTACCAACCTTATACAACACTTTGTCTTGCATCGTCAAGCACTCAAGCTTCAAGTGTTTTCCTCACACAAAGGTAGCATGTCGATCATAGTGGATCCATTCCCCTTACAGATTGCTCACCCAAACTTGGTCCATCTGGAGGATAAGAAACTTCCCCTTGAAAATTTCACATTTCTTGAGGACAACCAGGCTTCCCTCCAGGATTTGTGAAATCCTCTCTGACAGCCTGCTAGGCTCCAGGATTGTGCAATCCTTCCAGCCAACCCTCCCAGCAAGATTTGAGTAAAGTTTCCCAGTAGTAGGCTATTCAGCATAGGATTTGTGAAAATGTGGGTACCAGTCAGCTTCTTTGCCTAGAAATTGCGCAAATATCCTAGGTAACCAGCCGCACTCCCACTTAGAAATCCACATTTTTCTCCAGCAGTCGGGTAGTCTCTTGCATGTGCAGCTAAGTTGAACGATTCCCTCCGGGACCGAGCAAGACATACTTGCATGCATGGGATACTTCTCCCAAGGTAGCATGCAAAGGCATCCATTGTTTCAAGGATCTATGTTTAGTAGTTGGAGAAATCTGGTAGAACTCTAGCTCTCAGAATGGACCTTGTTTGTGAAAAGATTGCCTTAGATGGAGACATATTTACAATTCGAAAAACACATCAGGGGAAGAAGAGTGTAAGACTCCATGAACGATATGAAACTGTTCAAACTTGGATGAGATGAGATAATTTGTCATCACGCCCTCCTTCTAGTGCCAGGAAGGTTGATGGTGCTGTACCTTCCAACATGTTAAGGGGATCTCCCCGGTAAGAAGTCCCAATTATACCTCAGACTATTTGGTGTAGGAGTCTCGACATTGGGTCGTAAGGTAATGCCTTGACCATGATGTCACATAGAGGCAAGTAACATAACTCTGTCAGTATCAAGGGTGTGACTGATGCAGTGAGTCAAAGGAGGTGTATGAGAGGTTCTAACACATAAAGGTGAGATGATGGTGAAGGTAAGCTCCATGTTGAAAGGGATAAATCCCAACTCAGATAGGAACACACAACACAAAAGGACATGCACGACTTCTGGCGGAGCAATCCATTCGGATGTGGTAGTCACAACATACAAGGTAAGATAACACGTACAACACTCACAGATCAGTTTCAGACGAGTGCAACGATTGTTACAGAAAGGTTGATGTGAAAGATATTTATGGTGTTTGACAGAGCAGTCAACATGAACACGACAACATTAAAAACATATACAACACATTAACAACAAGATACCTGGGTGAATGATCATGAAGGTTGTGCAATTTCAGCTAGGAGGTTGGGAGATCGACTGCCAAGACTGCTCATGGCATAGTCTAGGTTGCTGGGAGACTGGCTAGCTACTAGAATTGCACAATGCACAATCCAGTCTCACTGCTCACTGCTACAATTGTGCAATGCGCAATTCCAACTGGGAAGGACTGTTGGCATAGGGACAAGTCTTTGCAATTTCGTGCGCCAAGTAGCAACTGTCCTCCTGAAATGCGCAAAATAGTCCTGGTGGCCAGTGCCATGCAGGAATGTGCAAATCCGGAGAGGAAGGTGAGCTTTCCTTTCCTAGATTACGCAATGTAGCCTTGGTGAAGGTAGAGCTTGGGCTAAGGTTGGCCCAACTTGCCGACGGGAAACTAGAAGCAAAGTTAGTGAATGCATGGCAACACTAAGTGATAGCAGAAGTGATTGACAGTGCATGCAAAACATCAATGAAAAATTTAGCAAAAACATCAACATGCATCTGGGCAAGGCAATTCATTGATTTAGCGAACATTCACGCAAAATAGTTTTATGCATGTGATAGCAGTGAGATAGCAATGAAAATTGAACAGAGCTAGGACAAGCTAGTATATATGTAAACGATAGCAAGCGTTCAAAGAAATCCAGAAAACAATACTCCTACAAACAAAAAACACAAAAAAAGATAGAAATGCAGCACAAGGCATGGGATGCAGGCTTACCCCAAAACAACTGAGCTGAATGTGCTTCCTACTCCTAGATGTGATGTGGGATGTTAGAGATGCATGGTTGATGTGAGGAATGAGCTCTGCAGTGTCCAGTTGATGAGTTTTTATAACATCGAGCTTGTGACATGCATGCCACGAATCTAGGGGAAGCTACACTTGGTGGGTGGTTTGAGAATTTCTCCTTGCATGTAACCTCCAACTGCTAAACATAGATCCTTGAAATAAAGGATGCCTTTGCATGCTATGATGGGAGAAGTAGCCCATGCATGCAAGTTAGTTTTTCTTAGTCCTAGAGGGAATCTGTCAAATCAGGTGCACATGCAAGAGAATACTCGACTACACAAGAAAAATGTGCATTTCGAGATGGTAGCTCGGTTGGTTGCCTAGGATATTTGTGCAATTTCTTGGCAGAGCCACTGAATGGTGCCTAGATTTGTACAAATCATGGGCTGAACAGCCTACTGTTGGGAATTTTCACAAACAAGGTCCATTCAGAGAGCTAGATTTCTACTAGTGTGTCACCAAGTGTTGTAGTGGCTACAACCACCCTCCAAAATTTTGCCTTGGCCTGTTTTAGAGCCTCCCTACCAACCTTACACAACACTTTGTCTTACTTCGTCAAGTACTCAAGCTTGAAGTGTTTTCCTCACACAAAGGAAACATGTCGATCATAGTTGATCCATTCCCCTCATAAGTTGCTCACCGAAACTTGGTCCAACTACAGGCTAAGAAACTTCCCCTTGAAAATTGTGCATTTCTTGAGGGAAACTAGCCTTGCTTGCAGGAATTGCACAATCCTCTCTGCTAGCCTCCTGGGCTCCAGGATTGCGCAATCCTGACAGCCAACCCTCCTAGTAATATTTGAGAAAATTTTCTATTAATAGGCTATTCAGCCCAGGATTTGCACAAATATGGGCCCCAGTCAGCTGCTCTACCCAGAAATTGCACAAATCTCCTAGGCAGCTAGCCGAGCTCCCACCTAGAAATGTGCATTTTTCTCCAGCAATCGAGTAGTCTCTTGCATGTGCAACTGAGTTGGCTGATTCCCTCTGGGATTGAGCAAAACATACTTGCATTCATGGGCTACTTCTCCCAAGGTAATATGCAAAGGAATGCCTTGTTTCTGGGATCTATGTTTAGCAGTTGGAGGTTACATGCAAGGAGAAATTCTGAAACCTCCCACCAAGTGTGACTTCTCCTAGATTCATGGCATGGGTGTTATAACCTCGATGTTATAAAAACTCATCAACCGAACACTGCAGAGCTCATTCCTCACATCAACCTTGCATCTCTAACATCCCACATCACATCTAGGATCAGTCGACACATTCAGCACAGTTGTTTTGGGGTAAGCCTGCTTCCCATGCCTTGTGCTACATTTCTATCATTTTTTGTGTTTTTCATTTGTAGGAGTACTTTTTTCTTGATTTATTTGAATGCTTGTTGTTTTTTACATATATACTAACTTTTCCTAGCTTTATTTCAATTTTCGTTGCTATCTCACTATTTTCGCATGCATGAAACTCTTTTGCACAGATGTTCGCCAAACTGACAAGCTGCCTCGCCCGTGTAGAGCTATAAAAAGGGTCTCTTTCACCTCTAATTATCTCACATTAATATGTCAATCCAGGAGCGTTTGGTTATTACAAAGAGTGACTCAATCCGAGGCTATTTGTCAGAGTAATGCTAGTAGTACAGCGTTCTACAAAAATACAAGAGTAAACGGATGCTTGTCTAGAACTAAGTTACTTCAAATGACTAAAGCACACACTCTTAAAACTAAGCAACTGATCAGTCAAGGGTTCGGTGACGATAACCCATCCCTTTGGAAACTGATAGAAAGGAAATTAGAGCATGGAAAATCACACATTCAGAAAACTAGGCAACTTATCAGTCAAGGGTTCGGCAGCAATAGCCCGTCCCTTTGGAAACTGATGGAAAGGAAATTAGAGCATGGAACGCAGGTCTGGGAGCGAGGCAGTAAATGCCGAGGCTCGCTACAGCCTTAGACCGTCTCTCACACCAAAATAACAAATGCAAGTAAATGGAACGACAGATAGAAAAATGGAACAGCAAATAAGAAATTGAACGGCAAATCTGGAATGGAACAACAACTCTAAAATGGAACAGTAATCGAACAACTAAGTCTCGCGAGCATCAATCAAACTTAATCTATTAATCCAAATGCCCTCTTTGCAATCAAATAACAATCTTTCACTCTTAAGGCAAATCAAGCAGAACACACTAATGAAACAGCACTAACTATTGATAAATTATGGAACAGCGCCAGTAAATCATATACACACGCAACACACTGGAATAGTAATCTGATCAATATTGATTAACAAGAATACGACTGTATTTCCAAATAGAACAGCATTACTTCTGAATCCAACAATCGTAAAGAACACTTCTTGCAGATGAATCTTATAATATGAATGTACAGCACAAAAGCTCTGTAACAGAACAGTAATAATATTCGGTTAAGACTAACAACATGCAATCAACTCTGAAAGGATCAATAATATAATGCAGAGTCAATACATAATTCTATCTGTAAAAACCTTAATGAATTGATCTTAACAGAGCATGTAATAGCAACTTATAAAGCATATCAGATTACCAAATAACAATGATAAGCAAACCACACAGAAATCAAATCGTAGTGATACAGAAGCGAGTGTCCTCCGGGGCCGGGCCCTTAGCCTCAAGGGTACACCGCTTTAAGTTAATCCAGACGCAGAGATGAGATAAACACCAAGTTTATATTAATGCATAAGACAAAAGTACAATGAACTAGTTCCTCAACGAGACTCGATGATCAAAGTTGATCTTTTACAGAAAATTACATAAAAACATATATCAGGCTTAACAGTGTTGTCCCTTTTTATAAAGGTGACGGAGGAGATGTCTAAGTAACAAGATAAATAAAGCAGTGATCCCTCAGGATCAAGGATCCTGAGAGATTCGCCAAACTGTTAATCCTTCATCTTTTCTTTTCTTCTCCGCCAAGCTGGTGTCTTCTCCTCCTTTTCCAGGCCGATTTGCCTCGATCTGCTTAGCCTTGTTTGCATTCGGTTTCCCTTCAAAGGAACAGCAGTTATCTCGTCTTTGTCTTTTCCTTCGGAACGACAACTCCTCGTTTTCACCTTTTTCTGCACAGAAGAATAACACTTATCAACGATTACGTCTTACATATTAATTCTTACATGTTTTGTTATAATCCTTTATTGTTTTCCAAATTCATGATGCAAAAAGGTTTACAAATTCTACTGAAAGCCATTGAAATGATTATCAAAAGCATACCTTTTTAGTACTCCACACACCCCCCTGCTTACCCTGTTTCATGCCCTCATGAAAACATTGTAGTTGACATGCAAGGCAGTGAGAGAATAGGCTGGAGAAGGAATCTCATGCGGAGGCCTACAGCCATGATGGGTGACTAGATAGTCAAAGAACTGACCTGTTTGACCCTCAGGCATCTCATACAGGGCTTGATATCCGGGTGCAGGATGCCAGATAATTGGACTACGGAATCTATATCCTAACCAGGATGGCCCTGCTCTCAAAATACTTTCGCCATAGAGGTTCAAACGGCTGGCAGCTAATTCGAAATTCTCATATTTGAATGGCTCCCTGAGCTGGATGTTTGGATTAGAGATTCGATACCGAAATTTGGCTGCATCAATGGCGAGGTCTTTGATAGAAAGAAAATATTCTAAGCTTTGTCGAATGAGTGCTTCATGCATAGGCCCTAACGTTTCAATGACACCCGGAGTTCTCATAAGGTTTCTATGTGCTTTCCATAACCGCACTGGGTCCCTAGGCTCAGCCCTTACCCACAAGTCTAGGCCATTTTCCTGCCTCTGGAAAGTGTTATAGGCTTTGAGCCATTTAACCTGATTAACCCCGAATGAGATGAATGCTTGCAATTGAATGTCCCCAACAAAAGGACCAGGGTTCAACTCAGTCTCCTGATCTAGCACGAGGTTATGCAAATAAAATTCACATAGCAATCTTTGGACCTTTACCCCGTAATGCTTGCAGCAGTCTATAAAATCATTGACAGTATTGATTTGTATGGGGGCACCTGCTTTAACAGCTTTTATCTTTAATTGTAAATACCGTTCTAGTAAAAACAAAGCATAGTTTTTAGCAGGGGCCCTACAGGTTAGAACATCATTGTATAAAGAACACAAAGTGTCCATCTGCTTAATAACAGTATCTAATATACGAGTTACCTTTGCAAATTTTTCTTGTTCCTTCCGCCATCCTTCAAAGGCCTGGATTTCAGACTGATTGACATTCCGAAGTTGCTGCTGTGACTCTTCATATTTCTCATGGGGGACCGTTTGCTCTCTAAGTTGTTCAGCTTCTTGCTGGGCTTGCTTCATCATCTTATGCAAGGTTCTTGTCTTCGGATCTCTTTTCCATAGGTCAGTGGAGGCCAGGAGTTTTACCTGAACTTTCTTATTACGCTGCTTGGAGTTCAGAACCCTTATTACCCCTGAGGGTGGTGCCTCTGTCTGGATTTCCTTGTTCTCCTTTTCTTTTTTAACACGAATATAAGTTTGTTGCTGTTCCTTTTCAAATGGAACAGCAGTCTGTTCCTCAACATCATTTGGAACAGCAGTTTTTTCTTCAGCAGGGTTTTGAACAGTAGGGCGATTGTTGGTCCTTCGCCTTTTTGTCTTGCGGGGTTTTACTGCAGTGGCCCTCTTTTTCTTCCCTACGGTCTTTCTTACCCTCTGGTTTGCTTTCAAAATTCTAATTTGCTGTCGGAGCTGGGCTATTGTATTCAATAACCTCTGCTGTTTCTTTCTCAATTTTTGAATTTCCAAGGTTTCGGCAGATGGCCCTCGACTAGCCCTTGAATCTTTCTCTTGGGGTGTTTCTTCGCTATTCTGCCCTGGCTGTTCTGGGGTAGGAACCTTAGCTGGTTCCGTCTCTTTCTGGGCAACTTCTTTCTCTGCTCCTACTCCCTCTGGAATTTCCTCTGGTGCCTTGGGAACAGATTGTTCCCGTTCAGTGTCTCTTATTTCCTCTTCATCATGAATAGGTAGATTACCTTCTTCTGCCTCTACTGCATGTGACTTTTCAGATGTGTTTTCTTCTTGGGGTTTGTCGTGGAGGCCTGGGGTTTTCAATGGCTAATTTGTTTCAATAGGAGATTTTGGTTCCTCGGTTTCCCCTGTTTCTCCTTCTCCTTCACAAAAGTTACTGAAATTCCCTTCTTGCAATAGTTCTGGAGTAGAATTTTCAATTTCGAGTGATACAAAAGCAAGTGTCCTCCGGGACCGGGCCCTTAGCCTCAAGGGTACACTGCTTTAAGTTAATCCAGATGCAGAGATGAGATAAACACCAAGTTTATATTAATGCATAAGACAAAAGTACAATGAACCAGTTCCTCAATGAGACTCGATGACCAAAGTTGATCTTTTACAGAAAATTATATAAAAACATATGTCAAGCTTAACAGTGCTGTCCCTTTTTATAAAGGTGACGGCGGAGATGTCTAAGTAACAAGATAAACAAAGCAGCGATCCCTTGGGATCAAGGATCCTGAGAGATTCGCCAAACTGTTAATCCTTCATCTTTTCTTTTCTTCTCCGCCGAGCCGGTGTCTTCTCCTCCTTTTCCGGGCCGATTTGCCTCGATCTGCTTAGCCTTGTTTGCTTTCGGTTTCCCTTCAAAGGAACAGCAGTTATCTCGTCTTTGTCTTTTCCTTCGGAACGGCAACTCCTCGTTTTCACCTTTTTCTGCACAGAAGAATAACACTTATCAACGATTAAGTCTTACATATTAATTCTTACATGTTTTGTTATAATCCTTTATTGTTTTCCAAATTCATGATGCAAAAAGGTTTACAAATTCTATTGAAAGTCATTGAAATGATTATCAAAAGCATACCTTTTTAGTACTCCACAGCCCACATGCATGTTGATTTGTTTGCTGAATTTTTCAATCATGTTTTGCATGCACTATCAATCACTTCTATTATCACTTATTGTCACCATGCATTCACTAACTTACTTGTTTCTAGTTTCCCATTGGCGAGTCGGGCCAACCTTGGCCTGGGTTGTGCCTTCATCAATGCTACATTGTGTAATCTGGGAAAGGAAGGCTCACCTTCCTCTCCAGATTTTCACATTCCTACTTGGGACTGGCCTCCAAGACTACTTTACACATTTCTGGAGGGCAGTTACTGCTTGGCCCAAAAATTGCGCAAATTTGTCCCTAGGCCAACAATCCTTCCCATCTAGAATTGTGCAATGCGCAATCCCAGCATTCAACAACCAGACTGGACTGTACATTGTGTAGTTCTAATAGTCAGCCAGTCTCCCAGCAGCCCAGACTATGCCTTGAGCAGTCTTGGTAGTCGGTCTCCTGACCTCTTGGCCAAAATTTCACAACCTTCATGATCATTTACCCAACTATCTTGTTGTTAATGTCTTGTATATGGTGCTAATGTTGTTTCATCTGTGTTGACTGCTCTGCCAGAGACGAGAAATATCTTTCACATGAACCTTTCTATAACAACTATTGCTCTCATCTCGGACTGATCTGTGAGTGTTGTACGTGTTATCTCACCTTGTGTGTTGTGATTGACACATCTGAGTGGACTACTCCATCAGAAGTTGTGCATGTCCTTTTGTGTTGTGTGTTCCTGTCCTAGTTGGGACTGATCTCGTTCAACTTGGAACTCACCTTCACCCTCATCTCCCCTTTACGTGTTAGAACCTATCATACACCTTCTTTGACTTACTACATTAGTCACACCCTTGCTACTGGCAGAGTTATCTTACTTGCCTCTATGCGACATCGTGGTCAAGGAATTACCTTACAACCCAATGTTGGGACTCCTACACCAAACGTCTGTTGTGTAATTGGGACTTCTTACTAGAGAGATTCCCTTGACATGTTGGAAGGTACAACACCATCAACATTCCTCGCGCTAGAAGGAGGGCCTGATGACAAGATGTGTCCTCTCATCCAGTTTTGAATAGCTTCATATCTTTCAAGGATTCTTGCACTCTTCTTCCCTTGAGGTGTTTTTTGAATCGTGAATATGTCTCCATCTCAGGGAATCTTTCCATGAACAAGGTCCATTCAAAGAGCTTGAGTTCTACAATATTTCTCCTACTAGCTAACCCTCCCAGCGAGATTTGAGCAAATTTTCCCAGCAGTAGGATATTCATCCCAGTATTTGCACAAATCTAGGCACCAGTTAGCTGCTCTGCCAAGAAATTGCACAAATCTCCTAGGCAGTGAGCCGAGCTCCCACCTAGAAATGCACATTTTTCTCCAACAATCGAGTAGTCTCTTGTATGTGCAACTGAGTTGATTGATTCCCTCAAGGACTGAGAAAAATAGACTTGCATTCATGGGCTACTTCTCCCAAGGTAGCATGTAAAGGCATCCATTGTTTCAGGGATTTATCTTTAGCAGTTGGAGGTTACATGCAAGGAGAAATTCTAGAACCTCCCACCAAGTGTCGCTTCCCCTAGATTCATGGCATGTGCGTCACAACCTCAATGTTTTAAAAACTCATCAACTGGATGCTGTAGAGCTTATTCCTGACATCAACCTTGCATCTCTGACATCCCACATCACATTTAGGAGTAGTTGGCACATTCAGCTTAGCTATTTTAGGGTAAGCCCACTTCTCATGCCTTATGCTGCATTTATGTCGCTTTTTGTTTTTTTTCTTGTAGGAGTATTATTTGCTTGATTTCTTTGAATGCTTGTTGTCATTGACATATATACTAGCTTCTCCTAGCTCTATTTCAGTTTTCGTTTCTATCTCACTGCTATCACATGCATGAAACTATTTTGCATGGACATTCACCCAACCAACGAACTGCCTCACCCACATGCATGTTGATCTATTTGTTGAATCTTTCATTCATGCTTTTCATGCACTATCAATCACTTTTGTTGTCACTTATTATCGCCATGCATTCACTGACTTACTTGCTTTCAGTCACTCGACGGTGAGTCGGGCCAACCTTGGCCTGGGCTCTATCTTCACCAAGGCCGCATTAAGCAATCTTGGAAAGGAAGGCTCACCTTCCTCTCTAGATTTTTACATTCTTTCCTGGCATTGGCCTCCGAGAATTTTTTGGACATTTCTAAAGGAGAGTGGTTGTTTGGCCCAAAAAAATGCACAGATCTGTCCTTAGGCAAACAATCGTTCCTAGCTAGAATTTCACATTGCGCAATCCTAGCAGTTGACACCCAGAATGGACTGTGCATTGCGTAGTTCCAACAGTCAGCTAGTCTCCCAGTAGCTTAGACTATGCCTTGAGTAGTCTTGGTAGTCGGTCTCCTGACCTGCCATTCGAAATTGTGTAACCTTCATGATCATTCACCCAGGTACGTTGCAAGTGAGTTCTTATGTTCATTTAGTTTTCAACTGATACATTTCTGGCTATGAGGGTTTCCATGTTCCATCTATCGTAGGTGTTCATATGCCTCTTAGCAGTACAAGTACAGTGGTTTCCAGGAGAGAAAAGACGAGGAAACTGTTCATAGAACACTTGGGGATGCAGTCCATCAAGTGCTTATGAGCTTAACTACTCACGAAGAGATCAAGTTGTTCATAGACAAGTACATCAAGTTGTTCATAGAAAAGGACATCAAGTGACAACATCTCAGCGAGAAACATCATGAACAACATTCCAAATGCAACAAATGCAAGAGGAGGGTTATTGACAACATGGAGGTGGAACAAGGTTGCAAGCTCAAACAGGTCCATTATTAATGAAAGCAACTTTGGAGACTCCAGCTATGGAGTGACAATGTGACATGAAGATCATGTGAGGGAAGAACATATAACAAACAAGGAGTTGCATGTGATGAAGTAGCAACTTAGGAAGAACATGAAGCTGTGCAGACAGATGAATGAATTTCAGTGGGATCATGAAAGGAAGTGGGCACAACTTGCACTCACAAATGAAACTACGCCTGGACAAGTTAAAGATCCATCCCAACAGCCAACACAGAGCAGGCATGGTGAGATGTGTGGTTGATCGCATGGAAGGGATTCATAAGCATGCATGTCATTATGCGCACACATGTAATCCAACCCGTTCAACACACTCACCAAGGCAAAGATAAGATGTAAGTCCAACTCGAGCCGAACGGGTACTTCAGCAAGTTGATGTGCATGACCACCAGTACACACTTGAAGATCAAAACAGACACTATACATCAGTGTGTTGTTGGTTTAACTACACCCAAGAAGACCATGTGCATGTTAGCAGACATGTTGGATGAAGGGCCGAACCAATGCACCAGTTACAATGGAAGGAAGAGTTTTCTTTAGCAAGATGTCACCATGAGGTACATGCACACCATCACAGATGACCAAGATTGGCATCAGCTCACTAGCTTCACCATCATAAGCATGTTAAAGAGTTGGTCTCACCATAGTGGACCGAGTGTCAGTGATGTCTTGCAAGGCTTTCTCAAGCCATGTTGTCTCGCATGAGTACATGTGCATTGTAATGTTGAGTCATATCAAGTGTAAGTCAAGTGTCAACAATTGGATGTAATAGTGATAGAGTTGGTGAAGAGTCATGATGGTAGCTTAACTGTCAAAAAATGGATTGTCAAGGGTCACCCCATCCTTTACTATAAATAGTCCCTCATAACTCATTGTAAGGGATTTTGGTCAGCCAAGTTTATGATAAGACCATCTTGGATAAAGCTTGGATAGTATCGTAACGGACCTTGGATTCTACACTACACGGAGCTAGTTCATCTCTTTGGATGAGCAGGAAAATGTGGCTATAATGTTCCACTATTGGTGCTAGCAAGTTTACATGGATGTATTGTATGATTGTGATTTACACTTCTTTATATAATAAGATCCAACACATTTTCATGCATATGTTGTTATTGTAGTTGTACCGCTACGGTTGCCTTAATGATATATGTCTTTTAACTTACGTATTCGTGAGTGTTGTACATGTTATCTTACCTTGGATGTTGTGACTGCTGCATCTGAGTGGATTGTTCCACCGGAAGCTGTGTATGTCCTTTTGTGTTGTGTGTTCCCATCCGAGTTGGGACTGATCCCTTTCAACTTGGATATCACCTTCACTCTCATCTCCTCTTTATGTGTTAGAACCTCTCATACACCTTCTTTGACTCACTTCATCAGTCACACCCTTGCTACTAACAAAGTTATCTTACTTGCCTCTGTGCGACATCATGGTCAAGGCATTACCTTACGACCCACTACTGGGACTCCTACACCAAACGGTCTATGGTCTAATTGGGACATCTTAGCGGGGAGATCCCCTTGACATGTTGGCAAGTCCAGCACCATCAACATATCCATAAATAATAGTATAATTGTCAGAGTCCCTCGCATGAGCCAAGGATACAAACTTCAATATAAATAAGTGATATTTTCTTTAGAGATATAGACATTGGATTTCATATACAGTTCTTTTATTTTTTCAGAAGAAATACTTTGTGCCATAACTCATATTCCATGGATTTTTTCTCATAGTACTTATCATAATTTGGAAAGTATTCTCTGACATGACCATTTTATAGGATGAGAGAGCTTTCACCTATTTAGAAAGAAGGAGACTTTTTATTTTACAACATTAAGGTGAAAAAAATCCACTTTAGATATCAATTATAGAATTTGTATCTATCACACCGAATTGGCTTTATACATAAGGATCATAATCATGTATATTTTGGCTTTGATTCGAGGGGAAACATAGTCATGTCATTTTCCACAGAGGCTTGGGATTATTTTTCTTTGGTCACATAAAGGAATTTAGAGCTCATATATGTGTTCATTCCTTGAGGCATGCTTTTATTTTTAAGCCTGAATTTCATCAATCATACTAATCTCTAAGATTTATCTCAAACATGTATATTCAAAATTTAGAAAATTTGGATACCTTGGATAGTTTGGACCTTGAGGATCTCTTTCTTTTGTGGTAACTTGGACCTTTCCATAGGATTTCACATGGATAAACTTACTTCTATAATGATACATGGGTTATTATTTATTGGTGTTATCATAGATCCCTTGAATCTGTTACAAAGATATTACAACTTCATACTTGTTATCTTCATTCCATAGGGATGCTTGAATTAGTTTAACCTTAGACGGAAGCTTGGACTTCCATAAAGCTATAATTGACACCTTTCATGGAAACCAAGAGTACGCATTGACCTTAAAAACATTTATGAACTTGGCCTCTTATGTCTTCTAACACACAAGAATTATGTTCCATATGCTTTCTTGTAGACTTGGGCCTACTTACAACTTCTCAAATAGTTCTCTTGTCTTCACCATAGCTTTGATCCCATGTTGAGAAACCAAGTCTAATGAATTCTAACACATACTTTATGTTCTTGATAATTACTTGTGAATATTAGCTGTAATCTTATGTTTTCTTCAATAAGAAATTACACAAATGTTCAATCTTTTAGGAAAAATATAAATATGAGAATGAGACAAGAGACACAAAAATTAGGTTTCTAGCCAAGGAAAAATGTAGAAGGGGAAAACCCAACAATCATTCTCTTATAGAATCATATAAAAAATGAGATATCTAAGAGCAAGAGCAGGAACAAACATCCACCAAGATACCAAGTCTAGCCCTCCTTCAAGCCACCTCCAAGAGACAAATTCAACACTAGACAAATCTACTCCAATCTCGTCAAATTTATGAAGTTTTCGGTCCTACAATAAGGGAGGAAATATTTAGCTTGTAGTAGCTTAGAAAACGTGGCCTCTTTCACATGTGTGAGATACAATAGGTATGAAATTCAATCAACAATGAATATTAATCTAGGATTTTACTTCCTTCTCTCTCTCCTTTTACTTTAGCCTTCTTCTCTCCTTCATTTAGTTAGAAAATGCTTCGTGTTGTGATTAATGAATGTCTTTCAAGGGGGTCAAAATGTCTCTTATCTATTGTTGTACATGAGGTTTGAATGTGTGTTACTCTAGATGGATAGGTTGAATTGTCTAAGGAGGGCCAACTAGGTCATCTTGTGCACTAATGACAACATAAAATTGAAATTCCATTTTCATACAAATGTCCAAATTGGACTGTTGAAATCGCTATTGGAAATGAATTAAAATTTCGTTAATAATATTGTACATATAAATACAACATTGAAATCATTAGATTCAACTTCGAAGTTTTCCTGGATTGTTCATAATTTTTCGTTATAAGGCTAACAGATTAGGTACCCAACATCCCCCTCCTAATATGAAGGGGTGTATATAACAGTCCAAGAAGAGAGCTAAAAAAAATTGAAGAAAAAGAACCACAACAAATGGTTGAATTAGTTCTCTAAAATAGTGGATTTTATGGAAGACCACAAGCCAAATGGGAGAACTCAAGGTATATACTAGTGGTGATTTAAGGTTGATCACCAACTATCGAACTAAAAGTCAAGCTAGTTCTTGGAAGAGTTCCAAATCTAGCTAGAAGTTGAATACTTATACTAGTGGAAGTGCCACCTGATAATGGTTTAAATATGAACACAAACTTTGTAGTAGAAATTGGAGTCTTCTGTAGGTGGTGGCTTAAGATCGGCCACCAACCAAAATCCATGCTCATTGAGCATGAATCCATCTCTAGCTAAAACTGTGAAACTAACTATGACTAACTTTGGCTCTAGGATCTAGAAGTTGGATCTAGTTTAGGCTGTGACTCCATATCACTTGACAAATCTTCAAAGCTGGTAAGTAACCATCAACCACCCAACCCCATAAGATATAAGGTTAGAAGAAGAAATATTTATCGTAATAATAGTCAATACACGAGAACAAATTCTATGATATAACTGGTATATCTTCTAGGCTGTTGAAGACCATTTCCAAAAACATATCCATCTAAGGTGAATTTCATTCTTGCAAGGGTCTTTTTTCTGGAATATATATATGAATTATGATTGTTCTTACCACAATTCCCATAAGGGTGTTGATCAAAACACAGATGTTTCACATGACTAACTCGATCACAATGTTGGCATATAATAATCTATTGTGGCTATGGAATAGGAGAAAGTGAAGATAAACCATCCTGAAGAAAACCAACACTATGAAACTGTATGGGTTTGGAATAGGTTATAATATGAAAGGACATGTCCTTGTCATATCCAAGGTAGATTCTTTTCCTATTGTTAACAACCTCTTCCCAAGGTCAATGATATGCTTGGGAAATACAAGTTAAACCTTTACATCTTTGTGGAAATATTTTGTCAAAATGACCTCATTAATCTAATTAATCTATGTCAGTTGACAAGATTCAAGCTCAAAAAAGGAATTATTTTGAACAATAACCACTTCAGAATCACAGCCCTTTTGTTGTAGCTCATCTTTTATAGTTTCAACTTAAGTTTGAGAAACTCAACCATCTCATTTGCATGATGTATATGGATTTTAATATTAGCAAGAGTGACTTTATTTATTTTCACTATGTCATCAGTAGAAGATAGTATCCAAGTATTTAGTACCTATATGACTCTATCAAGTATGGTAGTTTTATAATAACTCAAGTTTAGAAAATTAATGGTGTGAGCTTCAATAGAAAATGCACCCATTTACAACACATCTCATTACATCATTTTAAATTAGATAGAACAAGCATGCAAAATTATTCTCTTGTTCACAGTGTGACCATAGCTCCATGATACTACTCAACATATTAAAAAATCATTAAATATCCTAATTTACATCTCATGATCATTCACACCTCACTGATTTGATTTTAACTCTTCAGTATTCAAATGAATTATTCCTTCAATTACATTTGAAGTGTATAATCTCATGATCATGCATGCCTATTTTATTTAACTCTTAAATGAAGTCTTTCTTGAGGTGAATAATTTTATCTATCATAAATTTTTAATTCATGCATATTAAATAGGCAAAAACTTAAAACAATTGATGAGGTCCACTAGCCTTGTCATTTTACCATCACATTTACTCTAGGCTTAAATAATTTCAAAATTAACCACTTTTACTTTTACCTTCTCATTTCAATTCTCTTTCAATGTTTTCTTTAATTTAATTCAGAAAATAACATTTCATTTTTTTTTTTCTACCATTTTTTTTAAGAAATGAGAAATATTTTCTTTACCAAAACCAATATAAGTATTTGAATAGCTTTCAAATTTCCACCACAAGTTGATGCAACTCTCAATAACTTGATTCTTACCAACAAGGGAAAATTTTAAGGATGGAAATTTATTTTAAAGTTTATAATCCTTGGTGAATCTAACCACTCCATAACATGCAATATCTAAAATGTTTGACAATATTTTCGTAAAAATATTCAAATTTATAATCTTTTATGTAGCCTTTATATAAATTTTTGGCAATTTTAACATAAAATAATTTTATACTATAAACTTTTGGCGAATAATTTTTAGAAAAAATCGAATTTAGATAATTTTTTTGGAAAAGACATGGAAAATTAGCCCAATTACGAATATTAACCCCTAAAATTTTTCTTTATGTATGTTTCTCACTATACTTATTCCCACACAAATATTTTTTCTTGTGGAAGTGATATCTAAAATCAATAATGTATACTCACCTTGTTAGTCAACATACTATATTTTGGAAACTGTCGTTACTGTCCATTTCCACTTCAATTTTATAGATCTTTGTATACAATTGAAAAAAAACACATGATATTTTTTTAAAATATTTTTGCTCTCATCTAGTTTTTGGCGTTTTTCAGTTGCCAATAATATATGGATTAAATCAAATACCAAATATGAAAAGATATTAACATTTGAAAAGATGATTAATAATTTACTCCACAAAAATACTTCAAACTCTTAACTGTGAGAGTTAAATCCTAGGAAATCTTAGCTAATTTTAAATATCAAACCAACAATCTCTTATTGAATTTACATTATTCTTATTTGATCATATAATAATATTTCTCATGTGACATTAGGATTCACTTACAAGGGGCTTTAATAAAAAATTTACAGTTTTCAACATGTTTTAGTCAATGCCCAAACTCATGTACGTCCAAAGATGCCATTATCCACGAGAAAAAAAATTCATTTCCATATTCTTCTTCACTAAGGAGCATCCACATGCAATTGAGGTTCAAAACTTTTCTCAACCAAGAATAAAAATCCCCACTCACAGATCTTTGATAGCCATCTTCTTAAATCTTCATTCTCAAATTTACATATGCTCTGATACCAATGTTGGAGTCACTATTAGAAATGGATTCAGCTTTCATTAAGAATATTGTACATATAAACACAACATAAAAATCATTGGATTCAACCTCCATGGTTTCTTCGATTATTCGTAGCTATTCATCGTAACCCTAACGTATTAGGCATCCAATAGGAACATGACTCAAATACATTTTATTTTGACTCATAATAAATTATTTTTGACTATTTTTGACTCTTTAAGAATGAATAACATGCTTTGACAAAATAATAATAAATACATGAATGATGAACTTACATTATGAAGACAGGACATAGTTACACCTTCAACATTATTTTGAAAACCAAACTTCTTCTTTCCTCCATTACTCTTCTTGAAACGTGATGAAAATGATTGAGAGTCTTCTTCCTTTCTATCATTTAATATATTCTTTTATTCTTCTTGAGAACAAGAGGTACATAGTTCTTTAAAAGAGGGAACTTCGTTTTTACTTCTTATATCAGCTACAAATGCATCCCATGATTTAGGTACTTCATTAAGTGTTGTAGTGCCAAGTTCCTTCTCATATTTGACTTCATAAATTGATTAAGGTTGGTCTCTTATTTGAGATATTATTAAAAAATAGTATTCCATGGTGTCATCATTTTCCATCCTCACATCACGAAACTCATTATTCAAACTCATGACTTCACCAATCTTGTTCATTGTAAATAGACATGTTAGGGCATCATACATCGCCTTTGAAGTTTCATGCTTTGTAATATAGGGGATTAGGTGATATCTAATGGAATACACAATAATACTCATGGAATTGATGTCATGTTACTTTAACTTCTACTTTGCGACATTATATGTTGCTTCTACAACCTTTCCTTTCACAATATCCAAAACTTTATTCTTTGCAAGAATAACATCACTCCTAGTTTTGCAAACTTTGAAGTTTGAAGCCCCTTTTAACTTGTTTTGTAACTGAATAGAGGAATCCATGGATGTAGATAAAAAATAAATAAGGTCTCAGTAATAGTGATCTCAATGTAGGTTTCTTCAAGAGTTATCTCAATGTCTCTTGCTTCACCAAATCTCTAATACCATGTTGATTTTTCTAGTGCAATAGATACATGCACAATATTTATAAAAACAAGTAATTACTTCTAATTATGTTGACCTTATTTTAATTTTTTCTAGTATATCATTAAGAAATTATAATTAATAAATTAAACCATATAAAATAAATAGGATAGTAGAGATTACAATGAACAAAGATAATAGTTACCCTAGGAAAACCCACTTCGAGAAAAACCCAGCAACCTTTTCAATAGAGAAATTCTTCTTTTCAACAAGAAACCTACCTATACCTCTAATCAACAACTAGGAAAAAATTACCTTCAGCAAATATATGGTCATACTTGGTCAGCAACCTTTGAGTCAAGCGTCTAATCTGATCCTAAAATTCACTCTTTTGTTCATCCCTAGGCTGAATTTTGGCCTCCCAAGGAACTACCCAAAATCCCAGAATTTTGACCCTGCAACTACCTAAAATATTTTGATGCTACAATAAAAAAATTCCTAGAAAATGATGTGAACTATAGAGAGAGAATGCTTCCACACATGTGATCTAGATAGAGAGAGAAATATATGAGTTCATCCTTCTTCTTCATCCTCATTCTTCTTGTACCTCATTTGAATTCCTAGAAGATTCTTCCTTGAGAGAGATCTAAGTGTTTCCTTGTGGACGAGTTCGAATTGTCATTATATAGTGATCTACTAGGCTGAATGGTTGTGTCTTCTACTTGGGCCAACATGACTTGAAGTGAGGTTGACTTTAATATTTTTGGAGCCAAAAATTCAAGTTCAAAAATTCAATTTTTTCTCTTTTAAAATTCCTTAAGGACATGATTCAAAATTGAATTTTTCTTTTGAATCCAACATGAATAAAATTATTTAAAATAATCAATATAAGGACATCAATGGTGAAAATATAAATTGTGAAGACTAACCATAGTTACAAAATTCAACAATTCTGAGTTTGGATTTTCTCCCAAGATATTACCAAGAAATTTCTCTTCCACGAAGTTTGAATCTATGTCCACTTTAAATCAACTCATCATTTCTATTTAACACCTGTTAGCTCTGCTACATGCTTCAGCATTTGGAGGACCAAATACTAACTTGGCCATGTGACTATGCTAAAAGGGAGCTCGCAACAATCTGTTTCCCTCTTCCCCTTCCATTTTTCTTATACTCTCTTGACTCCCGTTGTCCCTGTTTTCCTCCAAAATCCTTTATAAACCCATATAACCCATGCTCACACTTCTATACACCTCCATAAGCCTTCACCGTAAATCATGGTCGTCAGTTGATCACAACCATTGATCGCTCCACCCGAATCCAACAAAGTCCTGGTTAGCCCCCTTTGCTTAGTCCCCGGGCGCTTAACCCACGAAACCGCGGCCATATAACCCTCCATCGCATTCACAACCATCGATTTGCTGCGCCGTGATCTGACGGCCCATGCCGCACATAACCCGCTCGCTTGTTCCCTGCTGTCTGATCGCTTACCGCGAGATCCAACGGCGTTCGCACTTCCGGATTGCATGAGCTGCCCACTCGTTAACTCATGGGGAAAGTGGTTTCCCCCTTATTGCATCTGCTACATGTCGCAGTTCTAGTGGATCATGACCCCATGTACGAATACCACCGTGGCTCCAAAGGCAGTGTGATAAATACCACTTACCGCCATCCCGCCTGTCCCCGTGCGCTATCTCATGTGCATATTTACCGCCTGAGATCTGATGGCTCACGACTGTCCGCCTCCCATTTCTGCCCAATTCCTCCCACCGACGATCTCAGTCGTTCATCTGTGTGATCCAACAACCGATGATTGTTCCCGTCATGCTCATGCTTCCACCATGCGGTCTTCACGCCCTTGACTTCTCTGTGCACCCGAAGGACAGAAGCGACCATATATCAACGTCTGGTGCATTACTACTTCAACTACTACATTCAACACGTTGTGTACCCAAGAGGGAGAAGGATGAGCATAACCAGTTCTCAGTACCTTTTGCAGCAAATCCTCAATCACTGCATTCAAGAGCAGAGTGGCCGAAGAACGAGAGGACAAGCCTCAAGCAGTTAAATGCATTTATCAGCTATGGAGCTTGTTTCATATTACACTCCACTTGTTCAGGAAGGATGGTCAAGCAGCAGAAAGATCAAATCCATTCATTAAAACAGGCATATTGTAACAGAGACTCTATCAGAGAGTTAAGGTGGTTGGTGGTCCATTATGACCCCTCCAAGCCTGGAACAGTAGAATATCTTTGTAAACAAACTCCATATATACCTAGAACACAGATGTAACGAGGGTTGATGGGTGTTGTTTTGATGTAAGGTTCAACTTCTGGAGACTGTAACTACTGTGATACCTGTAGTGTCTAGTCTTCATTTTAGGCTAATACAAGCTTCTTTTGCTGTTAATTTCTCACTTTCCATTTCTACTATGTTCTAGGCTGTGCCTGTTATGTATTGTTCATGTCCTCTTGATGTTTAGCATTAGAGGGGCTGTCATCCCACCTCTGTGTTAGAATCTGGTATGTATCATTGAATATGCTATGCAGGTTTCTGTTTACTTAGTGCCAAAGAGCTGTCATCCTGTCTGTGCATTAGGAAATAGATTTGAAGACCTCTTTTACTGGTTGAAACTGGCCATCACATGGTCTTGTGCATCTGTTGGTGTGGTCAGTATTATCCACATTCATCTAATCCTCAAACTATGAGTAATTGGTGGTCTAAAGCCTTGTAGTCTGGGGGTGTTCACCCGTCTCTGGGGTTAATCATAGTAGAAGTGGTTATCTGGCTTGAATATGCATCATTCCTTCCATTCATCCATTTCCAACATTTTGTTGAGTTTGTAATGTTCCTGAGCATCTCTGAGATACAACCTAGGAGAGTTTCTTGGGGTGATAACATAAAATGGTGTCGTTCCCGAGGAGAGGACATTGAAGCTCAGCTTTCCTGGGAGATGACACAGTTCCAGATTTTGATGATAGACAAAGTTTGGACACATTTCTGGTTGTAATCATCTATTTGGTGACTCCACTAAAGGAAGACCAACCTTTGGCGACTCCACATTGCAGTCCTGGCTCAGTTTGTGAGACATGCTTGAAGAAATCCTCAGGAATCACCAGCTGAACCAGTGCCTAACCCTGAGAAGATCATTAAGCAGAGGAAAATTTTGTAGAAAGGGGCATCAGGGTCAGGTAAGCCTTAAAAATCCTGTGTATCTCTGCTAATGAAGAAGTTACCTTCAGAGATTCACAAAGCTCCTGTTCATTCATTCTCCTTTCGGATTTCAGTCCAAAGAAAGCATCCCATGTTGTCCATCATATTCCTATGTCTCTGTCATCCTTTCCATTGATCCATTCCACTCTGTCTACTAGTATCCTTTCATATACCCCAGTCATGGCAGGTCAACAAGCTCTTACAAAGATAGAAAGAATCGTTGCTGCTAGGTATGGACCCTTGGTCTTGCCTATCCCTTTGAATGTCACGCCTACAGGATATTATCAAGAATTTATTCCTAAGTTTACTGGTACAGAAGGAGTAACAGCTGAAGAGCACCTGGAGGCCTTTTATAGCTATGCTAATAACCTGGATATAAATGAAGAGGATGTGTTGATGAGGGCTTTTGTCCAAAGCCTAGATGGGGAAGCTAGAAAATGGTTTAGAGAATTACCCCCTAGGTCTATAGTAGATACTGAGGCCTTTGATGATGTGTTCCTAAAGGACTGGGGACTTGTAGAGAGAAGATGGTGAGCTGCTATCTGATTTCAACAAGAGATTCAACCATATGTACCGCAGAATACCATATGAAATAAAGCCCACCCCTACTTCTACTATGATTACTTATGCCAATGCCTTCGATTCTCAGTTCTGCCTGCTATTAAGAGAAAGAAGATGTACTTCTTTGGCTGATATGCAAAATGCAGCCTTTGAAGTAGAAGCAAACATCATTGCTGCAGAAAGACTCGAAGGTGATGCTGAAAGGAGAAGACAGGGAGGTGAGTCCTCATCATCCTTTGATCCTAAGATCGATGAATTAGCCAGGATGATAGAGGTATTAGCCTCCGACGTTTCCAGATTAGAGGCTGAGCAGTATTCTAAGGAAGTAGGAGCTCCTGGTGCCTTTTCTCCTCCAAACCCAAAGCCATATAGAGGAGCACAGGAGCAATTGCAGATTTTGCAAAGAAACAACAATGTAAACGAAGATCAAAGGGTGAGGACCCTTTTTCAGAATATAGTCATGGAAGAAGAGTTGTTTGAAGAGGAGGATGAGGTCCATGGTTTGGAAGACAAGGGTAGTGCCCCTTTCCTAACTAGAGCTGCTTATGAAGAAGCATTATCCAAAGACACTGCTCATCGGTTTGTTGTACCTGCAGAACAACAAGCTCATCAGCAGAAGTAAGTAGTAGCAGATCCCTTCATCCTCAAAGAATCTGAGCCCAAAGCCAGCTCAGCTTCTAATGGCTATGCAGATCTGCAAATTGACCAGCCTGCTTTTATCCCCAGCATAGTGATCAAAAAGAGAGAGGAAAGCTCCCCATCATCTTCTGCCCCTCTGTCTGCTCAAGTGAGAATCCCTCACAGCTGCCCACTAGGCACTGAGGCAGGACAAAATTCAATGCTCAAGGCTAATATGGACAATATCTGTCTTGATATTCTGATGTCTGCTCAGGTAGCCTCCACACAGATTGAAAGGGCAGTTTGTTAGATGGCAGAGGAAGAGGATGCACAGTTTTGGGACTCCTCCTTGGATGTGGACTGTTCTAAGAAAAATGAAGGAGCAAATGATGTCTCTGTGTCCCTCGCACAAGAATACATTGGTTCACCATTCATATTAGTTGTGCAGGCGACGAATGACACAGAGAAGTACACAACAACCATGGTTATTCAGCAAGTGTACAAAGGCTCCCATGAAGAACATCCAAGTATGAGAGTATACAGAAAGGGGATGAAATTTGATCCATATCTACCAGATAAGGTCAAATGCCCTAAACTCTTTGAGGTAGAGGATCAAATCAACCCAATTTTGCTCATCTATGATGAACCAGTCAAGAGGGGGAGAAATAGTTTTGACGGCCCAGCAGATGGCCAATTTTTGAAGATTTATGTTGTTTAAGGTTCTCAGGCATTAATGATCATAAGCATGTTATTTTACAAGTTTTTAGCGTAGACTTAATTTGACTCCATTCCCAATGGATGCTAGGCACTGTTTTTAAGCTTGTTTTGCATGAGGGCATTGGTCTGCAGCTCTTGAGACCTCACAGGGAGGACCTCATCCCCAGAAGGAGCCAGTGTTAGCTCTGCTACATGCTTTAGCATTTGGAGGACCAAATACTAGCTTGGCTGTGTGACTATGCTAAAAGGGAGCTCGCAGCAGTCTGTTTCCTTCTTCCCCTTCCATTTTTCTTATACTCTCTTGACTCTCGCTGTCCCTGTTTTCCTTCAAAATCCTTTATAAACCCATATAACCCACGCTCACACTTCTATACACCTCCTTAAGCCTTCACCGTAACCCGTCATCATCGGTTGATCAAAACCGTTGATCGCTCCTCCCAAATCAAACAAAGTCCTAGCTAGCCCCTTTTCCTTAGTCCCCATGCGCTTAACCCATGAAACTGTTCCCATATAACCCTCCGTCGCATTCGAAACCATCGATTTTCTGTGCCTCAATCTGATAGTCCCATGCCACACATAACCCGCTCACTTGTTCCTTGCCGTCCAATCGCTTACTACGAGATCCAACAGCATTCACACTTCCCGATCGCACGAGCTGCCCACTTGTTAACTCGCGGGGAAAGCGGCTTCCCGCCTGTCGCACCTACCACGCATCATAGTTCTAGTGGATCGCGAGCCGATGTACGAATACTGTCGCGGCTCCAAAGGTGGTGCAATAAATACCACTTACCGCCGTCCCGCCCATCCCCGCGCACTATCTCCCATGCATCTTTGTTGCCTGATCACTGTCAGATCTATCTGCCCGAGATCTAACAGCTCACGACTGTCTGCCTCCCATTTCTACCCGATTCCTCCTACCAATGATCTCAGCCATTCATCTACGCGATCCAATGGTCGATGACTATTCCCGTCATGCTCATGCTTCCGCCATGCAGTCTTCGTACCCTTGACTACTCTGTGCACCCGAAGGACAAAAGCAACCATCTATCAGTGTCTGGTGCATTACTACTTCAACTACTACATTCAACACATTGTGTACCAGAGAGGGAGAATGACGAGCATAACCAATTCTCGGTACCTTTTGCACCAAATCCTCAACCACCGCATTCAAGAGTAGAGTGGCCGAAGAACGAGAGGACAAGCTTCGAGTAGTTAAATGTATTTATCAGTTATGGAGCTTGTTTCATATTACACTCCACTTGTTCAGGAAGGACGACTGAGTAGCAGAAAGATCAAATCCATTCATTAAAACAGGCAGATTGTAGCAGAGACTCTATCAGAGAGTTAAGGTGGTTGGTGGTCCATTATGACCCCTCCACGCCTAGAACAACAGAATATCTTTGTAAACAAACTCTATATATACCCAGAACACATATGTGATGAGTGTTGATGGTTGTTGTTTTGATGTAAGGTTTAACTTCTAGAGACTGTAATTAATGTGATACCTGCAACATCTGGTCTTCATTTTCAGCTAATACAACCTTGTTTTGTTGTTAATTGCTCACTTTCCATTTCTACTCTGTTCTAGGTTGTGCCTGTTATGTATTTTTCATGTGCTCTTGATGTTTAGCATTAGAGGGGTTGTCATCCCACCTCTGTGTTATAATCTGGTATGTATCATTGAATATGCTATGCAGGTTTCTGTTTACTTAGTGCCAGAGAGCTGTTATCCTGTTTGTGCATTACGAAATAGATTTGTAGACCTCTTTTACTGGTTGTAGCCGGCCATCACATGGTCTTGTGCATCTGCTGGTGTGGTCAATATTCTCCATGTTCATCTAATCCTCAAACTGTGAGTAATTGGTGGTCTAAAGCATTCTAGTATGGGGGTGTTCACCCATGTCTGGGGTTAAGCATAGTAGAAGTGGTTATCTGGCTTGAATTTGCATCATTCCTTCCATTCATCCATTTCCAACATTTTGTTGAGTTTGTAATGTTCTCGAGCATCTCTGAGATACAACCTAGGAGAGTTTCTTGGGGTGATAACAACACCAATTTAAATTATAAATTCATATAAAAATATTTACATGCGGGTGACAAAAGAGATTATTATAAACCCTTCCCCCTTAAAGGAACATTGTCCTCTGTGTTCTATACCCGAACAAAAAGTTAACAACAAGCTTAATGTATAAACAACTCCCTTTACATTTTCTTCCACAACAAATAAAAATGTGTATGATACCCTCATTTTCTTAGCCATTTCCCAAGTGGCTTGCTTTGGTCCAATGTGTTTCCACTACACCTTGACTACTTGATTACTTGATTCTAGAGAAGGATCTACCGTTGATCGAGAATGAACAATGGTTTTGGTTGGAATTCTCCTTTGGATTCGACATATATCAAATACCAATAAAAAATATTATTAGCATCATGAACATACCTCTTAAGAAAATAAATATGAAAAACATCATGTATATTCATTGGGGGTGGCAAGGCCAATTCATAGGCCATTGTCCCCACTCTTTCAATAATGTGATATTGTCCACAAAATATGGGTGCTAGGTTTGCAAAAGACTTTTTTTAGTAAAATATTGTTTGATCTAATGCAGACACAAACATGTTCCCCCACTTGGACTCTGTGCATTCTTTTCCAATACGAATAACACTTTTTCTTGTCTTCAGTTCTTTTTAAATTATATATGATAGGAATTATTCCTTGTTAAATATCCTTTGGCATATCAATCCCAAGAAATATATTTATCACTAGATCATTCCAACTAATGGGTGTCTTACATTTCCTGCTGTACATAGCCTCAGAATGATTCATTTTAAATGATTCTTGGTAATTGTTGTTGTATGATAACTCTACCAAAGGAAGAAATCCTTCCCACCTTTTAGTCTGATCCATGCCATGCATGATGAGCATGTCCTCTATTACACAGTTAACTCTTTTATCCTATCCATTTGATTGAGGATTTTACGCTGTGTTGAAATCTAACTCTATACAAAAACTAGTAAACAACAATTTCCAAGGTTTCAAGGTACATTTGGCATATTGATCTAAGATGGTCTTCTTGCCAATATCATGTATTCTAAATATATACTTCATAAACATATGAGAAATATAAATTTCATTATAAGTGTGTTTAATAGGTATGAAGTGAGCCACCTTGCTCAGCTTATCTACTATAACCATTATGGAATCATACTTCCTATATGTTCATGGAAGTAATGTGATCAAGTTAATAAAGATCACTTCCCACATTCATTCATGAATTTGGTTTGTTTGTGAAAATCTTGTTGAGTTTGTACATGTAAGTTTACTTGTTGCCACCCCAAGCATCTATAAATATACTCAACCACATCATTTTTCTTGTCTGTGCAATAATATAAATTTTCCATGGTTTTTATCATCTTTTGATAACCAAGACAACCTGAGTATGGTTTTTATGGAACTCATCAGACATGAGATTCTTCAAGTCACCCATACAAGGTATATACCATATCCGTTTGAACCTTAATAGTCCATCCCCCATGAGGGAGTAGTTCTTGCTCAATGCCCCTTTTGGCTCTTGTTGCAAGTGTTCTTTCACTTGCTAGTAGCATTCATCCTAATGCATTAACTTTTTTTATATTTTCCTTAATATAAAGCTCATACCTACTCATGGTTGTCACATGAGCCACTTGTAGCCTCTTTCTAAGTGCATAAACTAATTTATTTATTTTTTTCCTTTCATGTATTTGATTTCATAATAAAAATCACTAATCAAGGCTAGACACATTTCTTATGCTACATTAAGCTTGGGCTGATCAAATGAGACCTGGACCCTCCATGATGTGACATCAAGGTAATATTTTAGCTTCCAAGGAGATAATGTCTCTACATTTTCAATGCCACACACTATCATTTCTAAATCTAATTCATGAGTAACATAATTTATCCCATGCTCATTGACCATCCTCTACTCATAACATACCACATATCCTTCTTGCATGAGGTATCCACCAATCCCTTCCTTCCAAGCATCTATACAAACTATGAAATCATTTTTTTGAACTTTTATCCTGAATATTAGGGAATGTGTGAGAAGCTCATTTAATTTATTAAAGAAAACCACACATTCTATTGTCCATTGGAATTTAATTCCTTTCTTTTTTAATGTTCTAATTTGATAGGAAATCTTAGAGAAATTCTAGATAAACCACTTTTAATAATTGATTATTTCCATGAAGGATCTGATTTCTGTCACAAACTGTGGAGTAGGAAACTCCATAATGGCTTTAAATTTATCCGGGGCTATTGCCACTCCTTCCCTAGATACATTATGTCTCATGTACTAAATCTGTGGTTGGAAGAATTGACCTTTTCTGAGTTTGGCATTTTGCTTCTGCTCTCTCAGTAATTGAAGCACTATTGCTAAATGTTTTTCATTCTCTTTCTTAGTTTTTTAATAAACCCTAATGTCAACAACAAATATAAATGAAAATTTATGTAGTTATGTACTGAGAGAATTATTCATGTATGAATGTTGTTGTGATGTTTTTTAGTTCAAAAGGCACAACCACAAATTCATAGTGCCCATACTTGGTTCTAAAGATAATTTTATAAATATGTTAATCTTTGATGAGTACTTGATGGTACCCAAACTTCAATTTGATATTTAAGAACAACACATGTCCTCTTAGTAGTTCAAACAACTCATTGATCCTTATTAAAGGGTACCTATTTTTTATTATGGCTTTATTCAATAGCCTATAGTAAATACAAAGTATCAAAGTGTCATCCTTCATCTTTACATTAACATAAGTGCTCTCTAGGATGACAAGTTGGGTCTAATGTATCCCCTATCTAAAATTTATTTTAATTGAAATTTCAATTCCACTAACTCTGGTGTACTCATGTGATATGGGACCCTTGACACAAGTGTGTTTACTAGAACAATTTCTATCGAGAAATCAATTTCCCTTCTTAGTTGGAGTCTTGGAATTTCTTTAGGAAATAACTCCTCAAATTTCTTTAAGATCAGGTGCTCCGCCTAACTATTTATTTTAATTTTTGTGTCTTTGGTCATTTAGAAAATGTACAATTCACATATCTTCTAGTTTCACCACTTCCATTTTAGTGTGAATAATTATTGAACGGTCACCAACTTCATTTTTCCTTGTAGTTCCACCATTTCACCCTTTTTGAATTCATTCAATTGACTTACCGAAGTAATCAAATTTAGTATTATGTATTTGTAGCCAATGCATGCTAACCAACATGTTTTATGAGCCCCAGAGTGTAGGTTTCAACCCCGTACATAAATTACCTGCATATGAACTCTAAAACACATAAAATACACAATGCAATAGCATAACACATAAAACACATATACACAAATATTTTCACCTGGATCCCAAAATCAGGACTACCAGCTTGATTTTTCATTATGTTCCTTTGAATTTTATAATACATATTTATACATGCCAAAGCATCCAATACCATGGACAGAAAACCATCGCGTCCAAAACCATGGACCAAAAACCATCGCGTCCAAAAACATGTGCAAAAATCATGCACAAAACCATAGGTGGGTTTGCCCAACCTAACATAGGTTCCAAAACAAAAATTTTCTAGGGTGATACCCTGGACCCCATAGAGTGGGGTTACCTGCACCCGTCAAACCCCCTGTGATTGCCCCCACTACACAATCAGCGCAACGAAGGGGTCGCTCTGCCCCCCCTTTAACCCCCAGTTAACTACTTGGGCTAGTCATGGAAAGAATATAACACAACCCAACATTCTCCCACTTGTTTTCATTCCACAAGGAGCCACAAGAGAGCTTAGTCATTTATCCAGTCCTACAACACCTATTGTTTCTCTACACGAAGAGAACTTCTTAGAGCTCACAAATTTTGTCAATGCATCTGCAGTATTCTTCAAAGTGTCCACCTTTACTAGCAACACCTTTTTGTCTTCTATCATATCCCTCACAAAGTGATACTGAACATCAATGTGCTTTGCCTTTGAATGATATGTAGGGTTATTTGCTAATAAAATTGCACTTTGGCTGTCACAGTCTATCCTTATAGCTCCTTGTACTAACCCCATACTTGAACACAATCTCTGCAACAAAATTGCTTCCTTGCGTACATGACTGGCTACAATGTATTCTGCCTCTGTAGTTGATAGTGCCACTACAGATTGTTTCTTACTCATCCAACTAACTGCACCTCCAAATAGGTTAAACACATACCCACTTGTAGATCTTCTCTGATCTAGATCTCCAGCCTAGTGTACATCAGCAAAGCCACGAATATCCAACACTCTATCCAATCCTGGTCTTCCCTCGTAGAACAAACCATAATCACTAGTGCGATGCAAATACCTGAAAACCCACTTCACTGCTGTCCAATGCTCCTTTCCTCGTTTTGACATAAACCTGCTCAATACTCCCACTACATGTGCAATGTGTGGTCTACTACAGACCATTGCATACATTAGGCTACCAATTTCACTTGCATATGGAACGCGGGACATGTCCTCTTCCTCTTCTTATGTCTTCGGACATTGTTCAGCAGATTACTTTACACCTACAAGAATAGGAACCTTCACCGGTTTACTATCCTGGATATTAAATCTTTGCAATATTGTCTCGACATACTTCCTCTGGTTTAACCAGAGCTTCCTCTTTGCTCGATCTCTTTTAATTTCCATGGCCAAAATACAGTTTTCAGCACCAAGATCTTTCATGTCAAATTTGGAGGACAATTGGGTCTTCAAATCCTGGATAATTTCTTTGTCATTTCCATCCAGCAACATATCATCCACATACAAGACCAAATAAATAACACGGTCACCAATTAACTTAAAATACACACAGTGATCTACTTTGCTTTTAGTGAAGCCAAGTCCCTATATAATTGTATCAAATTTCTGATACCACATCCTTGGTGAGTGTTTTAACCCATACAAAGACTTCTTTAACTTGCATACCAGTTCTTTCTTACCCTTCACCACAAAGCCTTCAGGTTGCTTCATGCAAATTTCCTCTTCCAGATCCCTGTGAGGAAATGTTGTCTTCACATCCATTATTTTTACTTCAAAATCAAAAGTAGCAACAACAGATAAAAGTAATCTAATAGAAGTTACCTTGGCAACACGAGAAAAAATATCACCAAAATCAATTCCTGGCACCTGACAATAACCATTTGCTACCATGTAAGCTTTGTATTTCTCCACCTTTCCTTTTACATTTGTCTTCTTCTTGAACACCCACTTTCTTCCAATGGGTTTCCTTCTAGCTGGCAACTCCACCATATCCCAAGCTTCATTTTTGTGCAAAGATGCCATTTCATTAACCATGGCCTCTTTTGAGAGTTTTCCATCCTCTGAATCTATTGGTTCCTTCATAGTTCTGAGATCATCATCAGTAATAGATAAAGTAAAATTTGAACAGAAAGATGGACTATACCTTTCTGGCTACCTTCTTTCTCGAACTGATCTTCTCACACCCGAAGTTTGTGGCTCTTCATCTTATGATTCCTCCTCTACTGTAGAGTCTGCTTTTTCCTCCTTTAGCTCAAACTATATCTTCTCAGGTTCCTTTTGTTGGACTTCATTTTTAATAACATCTTTCATCTCTCTAAACACCACATCTCGGCTATACACAACCTTCCTTTTTACTGGGTTCCAAAGCTTATAACCCTTTAATCCATCCTTATACCCAATAAATATGCACTTTTCAGATTTACTATCCAACTTGGTTCATTTCTCCTTTGGAACATGTACATATGCATCACATCCAAATACCCTCAGATGTTAAGGAGAGGGTTTCTTACCAGTCCATACCTCTTATGGAGTTTTATCCTCCAACACTGATGAAGGTGATCTGTTGACCAGGTAACATGTTGTCTCCACTGCCTCTACCCAGAATTCTTGTCCTAACTCGGCACCACTGAGAATGCTTCTTTCCCTTTCCATCAACGTCAGATTGTTCATTCTTTCTGCAACTCCATTTTGCTGAGGTGTATATGGAGTAGTCTTCTGCCATTCTATACCACACTTCTTAATAATTCTTCAAATTCCTTACTGCAAAACTCTCCACCATTATCTGTCCTCAACACCGTTATCTTCTCTTTGTGGTTTTCCACTAGAGCCTTAAATTATTTAAACCTGTGAAAGACTTTAGATTTCTTCTTAAGGAAATATATCCATGTATTACTTGAGAAGTCATCTATAAATGATACATAGTACAAAGACTTACCCAGTGATGGAACCTTCACAAGTCCAAACACATCACTGTGCACAAGCTCTAATATCTGTTTCACCCTCTTACCACCAGAAGGGAAACTCACTTGATTCTGCTCCCCAGATACACAATTTTCATAGAAATCAAAATCTAGAGAGCTATTACTCATACCTTCTACCATACCTTTACCATGAAGTATTCGAAGGCCGTTCTCTCCAATATGTCCAAGCCTTTGATGCCATAGCATGGTCTTCTCTCCAAATACCACTAGATTTTCTACTCCACTTTCAGGAACCACAGAACTGTTGCACCCATCAACAATAGTGCTACCTTGTAGCTTTTACAAAGTTCCAATCCGAACTGCCCACATCAATACCAATGCTCCCTGAACCATCTTGCAGGTATCCTTCTCGAACACGTTTTTTACACCTGCATCATCCAGCTTGCTTACTGAAATCTTGCAAGTGTTCTACATATTCCTGGATAATGTAAGAATATGAAAAACACCCGGAAGTGTTCTAACCCTTCCACCTTGCAACATCAGCTTTACTTTTCCATGACCAACGATTCTAGCCTTCCTTTCATCCCCCAAGAAGACGTCACCACCATCGTATTTCTCATACTCGTAGAACCACTCTGAATGGGGAGTGAAGTGAAAGGATGCACCTGAGTCAATCAACCATGCCTCATGATATACATGTGTACTTGAGGAAGCCAAGTAAACATCCCCACCTTCATTTGAGATGGTTCTCGCCTCTACAGAAGGAGCATCGTCAGATCCCTTTCCTTTGTCAAGATCTTTAGATTTACAGGCCCTTTTGTAGTGCCCTTCTTTTCCACATTTCCAGCACACCACCTTTACAGGTTTTCTTGGAGATTAAGATCTCCCACTCGATGAATTATTTTTGTTTCTGTTCTAGCATCATCGTCATACAGACAAGGCATCATCATTCTAGCTCTCCATATGTTTCCATCTTATCTCCTCCATTACCAAGAATGACTATTTCATCAAACTGGAAGGCAATTGCATTGCTACCTATTGCAATAACCAGACTAGCCCACAAATCTAGTAGAGAACACAACAAACTAATGCACTTATCTTCATCTGAAATTTTAATATCAATAGATGATAACTGACTTACCACTGTATTAAATGCATTTAGATGCTCTATCACCAAGTCTCCATAGGAATAGTTTATTCACCAGAGACATAGATTGGTAAAAGTTCCCTAACTTGTCCCACAAAGCCTTCGCCATAGCTTCCCCTGATATATTCAGCAATACTAAATCTGAGACACACAATCGTAATGTGCTCTTTGCCTTCTGATCCAACTTCTTCCATTCTTCATCAGATGCTCCCGTTGGTTTAGTACCCAGATCTACTACGATCCACTAATCTTTATCCACTAATAGATCCTCCATCTTGAGTTTCCAGAACTCAAAAATCTGACCATTAAATTTCTCAATCTCTATCTTTCCACTGCTCACTATCTTCTTTCACCATCAAAATCAATCTCGCAGATCTCCCACTAAACAGGGTCTACCACAGGCCCGAGCAAAACCCATCAGTAACAAAGGCATCCCCTTGAAGCCAAAACAAATTTGATACCAAATGTAGGTTTTAACCCCGTACAGAAATTACCTGCATATGAATTCTAAAACACAGAAAATAAACAATGCGAGAGCATAACACATAAAACACATATACATAGAGATTTTCCCCTTGATCCCAAAATCAGGACTACCAGCTTGATTTTTCATTATGTTCCTTTCAATGTTATAATACATATTTATACATGCCAAAGCATCCAATACCATGGACCGAAAACCATTGCATCCAAAACCATGCACTGAAAACCATCGCATCGAAAAACATGTGTGAAAATGATGCACAAAACCATAGGTGGGTCCACCCAATCTAACATAGGTTCCAAAACCAAAACTTTTCGGGGTGCTACCACGGACCCCATAGAGTGTGGTTACCTGCACCCCTCAAACCCCCTGTTACCCCCTCGCTACACAATCAGTGCAATGAAGGGGTCACTTCACCCCCCCTTTAACCCATCAGTTAACTACGTGGGCTAGTCGTGGAAAGAGTATAACACAACCCAACATTCTCCCACTTGTTGTTTTCTTTCCACAAGGTGCCACAAGAGAGCTTAGTAACATATCCAACCCTGCAACACCCATTGTTTCTCTACATGAAGAGAACTTCTCAGAGCTCACAGATTTTGTCAATGCATCTGCAGTATTCTTCAGAGTGTCCACCTTTACCAGCAACACCTTTTTGTCTTCTATCATATCCCTCACAAAGTGATACTGAACATCAATGTGCTTTGCCTTTGAATTATATGTAGGGTTATTTGCTAATAAAATTGCACTTTGGTTGTCATAGTCTATCCATATAACTCCCTGTATTAACCCCATACTTGAACACAATCTTTGCAACCAAATTGCTTCGCTTTCTTGCATGACTGGCTACCATGTATTCTTCCTTTGTAGTTGATAGTGCCACTACAGATTGTTACTTACTCATCCAACTAACTGAACCTCCAAATAGGTTAAACACATACCCACTTGTAGATCTTCTCTGATCCAAATCTCCAGTCTAGTCTACATCAACAAAGCCACGAATATCCAACACTCTATCCAATCCTGGTCTTCCTTGGTAGCACAAGCCATAATCACTAGTCCGATGAAAATACCTGAAAACCTAGTTCACTGTACTATCCAATTCTCCTTTCCTAGTTTTGACAAAGACCTACTCAATACTCCCACTACATGTGCAATGTGTGGTCTAGTACAGACCATTGCATACATTAGGCTACCGATTTCACTTGCATATGGAACATGGGACATGTCCTCTTCCTCTTCTTTTGTGTTGGGACACTATTCAATAGATTACTTTACACCTATAGGAATAGGAAACTTCACCAGTTTACTATCCTGCATATTAAATCTCTGCAATATTGTCTCGACATACTTCCTCAAGTTTAACCATAGCTTCCTCTTTGGCCAATCTCTTTTAATTTCCATGCCCAAAATATAGTTTGTAGCACCAAGATCTTTCATGTCGAATTTGGAGGACAATTGGGTCTTCAAATCCTGGATAATTTCTTTGTCATTTCCAACCAGCAACATATCATCCTCATACAAGACCAAATAAATAACACAGTCACCAATCAACTTAAAATACACATAGTGATCTGCTTTGCTTCTAGTGAAGCCAAGTCCTCGTATAAATGTATCAAATTTCTGATACCACATCCTTGGTGACTGTTTTAACCCATACAAAGGCTTCTTTAACTTGCATACCAGTTCTTTCTTAACCTTCATCGCAAAGCCTTCAGGTTGCTTCATGTCGATTTCCTCTTTCAGATCCCTGTGAAGAAATGTTGTCGTCAAATCCATTTGTTCTACCTCAAAATCAAAAGCAGTAGCAATAGATAAAAGTAATCTAGTAGAAGTTACCTTGGCAACAGGAGAAAAAATATCACCAAAATCAATTCTCGGCACCTGGGAATAACCTTTTGCTAACATCCGATCTTTGTATTTCTCCACCTTTCCTTCTGCATTTGTCTTCTTCTTGAACACCCATTTTATTCCAATGGTTTTCCTTCCAGCCGAAAACGCCACTAGATCCCGAGCCTCATTTTTGTGCAAAGACGCCATTTCATCAACCATGGCCTCTTTCCAGAGTTTTCCATCCTCTGAATCTATTGCTTCCTTCACAGTTCTGGGATCATCATCAGTAATACATAAAGCAAAATTTGAACAGAAAGCAGATGGACTATACCTTTTTGGCTACCTTCTTTCTCGAACTGATCTTCTTACACCCGAAGTTTTTGGCTCTTCATCTTATGATTCCTGCTCTGCTGTAGAGTCTGATTCTTCCTCCTTTAGCTCAAACTCTATCTTTTCAGGTTCCTTTTGTTGGAATTCATGTTTAAGAACATCTTTCACCTCTCTGAGCACCACATCTCGGCTATACACAACCTTCCTTGTTACTAGGTAACAAAGCTTATAACCCTTTAATCTATCCTTATACCCAATAGAGATGCACTTTTCATATTTACTATCCAACTTGGTTCATTTCTCCTTTGGAACAAGTACATATGCATCACATCCAAATACCCTCAGATGTTAAAGAGTGGGTTTCTTACGAGTCCATACCTCTTGTGCAGTTTTGTCCTCCAATGTTGATGAAGGTGATTTGTTGACTAGGTAACATGTTGTCTCCACTACCTCTGCCCAGAATTCGTGTCCTAACCCAACACCACTCAGCCTGATTCTTGCCCTTTCCATCAACGTCTTGTTCATTCTTTCTGCATCTCCATTTTACTGAGGTCTATATGGAGTAGTCTTCTGCCTACTATACCACACTTCTTACAAAATTCTTCAAATTAATTACTACAAAACATTCCACCATTATCTATCCTCGGCACCTTTGTATTCTTCTCTGCGTGGTTTTCCACCAAAGCCTTAAATTCTTTAAACCTATGAAAGACTTTAGATTTCTTCTTAAGGAAATATATTCGTCTATTCCTTGAGAAGTCATCTATAAATGATGCATAGTACATAGACTTACCCAGTGATGGAACCTTCACAGGACCAAACACATCATTGTGCAAAAGCTCTAATATCTGTTTTGCCCTCTTACCACAAGAGGGGAAACTCACCCGATCCTGCTCCCCATAGACACAATTTTCATAGAAATGAAAATCCAGAGAGCTATTACTCATACCTTCTACCATACCTTTACCATGAAGTATTCGAAGGCCATTCTCTCCAATATGTCCAAGCCTTTGATGCCATAGCATGGTCTTCTCTCCAGAGAGCACTAGATTTTCTGCTCCACTTGAAGGAACCACAGAACTGTTGCACCCATCAACAACAATGCTACCTCGCAGCTTGTACAAAGTTCTAATCCAAACTCCATGCATCAATACCAATGCTCCCCAAACCATCTTGGAGGTATCCTTCTCGAACATTATTTTTACACCTGCATCATCGAGCTTGCTTACTCAAATCAGATTTCTGGCTAATGCAGGAATATGCAAAA